>JASVER010000043.1:3422948-3878864 GCA_030449065.1 Oceanodroma leucorhoa
CGGGTCACCTGGTCATAGAAGGAGATCAGGTTGGTCAAGCAGGACCTGCCCTTCATGAACCCGTGCTGGCTGGGCCCGATCCCCTGGTTGTCCTGCACCTGCCTTGTGAGTGCCCTCAAGATGAACCGCTCCATAATCTTCCCCGGTACCAAGGTCAGGCTGACAGGCCTGTAGTTCCCCCAATCCTCCTTCCGGCCCTTCTTGTAGATGGGCATCACATTGGCAAGCCTGCAGTCGTCYGGGACCTCTCCTGGACGACTGATAAATGTTAACCAGGACCGCTGATAAATGATGAAGAGCAGCTTGGCAAGCTCCTCCGCCAGCTCCCTCAGTACTCTCAGGCGGATCCCACCTGGCCCCATAGACCTGTAAGTGTCCAGGTGGCATAGCAGGTCATTAACCTCTTCCTCTTGGATTATGGAGGGTGTATTCTGCTCTGTGTCCCTGTCTTCAGCTCAGGGGGCTGAATCGCCTGAGGATAACTGGTCTGACTACTAAAGACTGAGGCAAAGAAGGCATTAAGTACCTCCGCCTTTTCCTCATCCTTGGTGGCAATGTTCCGCCCGGCATCCAGTACAGGATGGAGATTCTMSTTGGCTCTCTTTTTGTCGTTAATGTATTTGTAAAAACATTTTTTGTTGTCTCTTATGACAGTGGCCAGATTGAGTTCTAGCTGGGCTTTTGCTATTATAATTTTCTCTCTGCATGACCTAACGAGATCCCTGTACTCAAGAAGAGTTGCCTGCCCCTTCTTCCAATAGCGGTAAACTCTCCTTTTTTCCTTGAGTCCCAGCAAAAGCTCCCTGTTCAGCCATGGCGGTCGTCTTCCCCACCAGCTCTTCTTGCGGCACATGGGGACAGCCTGCTCCTGCGCCTTATGGATGCCTTACATAAAGTTAAAAAAGAAAAACCAGCCATATTTACCACCTCTATTTGCCACTGATTACATGTAAAATGACCAAGAATCTGAATATACTTGGGGCCACAGGCAACATGGGAATAACTTAAAGCTTCCCTTAAAAAAAGGGAAGTGAGTATTTCCTGTAGCCACTTCAGGGGCACAGTGGTGTTGTGGAAGGGTGATGGTCTGCCAAGTTGCAAAGGCACAGAGAGAAGGCAGACCATAAGAAAATCTTACTAACATGTGACTGACACAATCAAAGCTTACTAAATCCTCTACACTTTTCATAAGGTTCTTTCTTTAATTAAAAATAACTGCTATTAGTATATTTTCAAAGATATTGTACTGCACAAGGGTGCTCCACATCACGTCATATTGTTCTTCAATAGACTAGCCTACTGCAATTACTTTAACAAAGAAAACATAATTTTAGCTATTTTCCCTTGAGACAGAAGATAATACGTATTCCTGTGTTATCTACAAGCATTTTAGCAATATCCCTATTGCGACCACTCAAGCCACATTTGCGTCTGCATATATTTAATTTCCATACTACCGTAACTACAGAGCCTTTGTCTCAATTTTACAGATCAGTCATCTCTCCAGGACCTTCAATGACCTACTGTAATAAGAACACACACACAAAAATATAGCTGTTTAACCCTTGACATCTTTGCAGGCATTTGTCATTCAACAACTGTTAAGGTGGCAGACAGGATAAACACACAGCTCTCTTACTCACTGTCAAAATCTAAATGAGATGTGTAATTCAGTTAAAGCATTTGCTTAAAGTGGGATTTTTTTATTGCCTAGTGGAGCTGACACTGTTCAACATCTAACCCTGTATCCAACAGAGGTGCAAAACTAAATGCTTCTCAATATTTAGGAAAGAGACCAAGATTCTTTCTTTAGAGTAGGACTGAGATACAGTAAGTACACTGCCTACCTTTATTACAACATAAGTAAAAAAAAGCATTCTGCGAAGAAAGTTTTTACAAAAATGACTATTCTAAGTAAATTTTGGAAACTGGGATCTAAAGATCCAACCATTTATGACAAAATAATGAAGCATCCATTTTGTAATGAATAGTAGACCCATGCAAGCACTGGAAATAGTGGATAACTGTCAGGATTTTATTTAAAACTTGGTATTCAAGTGAAAATTTAAACCTGATGTTCCCAATAAAAGAACACACTTCTCTGAGCAAAGCCATAATTTTGGGAGAGACACACCCTTTGTCACTTTCAATGGTCAGAAATAGATGAGTCTGCAAAACACTTCTTGTAAATCAGACTGATGCACAAGTATTTTTCTAAGGAAACTCTAGTGCAAAATCTACCCATCTCATGGAGACAGCACAAAATGCAGTAAGACCGATTCTTTTCTAGAACAGTCTATCCTCAAAGCTTAAAAAGATCAAACATACCCAGAACATTACATTCTATCTTCCTAAACAGTCTGCAATTATTTAAGAGAGATTAAACCAAACCAAACCCCCCCTTTCCAAATGTGAAATGCATGCCAATTCCCAGAACATTAATTGTTTTCACTATCCAATGATGAATTACACGAAACTAGTTCACTGGCAGTGCATCATTTTTACTTGTCCTAAGGACAAATCTACTGACCTGGGCAAGAGACCTTGAAAGAAATTGCTAAAACTTTTCTTTTTAAGGGAATTCACTAGTTAAGTTGACAGATTTAGTGGTGGTTTCACACTGAAGAGGGAAGACCAGAAGAAAGCTATTGTCTATGCAGGAGGCTGAAAGGAAATTATTAGCCTTTCCTTACCAGACTCCACAGATTGACTCAATAACCTTGGCATGAGTGTATTACCTCACACTTTCTAAAATGTTGTACTCAAGAGAAAGAGGTTTTCCATGAGTGGAGAGTTACCAAAAAAAAAAAAAAAAAAAAGCGGACTGAATCTCAACAGAGCCTTAACAGGTAAGTATCTCTTCTACTTGTTTTGCTCTTTGAGAAATCTTTTGTAGTTTTCCTTGGCTTTGTTGAAGGACCTAGCGATGCCTTCCCTGAAGCACATGGCCCCCAACTCCAGCTGATACACAATCTAAAGAATTTACACAGCAGAACTAGGAACAAGGTCCAAGTTCTGACCATAGCTTGAAAGCTGGAAGCCAGTTCGCAGTTTGGTTCACTTTGAGAAGTTAACTTCTACAGATCAGCATGTGGTCACCACTGTCTCCTGGCTTTATCTTACCAGAAGAGTTAAAAGTTGTTTTTCAATGCGCATAAAACGTGTAACTGCTATTCAGTGAGCTGAATGCTTAAGAAATTCCCACTGTACCACACGAATTCTGGGTAAGAGTTAGTCCTGTTTATGAGAAAAACTGTTGAGTGAAATTAAGAAGTGTTTGTTCCATTTAAGTTTCTTAAAAGTAATAGCTCAAGCTGCAGCAATTGGAAAAAAGGTAAACATTACCAGTCATTGATAATTTTGCTATTGCTTACTATTGCTATAGTATTATCAGCTTTTTCAAAACCAACGTTCCTTACATTCTAGCAGATCATTAAAATCACAGTAACAAACACGATCTTGATAGCAAATGGAATTGATCAGCTGAACAGACGCATGATTACGCTAAGATTAAAAACTAGAAGGATCTAGTCCTTCTAGCGTCTGAAAAATAAAATAAAGCATCTGAAAAACTGTCAGATTTCTGACAGTTCCATGTCCAAACAAGAACAGTATTTCTTTTCTACATAGTTTTCACTAAAGAAACAGCGTATCAAAGCTAACCAGCACATCTCACATAAACACACACTGCGTTCTATATAATGGAAATCCACACAATTCATCTCCCTCTTACGACATTTGTCCTCACATTTCTCTGTGAAAGCATCTCACCCTATCTGTGATCAGCAGAAATGGTCTATCTGAGAGAAGTCTGCTGACGGATTGACTCCCTTGATCTCTGAACTGGAATCTCTACCAACTGGAAAACTTTCTGGGTATAGCAAAACCCTTTTTTCCTGCATTTGGGTAAAAATGGGGATATAAGATTGGTAACAGTTTTGGGGGTCTTTTTGCTTGGGTTTTTTTAATACTTTTCTAGAAACTGAAACTACCATGTGTTTAGCAGTAATTCAGGGAGTTGTAATAGCCACCTGATAGATTCAATTCAGACTCATTCCCACTTCTATTTTGGAATACCTACAATGTTGAATATCCTCTACACAAAGCTTAACACTTGCTATACATCTACTTACAACTTCAACTTACAAACTGAAACTGGTAACTATACCTCGCCTAAAGAAGTACAAGACAACCAATGAAAACTTCAGTAATCTCCAAAACAACGCTTGCATGGGAGTCTGGAAGAACAGCAAACATTTTACTTTGTTTTGATGTAACTTAGCTGCTTGACAAGTGGAATTTACAGTTTCTTTCTGAACAGCTACCTTTCAAATTTCAGAAGCACAGCATGAAGTGCTTTCAGTGGTATTTATTACAAAGAGACTACTAGTATCAAGTCATATTTGAGCCAGTCTATAAACGTTTTTTGCAAATAAATTGTAAAAACACTTCAAAAGCATTAATCAGCTTAAAAACATTCATTTCTGCATAAATTTTTCTAAATAAGTTAAATCACATTAGGAGAACATACTTCTTAAAATATGGCTTGAGCTAATTTTAAACCTGGTTGGAAAAGTTTGGCCTACACTGATTAAAATCTGTATTTAAATGAAAGGAAAATTTAACCACAGAAACTGTGCTCATTTTAGAAAAAAACAAGCATATCACTGCCAAAGTGCTGTCCTAAGTTTAGATTGCTGTCTAACTGAAACATTATAATTATGAGACACTAAAATGGATTTCTAAATGTTTCAAGATGAAACAGCCATTGGGTAATTTGCAAGATATGCAATTATCTTCTGAATTCAAACACATAATGCTAATACTTGATCTGAACAAATGCAGGCTGCAGATCATTGCTTGTGTGGAGATTGGGGAAATCGATGTTAAAAATCAATACCAACACTAGGTAAGAGTAACCATAATGAAACCTAAGAGCAAAATTACCAAGTGATGTGGAATTAATTACTTAGACATAAAGAATTTTCTCTGAGAAAACAAAAAGGTTTTGTATCTTTCATCTACTGCTTCTGTCTCTCCAAGAGCTGATCAAGCTGAACAGAGGATTCTCAGCACTTTTATCACTGTTAAAACTGCATCAGTAGCCATACGAGGAATTTCACACAAGCTTTCACGTGGAGCAAGATGGTGACATTTTTACCTTCAAACACCAGAGAGGGTCTTCCCAATAGATTTGAAGGGTCATACAGCATATTTTCTGTTACTTCACAATTAACATTTATATTTGGGTGGAATCATCATACTGACCATACAAAAGTTAAAAGGAAAAAAAAATTAAAAATAATCACACATTAATGCCAGATCTGCATGTTCATTTCATGTACAGCCATAATAAATTCCAGTTACTTTGAACAGTAAGCTAAATCTTGATCTGCGACAAGCATTACCAGTTTGATGCAACTAACAGGATTTCAGGAAATCAAAGTAACTCCATTCCTGTTTAAAAATCACAATTGTCTGTACTTGTCAGTACCTGCACTGCCTGCTATTTTTTGTCTTTGATTTAGCAAGAGAAATGAATGGCTTGGTTGTGTTTTACTTCTTGTTCTCCTGTAAAAGCCTGGGTGTTTGGTTATCTTTTGACTCTTCTGACTACAACCAGCTCCGTCATTTCACTGATTTGGTGGAGTACAAAACAATCTATCATTCATATATTAAAGCACCCAGGAACTGTGAGCATGTCTGGGGACACAGTAGTTTATAGGAACACTTCCATGACTCAAACAGTAATTTTATAAAAGACTAGAGCACTTTCAAGAAAAATGAATTCTCTTTCTACAAGCAATGTGTGGTGATCCACATAACTGCTTCATATGGACTCATYGGGCAGTATATTCATTTAGCCTTCATGGCACCTCTGAAGATGCCATCAAAAGTGAAGAGCAAATAGATACAGATTTCAACTGTAAGATATGCTGGATGCCTTAAAAACAACAAAACCACCATAAACTCAATGAGAAAGTACTTGAGATTAAGCAATACCTTTCAGAACCACTGGAATGAAAGCAATACCTGCTCCCTTGATACCTATAACAACATAAATAGCAGGTATTATACCAAAGGATGCCCAAAAAAACCCCCTCAAGAGTCATGGGAGTTTTAATATCACAGATGCAAAGTCTTGGAAAAGCATGTTTAAAAGCAGCAAGCTGAAAAAAACAGTTTTGTTTCAAGGAATCCCCGGGGTGGGTGGGAGGGGAAACACACAAACAAAAACCAACAAACAAAAACCCCCAAAACTAAGCCTGCTGTCAGTTTAAAGGCAAATTCTTTTTCTCAAACTCATGAAAGGATAGTGTGTGAACCTCGTGGAGCAATTAATTTTGTATTGACAAGTAAAGACTCCCCCAGTTTTGAACCCCTAAGCATGTAAGAAACCCTAGTACAAATAAATCAAATTAAGTAAATTAAGTTTATTATAGCAAAACAAGTTCACAAGCAAACTAGTTCAGTTAAGAGAAAAAGACTAGGAAAAAGAAGAGACATCTTGTCTACATTTCAAGAAGTCTGGTAACATTGCTCTCTCACATTTCGTTGTGCCCTGCAGCAGCAACAATATAGACTTTATAACACAGAATTGTCTTTCAGGAGCAATTTACTTTTTGGCCAGGTCAACAAAAAGTCACGTAAAACCAAACTGCGAGCCTTTGCCTACACTCAGCAGGGACTTGTTTCAAAAAGTGAACTCTCTAAAGGTTCCATTTTCCCTTCTCTTAGCTCTAAGTGCTGACCAAACACCACACACGCAACACAAACAAGCCAGCTCTCCTCAGTCCATAGGTAATAAAACATTAAACCAGATTATGGAACTCAGTATCGCATACAGAACATGAGGAACCTTGTCTGTGTGTTTGTTCACCACAGCCTGAAGAAACACGGGAACAAGGAAGGGACAACCTTAAACAAGGCTGTAAGTGGAGAACAGGTGAATGAAATACAGAAAGAACGAAGGACAGAGGAAAACAAAGATCGTTCGTAAATGATGACTAGGTACAAGGAAAGCATAAACTGAGACAAAGACTCTGCATGTCCCAAGAAGCTGGAAGAAGCGGCCAACAAAAGGAAAAGGTGTGTTTTGGCAAAGCAGAGCTGAGAGGAGTGGGGGACAGCAGCACACTGAAGGACAGGACAAGTGACCCAAGTGACAGCAAAGAAAGGACATAAATGAGACTGTCTAAACAAAAATTATGAGATAGAAACTCGACAGGGAGAAGTCTCGGTCAGAATCAAATAGAAAGCCAGCAGAAGGACAAGAGGATTTGCACCCAGGAGTTCAGGTGATTAATCTAGGTTGGCATTATTAAAAATAGCTGCTGAAGAAGCAGAGACTCTGCAGGAACAGACGAAACACATGACAGCCTGCCACCTGAACAACTGGAGAAAGGATTTGCTGGATCAAGTAACCCTAACACTGCTAAAACCTTAGGTGGATGTGAAGATGACACCTCATTACACTTCCAATTTTCTTTTCAGATTGCTTTTGTGAGGAGGGTAGGGAACTCCATGAAAGCAAAACTCATCAAGACTGAGGAGTTCAACATACCAGAATCAAGGTTTCCCTGTGCAACTTCAGTTTGGCTTTTACAGTAGGATACAATATTATTTATCCTTCAAGAATCCTGCCTCACTGAGTACACGTGGTGGACCAGACCCTGAGGTCTAAATAAGGCTTTGTAAGAGACTTCCCTCTTCCAGCACAGAAGCTTTTTGGCAAGAAGTGAATGGAGAAAAGACTCCGGAAAGATGGGAAAGTTCCTTCACAGACTTATGCTCCCTTCACTCTTACCACATATTCCCTACACATGGCTGACTTTTCTTTTTTTAATGCAAACTTTTCAGAAATTTTAAGTGCAGGCCTGATTTTCTGAATGACCAGTTTGAGATTTGGTTTCTTGAGGTACAGTTTCACATTAGGCTTAACCCACAGCTGGTTTACATTAGTGCAAAAGGAGAAACAGCTTTCATTCATATCAGAGCAAACACTAACTAGAATAGCTTCCATCTGACAGAAAGGCATCCCCATAAAACTGTTAGATCAACTGTTCCTGCAACCATCCAACCACTAAATCCACTACAAAGAGAGTGGCAGTAACCCATGGCCAGTGATGGCGATGGAGACCACACTCTGACCAAACTATGTCTTCACACTGTTAAACTGTACCTTGATTTGCTGAGGACCCAGACAGTACAGCTGCCACTGAAGCTTTGCATTCAGAGTATTAGATAATACTATAAAAYCTGATTACAAAGTCAAACAACTCATTTCAGATTTCTGTGTTCAATTTAAGACATACTTTGGATTTCCTCCTCTTTTTATCCTAGTTTCCCCATTTGTAAAGTAAGAAGGGGAAAAAAAAAAAAAAGATCATCTGTTAATCTCTCTGCGTTACAGTAGAATAAGTTTGTGTTTGAGAAACATTAAAATATTGCTGTAGTAACTACTACTGAAAAGTCCAAGAGTCCAAAAGCAGAGAGCAGGTGGTGTCCTCAAAACAAGAGACAGCTACTATGAAGCAAATGAGATATGGTAATACTTGGCAATCAATAAGGAAAATATGCTACCCATTATGTGAGCATAGTCCATTCTGTTCACTAGCATAAGTGGAGGTTAAAAAAGAGTCTAGTGACAACCAAGCACTGTATCACAATGAATACACATAAGCACCAATGTGAAGCTGCACACATAGTTTAACTCTAGTATTTATTTTTAGTACGCAGCTTTTTGCGGCCACAGTTATGTTCTGAACAGCCTGATTGTGAAAAGTTACATGCCTTGTTCCAATACTCACCCTGCACTTCTTACACAAGAGACCATTCAGGTCAAAGTTTAGCTTTGGCAGAGGGCAAATCTAGCCGAGAGAGCAGTGTGCTCGCCAATACCAATGGGAGAAGTGACAACAGACACAGTAAACAGGGAAAACCACCCAGCTACAGTTGGCAAAACCTGACTGACTTCTGTGTATGTGCAAGTCATAACAAGAGACTCTACTTTTCCCAAAAGGAAAGATACTAAGGATGAGATTATAACAACAAGCCTCCGCTTATTCCTCTAGGTGTAATAAAAATAGCAGTACTGAAAGGAAGGTTCCGGGTAACGTACACGTTTCACACACACTGAACGTATCCCCAGACAGGCTCAA
This sequence comes from Oceanodroma leucorhoa, assembly GCA_030449065.1. NCBI lineage: Eukaryota > Metazoa > Chordata > Aves > Procellariiformes > Oceanodroma > Oceanodroma leucorhoa. The sequence continues at coordinate 3,432,110 of JASVER010000043.1, forward strand.
GCGCTCTCCTCCAGCGGCTCCTCGCCTGGCATCGCCGCGGCTCCCGGCCCTCCTACAGCGCGGCGACCATGCCTGGGGAGAAACGGGAGGCTGGTGAGACACTCCGGCAGGCCGCATCTCGGCGAGAAAAAACCGGCAAGGCCGGGCCAGCGGCGGAGACCCGCAGCCGCTGGTCAGCCCCGCCGCGCCGCGGGAGGTCAGCCCGCCGCCCGCAGCGCCACCGCCAGCACCGCGGCGCGGCCCGGCCCGCCGCCCGCCCCGGGAGCGCCCGTGTCCGCCCGCCCTCACCTGAGACGGGGCAGCGCCGCGGCGGGAGGAGGCTCCCCGCCCCGCTCAGGGAGCCGCCGCCCCGGGGCCGCCGCCAGCGCCCAGCGCCGCCAGGGCCGCCRCCGCCATGTTCCCCCTGCCACCGGCGACCTCTGACCCCCCAATCACTTCCGGTCACGGCTGTCAAGCCGTTGCCATGGCGCCGCTCCTGGCCCCGGCCTCCCTTAAAGGGGCAGCAGCCCCCCCCAGCCCCTCACACCTCTCCGCACACCCACACCCGCTCCTGACACTCACGCACACGCGTGTGGGTGACAGGCCTAGGGAGCGACCAGGGGGCTGAAGGAGCCGTGGGCCCCGGAGCAGCAGGCCCCCCCACGCCAGGGGGCATGGCGCCACTGCCCTCAGCCTCCTCTCCCCCAAAAGCCAGGGCCACCCTGCGGGTCCCCAGCCGGGAGCTTGGGCCCRGCTCACCTGAAAAGGAGATTTTGGCCGGGCTTTTTGGGGTACATGGAGCCATACTGCCACCTCTGTAGGGCAGCCRATGGGAGAGGATGGCGTCAGGCGCTCGGGAAGAAAAAGCACTCGTCTTAATTTAGTTATTAGCTAAAAAAGGGACAATGATTCAACAGCCCAACAGTGCTGTACGAAGGGGAAAACCCTACTGCTGTTAGCCGCGGATTTCGTCACGAAATGTTGAGTGTGAGAGAACCGGAAAACGATCGTGGCATGATTTCCACTGCTGTGAGGAGATGGTTTCTCTTAACTTTCTCTGAAACTGGCAATATTTTCAGCTTTTATTGCACCCTGCTTTACTGCCGCTCGCTGTTGACGCGGTTGACCTTTTTATGCCCTTACCACATGTATGTTTTTATAAGGTAAACAAATCTGGTGAAACCCCCAATCCAAGAAGGAAAACTCCACGAGGTTTTAAGTAAAGTTTTATGCTTGTGTAAAACCAAAGTGAGCCCATGCCTGGCTGACTAGAGCTGTTGGATTAAGACCAAAGCAACCCGGGCTCTCTTCTGACCCCACAACAATTTCACGTGCACAGGCAAACATGCCCCTCTGCAAAACTCCTGCAAATTACAAAAAACAGGGCAAAACCTGATCCCATAACCATTTAGGGATATATTGCCCCACAGCCACTCCCCTGGTGCGATCCCTCTTTTCTAGTGCAGTTGGTTTTGAGGACAACATCGGCTCTTCTGAAGTGCCTACCATCATTCAGTGAGAATTCATTGCCTTAATAGGTACCTTTGCAGAGCTGAGAATCATACATCAATTTGGTCAATACTTGAAACAATAAAATTAGGAAATGAGYCTTCTGGGAATCTCATCCTAAAAGTCATAAAAATGTTGGAAATTCCGTTGCCATCCCTTTTTGAGGGATCTCGTTTGTTCATTCAGCCTTGGAGACGTAGGGGCTAAAGAGGGACTTAGCTGTTGTCTTCCACAGGTAGAAGGTTATTGAGAAAGTGGAGCCAGAAGTGCACAGCAAACAGATGAGAGGCATTGGTCCCACGTCGCAGCAAGAGAAATCCCAAGTAGATATTAAGAAGGAATTCTTCAAAATGAGGATGGTCAAGCACTGGAATGGGCTTCCCAAAAACCTTGTGCAATCTCAAAACTGGTCTGGGCAGTGTCTTAAATAAAAGTACTAATAGCATCCCAARTCCTTCAAAATCACTTAGCTGAAGAGATGAAGACAACTCCCTACTAGATTGCACGGTTTCTTGTGTCTGGAGGCTGTTTGTTGGGTGATTCAGCTCACCTGACTTGTGCTAACTATAAAACAGGCATTTAGTCAGGCTTAGTCATCAAGGTTCCCCCCCGCCAGGCAGCTCCAAAAAGTGACCCGTTCCATCCTAAAATGGATGTCTAAGACAGCTCARCACACAGGGAGCTGAAATGGCTGACTTTGGTAGCACTTACTGATCAGATAGTTAAAGCTGGGTGAAATGAATCCTCACTGGTGCCTCCTGAAAACAAGGACGAGAGGAAGGCAAACTGCAGAATTTTAAGTAGCTAAGCACAAGACCTTAGGATGAAAGAAACAACACAGGCAGAATGGCTCCGAGGGCAACGTGTGTCTTGGGCTGTCAGCCGTTGACTCGTGGCCAGGCTCCTGGGAAGCCTCAAAAGTTTTAATAGAAACGGGGCATCTGCATTGATGGCATCTGCAGTAGGCCTCCTGGTACAACCCTGGAATGCTAAATGGAAAGCTGTCCCCAAATTGTTATACTGCTGTTGTATAGGAAGGTGGGAGAGGTGAAACTGCAGTCATATCTACGTGTGGCTTTTGGTATTTGTAATGCAGGGAAGTCACAGCTCTTTTCATTAGTTTGATAAACTGATAACAGGCAAAAATGCATATGGCTAATTGTCTCTCAGGTTGAAGCTCTCCAAATGGAAGAAATCCATGCCAAAATGAGTTAATAAAATCTTGACGAAGATTTTGTAGCTAAGTAAGGAGCTTTGGCACTCTGACATGTATCTCTGAGTGCCAAAACACGGGCCAGAATCTTACTGCAGCCCATTCTCTGCCACTTCCAGGGTGACCCTGGACAAATCACTTCACTCTCCCTATCAGTGTAGTAGGAATAATGACACTTTCTTCTTGCTGAGAGTGCTGTCAGGAGATAGTAATCAACGTTTGTAATTTGATTAGAAAATGTGAAACACTATACAGCTCTCCTTCTTACAATGCCAACACCTGGCTATACAAACTTCCAGTTCAGATATTTTAATTATGACTGCGGAGAAAACAATTTGGTAAGACAGATAATAACGAGTAATTGTGTTCCTGTTTTCCTTAAGGACCCCAAAGCAATTTTGTACTGTTTGTAGAGAAATCATTTTGTCTATCACATTGACATGCAGCCGACTGAAGAAGAACATGACATCTTTTCAACCATTCACMATGGCACTCTATTAGAAAATACAAAGGAGAATTTAATTTTCAGTTGCAAGTGCACAGGCAAAGTAGATAAGCACCTTGTGCTTTACAGTCAAAYACTTAACGCTGAACTTGCATGAGGTGAGTTAGTGTAACCATTTTGTTAGAAAGCAAAAAGTCTGCTCAAGAAAAATACAGGCATTCATAATGCCCCTACAGTTTTTGTGAAAGTGGAAAGTACAATTTCTACAGCCAAAGACAACAGTGAGGGGAAGAAAAGAATGTTCAGTATTCAGCAAAAAGGAAGAACCCGGCTGACTGGAAATGTATGTGCGCTTCAGAAGGCTTTGTTAAAATAATATTAAGGTACTGGCTTTACCTCCACAAAAATAATGCTATTTGAAGCTGAAATCAAGCTTTCGACATGTTTGAAATAAAACAATCTAGWTTTAATTTAGCCACAAAACAATTCCTGTGGGGAGAGCTGGAAGCAGCAAGGCCTGATTTCCAACAAACTTGCTCCCTGTATCCCTCAGCTCACCTCCATCCCCGCTGCATTAATTTCGTCTCCTCCCCACGCCACGGACGACAGCCCCGCAAAGCATGAAGCAGTAGGTGCGGGTTGGCCAGTGAGTACCAGCTGCCAAGAGAAACAATAATGTTTGCTCAGTGGGGGCATGAATTTAGTTCTTGCTCCTCTGGTGTGCTGTCTGTATTAACAGATCTTGYAGGAACATGATTGTTTCTGAGACTACTGCCCTTCCATCAAATTTGAGTGAAATTCATCAAAAAGGTTCAAAAGCTATTGGAGGGGCACTTGCAGCCAGACTGAAAGTCAGTGTGGCCGCATAAGCAATATTTGTATGGAAAAACAGGGTGAAAAAATAGAGTGTTGACTACAGGGGGGATCAATTAAAACCTTTTTGGAAGGGGGTGAAATTAAAAATGATTCAGACTTTCTAGTTGTGCTAGTACCTGAGAAATAGAAAGTGAAAACAGGAAATGAGACGAGCTACTGCCCATCCACTGACGGGACTTGGAAATATATAGAATGAAGAATTTAAGGTGTTGATAATAACACAAGAAAAGGGAATTTTTTGGCCATAGCCGGGGYAGGCTTTACAAAACGTGTTTAGTGATATGGTTTGCAGTGGGACYGTTCCATAGATCCTGTGTTGGCATAGCTCACCTGGATGACAAGTGGTGTCATGCAGCTCGTAACAAGCTGCTAAGAGAGGGAAGACAGAGAGGAGAGGAAAGCATTTGAAACCAGTGTCACTAACAACAGCAGTATGCTTAAACCATTTTGGTTTTTAATCACTATTGCTTAGTTCTGTGTTTTACTCGTAGACTAAGTCCCCCTGGGGCCTAAATCTGAGCTGAGGGAAATGATAGACCATGTGGCACTCAAAAGGAAAGAAAAGATAAGCAATATGGAAAGTATCTTTAAGCAGCCAGTCACGCCTCCCTAGAACTGCCAAAAAACATCAGAAAGAAAACTCATGTTCTCCTGTTCCTCAGTCACTTGAATGAGGAGACTCTCTAGGAGGTCTTGTTGCTAAATGGCCTGGGCTGTGCTTGCATCAAAAGGTTTTCAAATTGTGACCCATAAGCTACTTATGGGTCTGCTGTTCACATGGCTATTTTCACCTCCTAAATCTCATCAGAATGTGTTAAATGCTTTCCTGATGGTCCTATGCCATGTAAACAATTGCAGAATCAGCCCCAGAGATGTTATAAAAGGTAAATTGAAGGAGTGGGAAGAAGAAGAGGAAAAGATTGCRTGACAGAAAGGGAAAGTTGAGAAGGGATCATAAATGCAAGAGGTGGGAGGTCATGAGATGCTCTCCCCAAAGACCTCTGCCCCAGAGAGCAGCGCAGATACCATCATCAGGGCCTCTACTGTGTTTTCTCCTAAAACCCTTTAGGATGTCTCTGCCCTAATCCCGTGCTCTGCCCTAACACTCCTCATGTAGCTCATTTGCCGAAACTGCAGTACTCCATATCCACCTGGATTTTTCCTCTCTCTTGGGTTTTCTAAGCAAATTTCACTGCCTGTGAGAAGAGCTATGTCACTTGATGTCTGGATCATTCACCTTCTTGCCTTCATTTTCCTACTTTTCTGGAGGGTTGGAGATAAGGATATGTCAAGCCCACAGAAGGATTTTCACCCCTCCATCTGCTTGCAAAGGAAACCAGATATCCGAGCCCACATACCCTCTTAGGTGTGGAAATTTGCTAACTGTTCATAACATGCCTAAGCCACACTTGTTAAATTTTTTTCAGAAACAGCAGCAGTAAAGAAGGGGCCTTGACTCAAAGGGTGCCAGCACAGCAGTGAGTAGAGATTACTGTCACCAAATCAAAACAGGGAGGCAGTGACAGCATGGAAAGCTTTCACTGATTTAAGCTGGTATAATATTTCTGGTGCCAGTAAGGTAGGTGTATATCTCTGGAGACAGACTAAGCTCATTCTTCTGCACAGCCCCATGAACAGCAAACAATAAAGGCCACTGTTTACTGCCCTACAAATATAGCAACTGGCACAGGTGATATAAAGGATTTAGCTGATTTGGGAAACACTATGAGTTTAAATGTTTTTGCTATCAAATTCAAAAGGCATCTGCAGGTATAACCATGAAAGGCAATTCAATAAATTACTGGGTTTTTTAAACTCCCCAAAGCTAAAGAGAAGATGGATTTAATTCAGAAATGTTTATTTGATTTAGTTGCTGTTTGGTTCACAGGAGACTCCCCACAGGGGCAATAAAAACCAAGGCTGCCTTTTTTATAGTGCAAAGATTTTATACTGCAGTCCTCTCCAGTCTTTTTAAACGTGCCCCTCTCTTGTTTCAAATACTAAGAAATTCCATTCATCATGACTCAGAAATTTCAGAGATGGAAACAATCTATTAAGCCCTATGATCCATCTCCTGAGCAGTGCAGAATTGCTCCCTATAGTGCATTCGTATTTTTAATATTTTGTCCATCAAGTTTATAAGGTCACATTACCGAAGTGTTTTAAATCACATTTCATGTTTGTGTAAACAAATACGTGGTTGTTGCTTTTCGGTGTAATTGCCTTACAAATGTTCCAGAGAAAGGAGGCAAGCAGTAGCCAGGATAAATGGCAGGTGCCAGTATCAGGGGGGGTTGTTTTGTTGTTAAATGTGATCAGTGCTGTGCACAGTGGGCTTTCAACTATTCCTCTTTGGAGAACGGTCATTCTAATGTCAGTCATTAGCAATTTGCTGTTGGTCACTTGGGAACAGCATGTTTCCTACAAATTGCTTCTATTAGTCACCAGTTCTTGTCTAAATAATTGGCTATGCGAGAGAGTGAGCCTGTGTGAGACAGGAGTTAACAGGATGTCAGAATGTATGGGTACRTTGTTATAAGACACATACTTTACATTTTTTGAATGCCAAAAAACAGTGGAATGGGCTCAGATCTCTTTTACGCTGGGGTCAGGCTAGAGCTGCACCACTGAAGTCCAATGGAGCCAGCCGTTTGAAAAGCCAAGGCTAATCTAATGTACATGAGATCAGTACCTGGCAGCAATACAGCAGTACATTTGCTTGTCTCTGAAATGCAGTCACCTCTGGCATGAAACCTGGCAGCTGTTTCACATAAAATGGTAAGGATGTGGACCAATACCCTTCAGGAAAGGAGGAAGAGAAAGAGGAGGAACAGCATGGAGGAGTCTCACCAGCTTGCACCCTTTGGATTCCTGTCGCCAGCCCGTTTAGTGAAAGCTCCTACACGGTGTTGTTAGTTCAAGTACCTGCTGTTTTGACAGCCTTTTATCTCACTGAAAATAGGTGTTTTGGCATGACAGAAAATAAAAGAAACAAAAAAATTTAACTTACCTACTAAAAAGAAAAATACTGTGGCAGAGAAAGCAGGTCACAGTCAGTAGCACATCAGCATTCAGCTACGTCATTCTCATCAGGAGCTTCAGTCTTCCCACCATACCATCTGAATACGTTCTACTTTAGGTTGCCACTTGACTGCTCTTATGGTCCCACTATACTCGGTTTGTGAAAGCTGAGCCTGAGAGAGCATGGAGGTAAAAGGTTACAAATGTCCTCCCGATAAAACTCATTTCATAGTTATAAGGAAATGTCTAACTTTGTTGTTGATGGGGTGCTTTAGAGATGCCAGAAGAAGGGGCTTTGAGGTCATACAAGTCATTCTGGAGCCTCTGAAAACATATATTGGGACTCAAATGCAGGCATGTTCAACAGCGGTGAGGAGAGAGAAACAGCAGGACCTTTGAATCCAAAGCTGCCAATCTCTGGACCGAAGTAGAGGGGACTGGATGGTTATTCCCCAAGGTCTGGGTAGGAGTCTGAGGGGGATACTGGGAAACCGGAGCTTAATTATTGCTGTGGCGGGAGGAGGCAGCAGCACCAGGACAATGGATGGGGGTCAGAGAGGGGACAGAGGAGCCAGCCTTACATAAGCCATTTCTCAAAGTTACACAACGGAGAATAGTAATAACACAAATGCACTTTTATAATGCATTCCTACGGAGATTTAAAATGCTTTGAAAAGGTAAGTAAATATTATATCATAAGGTGGCAGATGGAGAATCTGGAGCAATGAGGAAATAAGTGGCTTCCTTGTAACTAGGGAGAGTCAGAAGTATGGTGGGGAGCAGAAGTAAGGTCTGTGAGCACTTGGTCACAGCCTCTCAAATGCCCGGGTCTGCTGGACAGGAGGAAAGCTGGCAGGTTAGGAAGAAATTTTCCCTAAATCAGGAAACAAATCAGAACAGAGAAGCACATTTTTCAAGATGGGAAAARATGTTTGGTGAAAACAACAGAGAAGCATTTTGGGTTCCCAGGATTTTATTACCTTTTCTAGTGCGAGCCATAGGATCCTATCCAAGTTTCCAGAGATTATTCCTCACAGGAAAAGCAAAACCCTAATAAAGGACGTAGCAATTGCACAGTAAAAACAACAACAATAATAAAAAGATGTCTTTTGTTTAATCACCTGGACAGATCCAGTGTGATGCAAATAAAACGTGGGATAACAAGCTCCAAGAGATAGGCCACATCTACAGGAGCTTGTCAGGCCAAAGCAGCAAAGTGAGACAGAGAGAGGTGCTGGTGGGGAGCGAGGAGAGGCAGTGCCCCCAGTAGCACGCACCTGCCTATGGTCTTCGTGGTCAAGCTGCTGCTTGTCATCAGCTCCGGTGACCCTCAGGAGTTTTCTGTCCCCCCAAAAAACTGTTCAAACCACTTGTTGATTTTCCAGTGATAACAAACCTGCTGCCTCTCCTTACTACCTCCCTGGGCTGGACTAGTCCCTTCGGGGTTACCGTGGGGGGAGCAACCCAACCTTGGGAGCAATCACTGGATGCAGAGGGACCTCTGTCCTGTGCAGGATGTGTCCTGTGCCTTCGAGCACATCTGCTCCATGTAATGAGGAGTKCTGCCATCACCCAGTTCGTCCCTGGCTACAAATTGCTACGTGCTGAGGACAGCCCCTGGCTGCCGCTGTGCTGCACTTACAGCTCTTGGTCCATTCYGGCTGCTCTGCCTCCGCTCATCCCGTGCAGCTGCCTTCTTTCCACCTGGGCCATTTGTTGTCCCTGGGCAGGCAGAAGGCCTCCCTGCCTGCCTTTGGGTGGCTTCAGCTCACGTGCAGGAACCCTGGGCAACTCCTGTGCCATGTGTCCTCTCTCCTGCCTGCAGTACTGCTGTGAGCAGGACAGGTCATCCAGGAGGAGTTTTAGCTGGGGAAATCAGATTATGTAGTTCAGGACTTTCTCTGCAAGACAGAAATTGAGCCTTCATCAAAAACTCAGCTCTTGCTCCTCCTGGACCGAAACRAGGGCTCAGCCGTGCAGCCAGAGGTAACGTTGTACAGATCTGTAGGACTAGTCCTGTGTTTTCTGTGTTAGTTTAGATTTCAGGGACTTACGGAAAAATGTATGTCCTGTCATATGAAATGCAGTAACTAATAAATAACGATCTGCATTTCTCCAACTGCAACATTTAGCAACCRTTGGTGACTGCAGTGTTGTAACAGGTCAGTGAGCAGCCAGGTGTTGCCCCCATTTCTGGACAGGGAGACCTAGAGCTCAGGAYGGTTGCTGAAGATCGCTTCCTTTTCCAGAAGGGGTGGTACATGGCCTCCTCCCTGTTATAATCCCCCCATGGGYGATATTGCTGCCAGGAAGAGCCGTAATCTGCCCTGGGTGGGGGGAACAGCACAACGGGCACTTGCAGGACACATCTCCAGATCACCCTCCTTGGACAAGCTTATCTGTGGGTTCGGAGGGGAGCAAGGTAGAAAAGCACCAGCCATCTCTGCTGGAAGGGCTGTACATGTGGCTGCCAGGAATAATATGGCCGTGATTACATGAAATCCAGTGCTGTTTGGTCAGTCTCAAGCTGACGTTCTCCTCTGCTCTGGCTCATCGTGGACAGGATCTGGCATTCTGGGCAAGAGCGAACGCAGCAGCTGAGGCTGGCACGGAGGGGACTGAGCCGGCTTCAGAAAAAGCGTGTGGCTTTCCAAACATCTTGCAGTCCAAAGCAAAAACAGCAGTTCTGACATGCTGTGAGCAATAAACAATGAGCTTTGTCAGCATGTCTAGAGGAAATGATAATTCCTGGAGTGTGAATGATGAAATGTTAACCAAGATGGAGGCTTCGGATAGCATTGTGGTTAGGAAAGCGTATGTGCATCAGTGTGGAAGAGCTGACACTAAGGCAAAGAGCCCTAACTAAGACATTAAGATCTTCCAGGTCTCTCACTTACTCCCCAGTGGTGTTTTCTCCTGTTCCCTGCGTGAAGTGTAAAGCATTGCTTATGCCGAAAGGGAGGTTTGCACTGTTGTAACCAGCACCTGAATCCACCCGTCTCCCTGTGTGGCTCTTCATCACCTACCACTCAGCACTGCCATTCAGCCCTCTGAGACACACAGGTCTCGGTGCAAGTCAATTTATTATTGAACATGCATTACCGGATTGGCTATCTCTCTTTTCYGTTCTTTGTACTAATAGGCAGCTCTGATTGCTCTGTAAAGCCTAATGAAATCAGTGGGAATGTTTTTATAGGTTACGGTGACCTTGATAGAGACCTGGTAGCCCCATGCTTAAATATTTTGCAAATCTGTTGCATAGTTTCAAGGCCAAAAGTAGTCAAGGTGTATTTTTCCCCTTTGCTTGGAGGACATTAAAACTATCCACTGCAAACCGTGTGAAATGTTTCCAGTCACTCCAGCGATGAATAGCATTGACATGCATGTATTAGCAGAAAACAAGAATAACTAAAATCAGAGAAAATGATGCAATTATTCATAGTAATAATATTCATTTCATAATGTCATCACTGTAGGGGTCTGTTGCAATAAATAACCTCGAGAGTTATCTTAGTGTGTGTGACAGAGGACGTATGTGCATATGAGATCTGATTACACAATAACTTTTTCCCGATGTGCCCTATGAAACATGGAACTTTGATCTCACTCTCCAGCCACCCATCCTGGGGTTGTTTTAAGAAAAATGACTTTCAGTCCCATTATTCAATGCTGGAGAAAAAAAAAAAGACTCAGTGTTCTGCTATGGCTAGTGTTACCCTCAGGCATTTCTGGCATGTTTCCGTTGTAAATTAATTTTATATGTGGCCAGGAAGTACAACATCTTGTTGCATCATGTAAGAAAATACCATATTTCTTCCCTGTTGCTCATTTCCAATCTACAGAAGCATCTGGTGGGAGCATGTCAGAAGATCTGTCAGTAAATGTAAGAGTTTCAGCCCACAATGCAGTTTCATGCCTGAGTCTCATCTTGAAAGAACAAGGTCAAATCATATTTTACTTTTCTCCCTTTTTAACTGTGATTTTTTATTGTGCTTCTCTCTTTCGAGCATGACAATGATTTTCTTTTCTACCAAAAACTGGTTTTGCCACTGTCACTTCTGGACAATTTGGTTTTGGATGGAGATAAAATTTTCCTGCTGCTTTCCAGGAAAATCCTAGTGCTGTAAGTTTCCACCAAAGCCTGGCCCACAGCTTAACATGTCCAAGTTTTGAGGCACCCTTAGCAAAAAAATACAAAATACTACACAAGGAAAAGTAATAAAAGGCCGAACACTCCAGTGTGCAAGAGTGATACTGCAGGGCTTGAGATGATGGCTAGCCACAATTTGGCATTTGCTAGAGGGGCACAGATTTGTTGGAGAATATGAAGGCTCATCTTTAGTCATGGCCTCTCTCCTACCTCTTGTTCCTTTCTCTTCCTCCCTCTCTGGACCAAGCCAACATCTGCTTCACCATTCCCATCATTCTCACAATGGCAACCCCCAAAAATGTCTGTTGAGCATTAGGAGGAGGGTAGAGTGCCATTTGCACAGCATAAAAATTACTTTCATTGCTCCTACTAAGCCAGGGTCCAAGCCATGTAGTCTTGTGCACGGTGTACTGGCACAGTGCCTGTCAACTCACTGCCCCATACGTACAGACCTGGAGCTCTCCGGTAACAGAATCGGATTGTTTCTACCATGCTCGTCTCTCAYGACCTGCCCATTTCTGTCTCCATGCCATGCTTCCCACAAGGGTCTCTCTGTCACCTGGTTAATCTGAGAACTGAGACGTGGATAAGACAGGGTGCATTTCTCAGTGGTCAGACTGGTTCCTCTGACATAAGYCTCACGCTCTTAATAGAAGCAGGAAAATTTGAGAAAATACATCTGATGTAATTAGCGTAACCTTTCTGCCAGGTGGTTTAACAGCAGAGAAAATGTCTGGATTTAATATACCCATGGCCCCTCTTGATAAAGGACTAAATTCCAATCTCCACTTAGAAATCTGAGAAAACTAAACATACCCTCCCCGAGAGCTCTTAAAGAGATGGATTTCCACCACTCACTTGCATTCCCGGATCTTTATTAGGCAAGAGGGAGCAAGTCATAAAGCCAGGCAAAACCTGCAATGGCAATATATATCCAGATAATGAGTAAAAGACCCCTCTTTTTCAATCTGTTGGCAGGGGTCCACTGCCCCCCCTTCCCTCTCTCTGGTGAAAAAGTCCCCCAGGGAGAGCCCCGTGGGGTCAGCACGTCACCCAGGGCCAGCATCAGTGAGCAGTCCTACCCAAGGCAGCGACGGAGGACCCCAACTTTGCTGCCAGTGCTACGGATAGAAGGGCTCTCACCTGCCTGCACGCCTACCCAAAGACCTGACAACACACACTGATGCTCCACACCACCTTTGGGACAAATCAGGCCATGTGGCATGGAGCTGCAAGGCAAGAGTTTAGGCAGCAGAGTGCCATCAACCCACGTCCAGTTATCACCAAACTGGCGTTGGAGTGTGGTCTACCCTCCTGCACTGTGCTTACTCTTACCACTCTCTTACCTCCTCGTAGAGCCTACACGCAGAGGTGGAAGAAGAACTATTCCAGCCTGCTTTATGGCACGTTGTTAAAGCAACCCAGGTACACAAAGGACAGACCACTTTCCTGTGCAACTGTGATGCTGTTTCCTCCAAGACTTTTATAATGGAGGCACTTTCTCCTTTCCTGAAAACCCCCATTAAAACAATAGATGGCTTTGACTCCAGAGCAAGAAGCAGCAGGACAGGAGTCAGGACTGAAAAGAAGGAGATAGTCCAAACAGCAGCAAAGAGGTAACGTGAATTGTCCATGGGCATGTATGCAGGCAGATTCGCTCATCTCTCCCTCTATCATGCGCGACTGATGCCCAAGGGAAGCTGTGCTGACTGCTCAGTGTCACAGCGGAGGGGTGAAGAGCGTTCTTCAGTGTTTGGATAACACATACAGATATTCTCCTGGCTGTCCAAACACATCGTGTGACGTGGACAGGGGTAAGAGAGTCTGTCTGGACAGTTTCAGTGAGGAACAGGACTCATCTTTCCCACTCATATTGAAGCGTTTCCTTTTAGTTCTGTTCTTTTCTCTCTTTTTTTTTCCTTTTTTTTTTCCTTTTTTCCGGAAGGCACCCATCCAAATGGCCCTACAAGCCATCTGTGCCGTGTAGCTGTTTCCTGTTGAGTGGCCATCAGCTGGCAGCAGGCAGTGGGGGAGCTCGGCAGCGGTGGCTGAGGTGACCTCTCTGCTGTAGGGTTTGCACAATGCCCTGGGAACTCCTGGAACGGACGGGAATGATGTACATAGGAGATATTCCTGGGGTCATTACACACCACGTGAAGAGCATGGATTGCAGCGGTCATATAAATTTCTTTCATTCATCTCCGCTGAAGTCAACAGTCAAAAGCAATTTTAAGCACTTGGATCATACAGAATATATAAATACCTGTATTCTGGCTAGCTGTAACAATTCAATGATAAGTATGACTCCCTGGTGAACGAACAGGATATCACAGGCTTATTTTATCTTCCAAATGGGTCAGAGTTGAATCTTTTTTTGGATTTCCACATTCATTTTCTCTTAACAGGTTAGGTTTTTACTTGGAGAAGGAATTGTTATAGTTCTCAGACTCACGGTCACAACGGAAACACCTCCAGATCTTCTGAAGGTATTTAAAATAAATTTGTTACAACCTGCAATTTGGTTCCACTTTCTAATGAACACCTTCATTTTTATATATAGATATAGTTTAGGCTTATATATTCAGCCTGTATGCCACATATGTAGATCCAGTAACCTTGAATCAATACGTATCCGTTCATGACTACTTTAAGGGGAATTAAGCTTAATTAACCTTTATAGGCAATAATGGCCTTTCCTGTGGTATCCCTGTTTGTGTACCATTGTCTGAAATAATGAAGTTATACCCCTTGCTTCAGCTATACTATTTTCAATAACAATATAGGCTTTGTTAGAGGTGATTAAAAAAGTCTATAATATCTTACAATAGCAATTTTGCATTTTTTAAAATGGTGCAATTCTAGCATTTTTAAAAATTTCAACAGCCGTTTCCAAATGCTGAAAGTTTCATCTGACAGCTGGTTGGAAAATGTGGAAAATACTGAAGCAAGCTCAAAAGTCAGATTATTTTGGCTGGTGTGAGTATTTCTCTAGGCCTTAAAAATAAGGCAGTGGGATAAAACAAATTCTGATCTTAGCATTAGACTTGTAGGCAGAGTGTAATGTGTGTTGTGTTTTCCAGTGTGTTTTGGCCCTTGTACTCAATATGCAAGAAACATATGTATACACATATATAGTCTCCACTTTTCTTCACTTGTATGCTCAGCTGAGCTGTGTTTGGACTTCGAAGGACATGCATGCAAGTACACATGCATGTGTGTGTACACAGACATAAATCCAGCTCTGATCATAGACATACAATAGATGCATAATTTATGCTTATATTGCACTTGATGCCTTGCTGAAGTTTTTTGGTCAAAGATCTTGAAGTATTTCAAAGTCATTTAAGAACCAAATATCCCACRGGTGTAGTCATGAGCTACCGGTATACCTTGTCCCCTGTTCACGTATCTCACTAGCAGTGTGTTCAGATCTATGCCTCGCTGTATCCACACTAGATAAAAATTAACCCCCTCATCACTATTGCAAACTGTAGATATTTATAAGTTTCCTAGTGAAGTGAGCTGTTTCCTGCGTGCTTGCTCATTAGCAGGCCTAGGAGCAACACCCGAGAGCATTATTGTCCCGAACTGTACTCATCATCAGAGCAGGTGATCTCTCCAACATCTCATTTTGCCACACACTGCTCCTTTAGATTTTCATATTCTGCTCACCATCCTGTCTGAAGCACCCGCAGCTCCAAAATGGGTTGCTCAGAACCTCCCAGGATTCGGCCCAGTTTTGTCAGAAGAGACAAAAGTGCAGTGAGCATCAGCTGGGTGAATTCCAAGGAAGGACCGCGGGATTTCTCTTACACTCTTTGATGAGCTGGGCACAAAGCTATCAGCATCCCAGGTCTGCTCTGAACATCACAGAAAGAAAAACAAAAAGTTTTAAATTAAACAAAGAAATCCCATCAAGGTTAATCTTTCAAAAGCTGCAGCCCATCTGGGTGCCTTCTTCCGTATTAATTACGAAGACTCGCCCTGTAATCCRTAAGAGAAATATGAGTGAGATGTAAGCTTGCTGAAGTTGCATTTAATATTTGGCTTGCTAACAGGGCATCTAATCCACCACGAGCAGGAATTCATCAAGCCTCAGGGGCTACCTAAAGCACACAATCCCTCTAAATGAGCAGTAATCTCCTCTGTTGAATCTTCAATCTCATGAACTAATAATTGATGCTAAAGGCTCATTTGCTTTGGGAGCTCCCAGCGGTGGAGGGGACAACACTGTACCCAGCTCCCGGCATAGGAGCGAGCAGAGCCCTGAGAGGAGTGCAGGCAAAGAGGCAGATTCCTGGCAATTTTTTTTTTGCAGCAAAGAGCACTTCTTCCTTGGCGTGCCAGCGCTCGCTCTGCTGAAATTTGTGAGCCACATGAACACCGAACTAAAAAGATCCCACTAGCGGTCTCGAGCAGCGAGATCAATAATAATTTCCACAAACTCCGCTCTTTTACATAACGCCTCCCTCCCTGCTCCCCGTGGGATAAACAGTGGGACGCAAGGCTGACATTTTGCAGATGCTGGGAGCGCAGGCGGTTCCGGCAGCGGCGGCGGCGGGAGGAGAAGGAGGCAGCGTGGGGGAGAGGCACAGGCGACTGAAATTCATTACTTGGAGAGGTCGCGGGGGTCAGTGACAGTGGCGCTGAATGGATTTTTCCAGCCGTTTCGAGCTGAGATTTGCACTCTGTAATCTGAATGCTTTTATCTATTTCTGAAAATAGACAGGAATTTTTTCCACAGGCTGCTCCAATCTGGCCATGGAGATGCAGGGAAGGATTACAGGGATAAATTCAGGTTTTGTTAAGCAAGCGTAGCTTTTCCAAACCAAACATAGACAGCTTTCTTGCAGCATAAACACACGTACGAGAGTTCTCTTGTCGGAAGGACACATCCCCTTGTGCAGGAGATGAAAGCGTGAGGTGCCATGCACAGCCCTGGAGCCCCTAACTCCTGTTTTGTACATTGTTTGCCTCTCCAGGCCAGCTGTGCTAGAGCCAGTGAGATCTCTCCAAAGCTGCAGAGAATGATCTAGATTTGTTTCCCCCGCTGAACGGACAAGTACTAGTTTACTCAGTGATTATTTTCTGTTTCACTCACATTTTGCTGCAGTTGAGCTTCCTCCCTTGCTTAGTCATGTCCTCTTCTGGCAGAGGTTTCTCTGAAAAGAGAGCTGATTCTAGAAATTAGCTAGGACAGAAACCATTGGGTAGGTATATTACAGAACTTTCAGGGATGAGGAATTGATAAGAAGCCAGCTTTATTTACTAGCCTTTTTCTCTCTGGAGCAGAAAATACGATGCCGCGACCTGGTTTTGCTGTGACTAAAGTGTTTTGAGCTAGAAACTAAAGCATGCGCTTGGGGACGTATATGCCAATGTCTTGGGGTAAAATACCGTGGGATAACAGGACCTGCAATTTCACGGCATAAACTGTTCTCACAAGGTTTTACCATTTTCCTGGTGTCCGTCAGTCCCACCGGCCATGTCTCTGAGCAGCTCACCTGCCCGCCCTTGGGTTTCATGGTCATTCTCATGCCTAGCTCCTAGTAATGAACCAGCCACCCTTTTCTCTTACCTGCGCTTTAGCAGCCCCACTTGATACACAAAACAGTTTTCATGAAGCATAGATAGGCCCTTTTTGTGTGGAAAGAGTTACATACTGAGATGTAACCCTGCTCTCCCAGTCCGTRGGCTGGGGAGATGTCATTGACAGTAGGCAAATGTTTGTGCAGAGGCAAGTACTGGGCCAGCAGATCGGGAGCTTTGCTTACGGTCTTGCCAGGAGGTGGCTCTGCCTAGCCATGCCCAGGTGGCAACAGACGCGCAGAATAAACACCCTAGAGCAATAATTCTCGGGAAAAGCAAGGGGAAAAAAGGTAATTCGATTAAGCATTGCAGTTATTAGTGACACTTTGTGATGGGGAGATATGAGTCTGGATGGAAAAGAGTATACATGACCGGGCCACATCAGGGCAAGCAAGGGTTGGAAAACCATGCCAAAAGCTGAGCTGCTGAAGCATCCTGACAGCTCTGAAAGATGATGATGGTGAGTGACCATCCCTTGGGAGACTCCTCAGCTGGAGACTGGGAGGGAAAGGTCTCTKAGGAGGCAGCCAGATCCACTGAGCTTCAGCTGTTTGACAGAGGCTTAGACCAGACCTTCTCAATGCAATCTGGCACGTCCATCAAAACAAAAAAACCCAAACAAGTAAGTGAGCACAAAAACCCATTGGCATTCATCCATGCCCTTAACATTTACCAGCAGTCTCACCATGCTCCTGTCTGTGCATCCTGCCATTTGCCTGAGCTCAGAGCACAGTTTCATTTCAAGCCAACAGCAAGCACTGCCTGGGGGGGGGCAAATGCCTTCAGAAGCAGCCGTTCTCTGGCACAGAAGAAGAGACATCAGCCATTTCCCTCCAGCCAGCTAATACTGACAGTAAAATTAGTTTAATCCATAATTTGGAAATTAAGTTTCTGTGATTTACCAAACTGGTTAGACTGGAGCTTTAAACACTGTCTTCTCCTGGACAAGGGAAAAGACTAAAAACAAGCCCTAAAGGAGTGTTCAAAGGAATTTTCTTCTGAGGCAGGATGTCTGTGCAGATGACGGCCCAACACTGAGGATTTAAGATGGTGCTTGGGCTCAGAGGACTCTCTGCACTTGCTTCTGCTGGTCCCACCAGGTCAAGTTCCCTGTGCACCAGCCTTCCCATACTGGTGGTAGATGGCCTCTGTGCTATCAGACCTTCAGCTGGCTCTTCTRCCTCTCCCTGCCTTCCCCAGTAAACAAATAATGGCAGACTCCTGTTCAGCCTTGTCTATTTTGGGATCTCTACCAGTCCTACTGATAATCACTGTTACAAATGTTTACACTGATAGGATACTGGCCCATATTGTACAGAGATAATAACAGTACAATTTGATATTCATGAGGTGCTGATGATCTCTAAATATAGAAACAGAGTAATTATTGCTGGCATTGCAGGCTGGATTTCAAAAAGCAGATAAATGGAGAAATGGATATGCTATTTATTGCAGCTTCAACAGTAACAACAGGAAAGCTGTCTCACTTGATTAGGCAAGGACCAGACTGCAGAAGGCAGAGCTCATGGCAGAGGGGTGAAGGTCTGTGGTACGCTATCAATGGAAGGGAAAAGCACAGCTGTAGAAAAAAAATCTGAAAATGCAGCTAGTGCCAAGCTCACCCCAATGCACGTGGCTATGCACGATGGCGATGAAGCAGGTTGACTGTACCATGAAAACCTGTTATATAACTGACTGGAAGAAACATTGCAAACTTTTCTACCAAAACCTCTTAAGGAAAGACAAAGCCTTTGGCCACCACAATCAATGCATGTCTGCAGCTGGAGCAAGTTGCCAGGGTGCAGCGAGAGCACGCTGAACGCAGGTCCCAGCTGTTTGCATCTGCAGGCAGCGAGCTTCGGCCGCTCTCCAACTGCATGAGCTGCAGAGTCACTCAAGGCTTGTACACGGACCTGTAGGATGAGCAGGGTGTGTGGCATCCCTGCGTGCTGGCCACTGAATGTGCACGTTTCATCATTCCCCTAGCCTGTCTTCCTTTGGTTCATTTTAGGAACATTTAGCTCTTACTGAAGACAACAAAAATAATGGGTACTCAGGGCTCCTGATAAGCAGGCTGCTGGTTGACTACAGAGTCCTTCAATACAGGTGTAGGCACTTAGCTTCAGGCGTGCACGTTGGTATCACTGAGGAATTTTCTAGCAGAATCTCTCCTTTGTCAAATGTGTATTTTGGTATAGGTGTGTTTGGGACCACGTCCTTCTCCCAGTCTCTAAAGGGTGCTAGCAAGGTTAGTTACCTAATGACTGGAAGGATATCCATCTGTCTGGAAGCGTGGCCTTTGTAGTTTCCATGCAGCAGTGGTACCCACAGAGCTGAACACTGCTCTGGCTGGACTGCCAGAGCCATCCAAGATCTAAAGCTGTTTTGTGCAGCCGTTCCCTCCTGCCCCTTTGAGGAACCTCACCCCTCACTGGTGCTTCCACAATAGACAAAGCCAGATTTGCTTCGACTTTGACCTTTACCACCACTGTGCTGAACAAAGCACCCACCGGTTTCTGTTGCTGTAGAAAAAAAACACATGGACCGTAGCCAGGCTGTTGCCCCAGAGAGATCAAAAGAAGGGAAGCCTTCAAACAGAACAGGGCAGGAGCTGTAGGTTCATCTGGCCTTGGTTGTCAGTATGACTTTTGACAACGATTTTCTGAAGTGAGATGAGAAAAGGATAAAAGTTACCCACTGCTTTCAGGCTTTGGTCTGAAAGTTAATTGCAAAGAGGATGTTTCTAAGAGCAGTAAGTCCTGAATCAGACTCTTATTAGGTGATTCTGCAGTCCTAAGAGTCAAGCAGCAAACCAGACTCTAAATTCCTCCAAGGTTTAGGGAACTGGTGCTTGCATGTGAACTTCTCATGGATCACTCCAGTGCATGAAGAGCTAAAATTATTCACATGCTCTGCTGCTACTCTTCTGCTCTTCCTATATTTTCTCTATGCATACTACTAGCCAAAAGGGAAGAGAAGGAGAAAAGAARAGAGAGAAGGGAAAAAAAAAAATTTAAATCATTGCAAGTGAGAAAAAAATGGAGGTAACACTCCATAGCATGTATATGGTGTTTAATATGTTCCTGTAGGTACACAAATATTGACTAACCCTTGAAATGCAGTATAGTTAATTGCAGTGGATTATTCTGTGTTGTTGGGGCAGAGGGAGTCAAAGTTCTCCAGACTTGCACAGTTTTTTGTCAGACAACACCTCAAAGTTTTTACTTCAGTTTTACAACTGGGGAAACCAAAGCACTGAGAAGTTACATTGCTTGGCCAAGGACAGTCACTGGCATGATTTCCATGGGAGCTCAGCCTTGTTCTTTGTCACCGGCCCTCTCAGACAAGAAAGGTCTCGGTTAAACTGGACATGCATGGGGTTTCAAACTAGTCACCAGCAGCATGAGCTACATAGCTTTGGAGAAACTCTCCTGTGCTGTTCTTGGCTCTGTGTCAGTGTGGTGGAGAGAAATGAGTGGCTGCGACCAAGCCGGTGTCACTGCCTGGAGGTCACAGCGACTTGGCAAATGGACCCCAATCTCTCAGACAAGCTCCAGGCTCGTCTGCACCAAGTCAGCTCCCACACCGACAGATTCACTAGGCGTTTTGCTTAAATAACTGGTGGGGGATGTTCTCGTTGTTGAACATGTGTTTCAGTTGGATAGAAACCGCTCAGCCTGCAGGGAATCTGTGCTGTGGCAAAGGCGGATAAGAACGGTATTTTTTAATTAAAAAAAAAAAAAAGGCATTTCAAGCATAGCTTGTACTCTGCTTGGGGAGGAGTTCTCTGCCCCCAGGGAGTTTTCAGGATGCTGAGTTGTGACAGCAGCTGTTGCTTCCCTATTTGCTGCTTTTAAGCAATAAATTGCTCTCCTAGGCAGGTGGCAATGGAGGCAGAGCACCACCTTCTCCGATATAATCCGAAGCTCCGTGTGGTCTATTCAGGTTACAACAAAAACCTCAATGTGGGATGCTGCTTCAGAGCTGGAGGACGGAGATGTTCATTCTGTTGGTTGCAGGTCCCCAAGGGTCTTGGAGGAGCTCCAGGGGGTCCAGCACAGGACACTAAGAGAAGTGGGTATGCTGGCAGGAGGCTTGAATTCACTATGAGAGCAGTGCTGCTGGGAAATCTGTAGGCTCTACAAATCAAAATGTTAAAAAACACAGCTCTGAGGTCTGCTGCTGTAAGCTTTGTGAAGTAAAGACAAATCACCAGTCTCTAGGGACAATACTAAATTTTGTATAAGGGAAAAATGTGACATTCATTCGTAACTTCCAGGTTTTTCCAATTCGCGTTTGGTCACAGTTCAAGGTTGTGCTTCCCAATTGCAGCTCTTTATTGTTGTTTTTTTTTCCCCCACAGAATATGAATTTTGTCCTGATGAGGTCAATGATTGGAATTTTCTATTCAAGAAGCTTTTCTTCTCAGTCACAGACGTCCGTAGGCCTAGCAACTATGCAAATCTGAAGGTCACCAGTGTCCTGTGGCAACAGTCAGGGTTTCTCACCAAAACCAGTTCTCTGTGCCTGAGACCTGGTCCACCCCCGCATCAGTCCGGTTGCATGAAACCAAGGGAGAAAATGGAATTGAAATAGGAATGACACTAGTGTAACAGGTCCCAGGAGCTACTCTGGCAGTGTTTTATTTGGTGCATTTTCTCTGCCATGGTTGGTCTTGTTTTTTATAGTTGTGGCTAAGAGGTGGTAACTTCTGGGGCTTGGAATAACTCATCATTTTTTAAACAGCTCCTTTGAAGCACAGTGCAGAGGAGTCAAGACACAAGTTGGAGAGGAGAAGGGAGTTAAGAGAACAGGAGAGGGTTAGGGTGGAAAAAAGGTGGGAACCCCAAATCTTCCCTTCCCACCCAGCTTGTCTTATGCACGTTACAGAGAAGTATGTCAAAAGCATGTCTTCACATGCAGCCGCAGGTCAGTTTGCTGTTTGGGACAATGAGGGTGGGAAGTGGAAATAATCGTTGTTTTTAGCTCAGATGAACATGTCCAAACCAAACCTTCACAGCTATCTTTCCTCATAACTTTTTCCACTTCCGCTACCTGCAACTCTCCCTTTGGAATGAGCGGTGGAAACAGTCCTTATGGGTCATGAGAAAGGATCAGACCTCYAAACATGTTGTTATTCCTGTTTTCCAGCTCTTGGCACTCACAAAAAACAGATGATTAAATGGAGTAGGTAGCAGTCAACTGATCCAGCTCTCCCGGCAGGTACAGGGAGTTCTCTGCAGAGGAGCAAAACTGCTGGAGTAGACATTTTCCCTATTGCAAAGTCGCTTKTTATTCTTTACAACCAAAGCGATGCAGATGCTGCAAAGAGGCATCACCTTACTAGAACACCCTTTCCTGCATTTTTGTTCGGACTTATTACTAGATACCGTGTCTGCATTGCCCTGTAACAAACTTAAGAGCAAATTAGCATCTCTCACACTTTAACAAGACAGCTTGGGGGTTTTTTTTACCCATGTAATTATACAGGAGATAAGAGAACGGGCTTTGACTTTGATCCAGGTTTCTTGTCATGAATAATAAAATAAATAAGAAACATCAATAACCACATACACACACACMCCCCTTATCTACTACAAACTATTTTGAATTTATAATAGCCTTACTCCTTAAAGAAAAAGAACTGAAAGTAACTATGAAGTTTGGGTCTTTCCTCTTGCAGCCCACAGAGCTATGAGGTCTATTAGACACAGACGCCAAAGTTAATTTGCTGCTGATGCACAATCACCCCTCTCAGTGAGCTGACCGGTTATTTTACTTCTCCTCAAGCATTTAGAGCCATCATGGCAGTATTATTTTCAAAGCACACAGGTATTTTCTGGGAAAGCATATGAAACACATGACACACTCATTGGAAGCTATGGGCGGTTTTAACTTGCTGCTACGTTTCCATTCCCTGTGGAGGCTCCAGGGAGAGGCCTGCGCGGTGCGGAGGTTATGAAACATGCGCCTGGTTGGGATGGGGGAATGGGAGAAGGCGGATGGCAGAGAGGAGCTCACAGGAGCCCACAGGAGCTCTCTCAGGTGGCTTCAGGAGCCAGGACATACGGGGAAATGAGGGGAGAAGGGAAAATACAGCAGGGAATTATTACAGAAGGGGCATTTTGCTGTCCCTGAATGGACAGGGCTTTTGGCTTGCAGGAGGAATGGGCCCCCTTCGTTTCCCCACTGCTCCTCATGACTTCATCTGTTGAGAAAGCTCCTTGGTTTCTGCTGGGAGAGGAGATGAAGTCACTTATAAGGCCAGGATGGGGAGAGGACTCAAAGGCCTCTCTTGGAGGAACATTCCRTGGAAGAGTCCAACAGACACAGCGACAAGAAAGTTTCAAAGTAAATCAATATTCAACTTAAGAAATGCATAAGACCTCCTAAAGTTAGACTCCACAACAGCCTCGGTCACCGGGTCTGGAGCAGGAGAGGGCTCAG
The DNA here is from genome assembly GCA_030449065.1 of Oceanodroma leucorhoa. Taxonomy (NCBI): domain Eukaryota; kingdom Metazoa; phylum Chordata; class Aves; order Procellariiformes; genus Oceanodroma; species Oceanodroma leucorhoa. Next base: position 3,455,339 of record JASVER010000043.1, read on the forward strand.
CAGAGGGTACGCTGGTGCCAAGCAGGAGCAGAAACCCAGGACAAGCACATAGAACACTGATCTCACACTCTGGCAACAGCCCACAACTGACAATGACATGGGGAAACAAGTTACACCAGCCCCCAGAGACAGAGCCTGAAGGAGGGAGTACAGCAGGTTTCCAAGCAGTAGTAGTACAGTCCGTTATGTCTCCACTCCCACATCACCATGGGGACACTTCTGCCCCCCAACTCAGCTACCCCACTGAGACACGAAACACCTCCTGGCACCTTGCTCGGCAGGACTGGTGGTGAAAATCAGCCTTTATGAAATGCAGGCCATCCCATGAGGGGTGCCATTTTGCTTCGGAAGAGAGGCCAAAGCCATCACAGCCTTTGCTGTGCTCATGGGGTCAGTGGCTTACAGTGGTCCCCACTGCAGCAGCATCAGGGCTACTAGACCAACTGGTCCAGGTGAGGTGACCCTGCTCAGACCCCCAGGTACARATGCTTCAATGCAGTCGTTACTTTGCACTACCTGAATAGAAAGTCAAGGTCTGGCAGCCTTGGGAGATGAACAGTCAGGATCACTCAGTAGTTCTTAGACAACACTGCAGATACAACAGCTGGGTTAGGCACCTCTGGCAGTCCCAGGGACAGTGAGGAGAACATAAAGCTGCTTGCAAAACCAGCAGCAGTGTTGCTCGTGTCCATGTGCAATTGGGAATCGTCCTGCTATGAAGGGAGAGTTTAAAGACAGCCAGACATTTTTCCTTTGTTCTTTATTTTTCTGCCATGACATGATGCAAAGAGCAATGTTATACAGATGGTCAACATGAAGCTGTGTAACAAAAGAGAAAGGCGGTTGGCCTAAAACATCTGACAGGGATCCATCACGATTAATCAAGGGCCAGAAATAAAAGTGACCCCCACAGCACTGGTAGGGGGAGCTGGGAGCTGATTCCCCAGCGTGYCTTATATACCATATCAAAAGGCTACCTGAAAATCCCTCACTGGAGTCAGCCAAATTATTCAGGGACCTCAGCCAACTCAAGTATCTTCTGCTTTATGAGCCTTGAGGACCCTAAGGCATGTGCACTGCTGCTATTCACTGCAATGGATTCAGACTGGCTCTCTGCTATCTATATTTATCACGATCCCCTCAGGAAGTGCTTTGGCAGGATTTTGTAATGAAAACCCTGCCCAGAGCACTCTTTGGCATGCAGTGAGCAGCCTTAAAATAGCGCAGTGACATACTGCAATAATTACTCATATTAACACTCTTCATTGTGCTGTGTGACGCTTTGTCCCCGTCGCCTGGCTCATCCCACCGCCTGGCGCGTGGTGGGACTGCAGGGAAGAGCTGGCCTTTCCTAAAAGACAAAGTTCAGTGCCAGGCTCAGACCCGAGCCCCTGAAAACCACGCAGACCCAACTGCGGTCTCACCCATCACACCAACAGAGAGTCGGTGCCAACGCCCCRATTTGCTTCCAGATCCAAAGTTTGCAGGTGTTCAGGCAGGATATTTTGGCTCCTTTCTAGCCCATTGGTGGTGTTTGAGGAGAACGTTAACAACAATAAGCGTAAAAGCCCAACCAGAGGATAACTTTGAACTCACACTATAGGAGCAGGCTGGTTACTTGCCAGCTATATGCTGGCTTCCAGTCTAGCCCGCGTTTTCAGGTTTTTATACCCTTTGGAGTAAATCCTCCTGCACTGTGCTAACAGTACATCTCATTTTACCTTAAAAAGTAAGAAAAAATTAGTTTTCAGTCAGAAGAGAGATGGGGAAGTGGGGACAGCTTTGCCTGAAGTTTACGGAACCCTCAAAGTTTCCGTATTTTTGAGAAGAATTTTTTCTCTGTTCAAAGGAAAAAAAAACCTGCTTGAATTGCTTGAATTGTGCATCCTGAGCATCTGCAGTGCGTTTTTTCCATTGATGACAAAATGAGCTTTTGAGAAGCAACTTGTTACTCATGCCTATTTACCTAAACTCACTGGATTTCAAGAGCTCAATCTAAAACCCATCCAAGTCAGTACAAAGAATCCCAAAGACTTCAGTGGGCTTGGATTAAAACCTCAGATCCTCTAGGACTGCTCAGCGTTCCCCACAGTCATGGTCCACATGTTTCAAGAAGACACAGTCCTATAATTACAGAGGCCAGGATCTCTGAACAGATATTGATGTAACTGCCTAATTATGGCTTCACAAGGAGAGATAATACTGCAGTCCCTTCAGTATACTCTGATACAGAGAAAGAGAAGTTATGGCATGAAGGCTGCTTTCAATCTTTATTTTCAGTGAGCGTACTGTCACTTTGGGGAAAATTAGCACCTGATAATACACATCACTTCATTTGCTGGTACATGATGCGATCACTGCAGAAAGACACCCCACCTATGCTGTTTGTGTATGCTAGCACTTTGTACTTCCATAGTGTTATCTAAGGAGCTCCAAGGCCTTCCTGAAGCTTAGCAATGCCTGCATAGGAAGTTACGACCATGCTGACATCTCTCCTCTGCCCCCTTTTTTAGGCTCAATGAATTCAAAGATATGGAGAGTTATCAGAGCTTTCACAAATAGCAAATTACAACTGAAAAAACAACAGCAAACGGAATCAACACGTAAGGCTATTTTTTTCATTAAGAAAACTCGTTCAGGCCGCATGAGCTAGTGAATGTGCTCACAACCACTTCTGTAACTATGATGCCATGGAAAAATGCTATTCCAAGAAAGCATCTGGCTAAATACAACAGACTCCCATTAAGCGATCCTACACTTCTGTCAAACTGCAAACCATCTTTCAGAATATATCAAAGAACATTTTCCAAAGCTGTCTTTCTCTAGCGTGTTGTCAAATCTACCCTGAAAGCACAGCTCAGCAATGAACTCAGTATCTGAATTTGTGACGGGATAGGTATCTGCCAAACGTATCGTCACCAGCAAACAATGCACTAGTCATATGGATTTTTTTTCTTCATGCACCAGCCTTGGTGCATGAATTAAAACTTTCTCAATTAATTCCATGGTCTCCAGGACCTTCTGCCAAGGTCACCATTCATGGCTGAAAGGGCTGCTCACTGAGTAATGAACACTAACTTCTCTGGAGACTTTCTTGTAAGCCGTAATCAAACACAATCTTCAGTTAATTGCTTACACATACTTGGTGCATTAACAAGAGGAGCTTTAAAGATATATATATAACCAAACACAATTGAGGAAGGCAAAGCTTAGATATTAGCACCATACGAGAATTCTGTTGATGACTTTTCTATCAAAGCCAGATCTGATTAGTGACATGGGGGAAATGTTTTATTTGGAATAAAGCCTTTGCTTCAGAAGATCATGTCTCGAATGCAATGCTGGACGGCTACTCCTGTTCTAGCATAAATTCTTGCCTGTGAGAAGAGGTCAACAATAGGCCCTTGCCCTAATTACTGCTCTAGATCTAGCTGCCTGCTGAGAATTCACTCCTAAAAGTCTGATTTTGAACCAGACTGGGCTGGTTAGTCACAAAGACTTCTCCTTTGATGTGCCACTCTCTAGGGCACAGCCTGCCTTACCACAGTCCAAAGAGTAAGAGGTCTAAGGAAGCGCTGTCAGGAGCAAGCAGGTCCTCACCAAATCAAAGCAACCTACTCACAAAACATCTCACTCACCCATAACACTGGGTTATTCAAACTTGTGGAAACGCTGCTACTCAGTCAGCTTGGCAATTATCAGGGATGGCTCTCAGCCCTATTTCACCATGGCCTTTGGCTGAACAGAAGTGGATAGCACAGCTGAGCTAAGCCACAAGTGAGCTCCCCTTCCCAAGAACTTCCTCAGCCTGACTTGTGATCCAGAGGAACTGATAACCTCTGCTGAAACACAGCATAGAGCAGGAGATATCACTGACAGCTCCAGGCATTAGCAGAGCTCAGCAGGAACCCATGAGGGGTCAGTGGTCAGGGGAACATCTGTCCTGGTCTCTTAAATGCCAGAGTTACATGAGGGAGCCTGCACAACTCTGAGCCTTCCTCTGCTGCTATCTGTCCTCTGCTCTTAAGGACACTTAATTTACTGATAAACTGGAGACAGCATATTTTGGTATTCAAATGTCTCGGATGAGGCTACAGGCCACCCTTCTTACACCAAGTAGACAAGACCAGGCATCTTTAAATATCTTAGAACATTGCTTCTCATCAAGTGTACAGAGGGGCAACCTCTAGTCCCCAGGAGGAAAACCAGAGGGTGCAGTGATGAAGAACTAGCAGAGCCTACCAAAGGCTTGTGTGTTTCCCTCTTTTTCACTTTCTCCCTTTGAGACACTGGAGCACGAGTCCTTTAGACTCCTGGACTAGCCAGAGAGTAATTTCAACGGGTACTACAGCTTCGAAAGAGGATTGAATCAAGGTCCTGGAGAAGAATAAAAGAGATCCCTAGGTCTCTTCTCCTTGCTTATGCTTTACGGTCCTTCTGTAGGTTAAGTTAACAGGTTTTTCTAGGTATGCCACAATCCCTATTACATTATTTTTCCATTGCTAGCTTCAAATTATACTGCTTCTCCCTCTAAGCTCATAAAGTTCCTTTTAAAAGTTCATAAAATTTCACCTGTATACGTTTATGGCTCTCAGGATATGAACTAAACTCAATTGATTTAGCTATATTTACCACTGCTGAACTTCACGCTGTATTTCACTGCACTACCTTTTCAGGAGGAATAAGTCACTTCCTCCTCCTTTCCTCTCGCTGAATTCTTTCAGTGCAGCCACTGAATCCAGAAGACCAATCCAGTTTTACCCTCTTTTGTTGGAAACCCACCAATACAATTCTGGCTTAAAATGTAAATAAGYGTGTCTACACTGAAAGATAGCTTAGTTTCCTACCTCTCTGCCAGCCTGTGATCATCCATACCACATATTCATAGAATCATAGAATAGTTTGGGTTGGAAGGGACTTTTAAAGGTCATCTAGTCCAACCCCCCTGCAATGAGCAGGGTCATCTTTAACTAAGTCAGGTTGCTCAGAGCCCTGTCCAACCTGATCTTGAATGTTTCCAGGGATGGGGGATCTACCACCTCTCTGGGCAACTTGTTCCTAGTTTGCTCAAAGTACTTCCTTCCAGAAGGAAAAATAAGCACAGCTGATGGGACTGTTACCCCATATTTCCCATGAGGCAGGCAATGCAAGTGTGGAAGGCCCCAATTTTGGTCCCTTCTCCTGCAACGGTTCTTCAGTGCTCCTCTGGGACCTTCCACACTAACCTCTTCTGAATATTTGCGCATGATAACCCAGAGCATGCAACACATACCATTTACATCACGTTATGAAAGCACCAGCCTGTCTAGTTACAACACTCCCACACACATTTCTTCAAGCTTTTGGGGAAAAAAAAAAAAAAGAAAAAAAAAGAAACCCACAGAAAAATAATAACAATGTGTGAAGACCATAACTTGTGGCCCAGGAAAGACGTAAGCCAAGAGCTATGCAGCGTGGGTGCAGCCAGGCTGCTCCAGAGGGATTCAACCTCCAGCAGTATTGATACCAGCCACTACACACCCCTGCAGTCTGGGGACACCCTGAGGGGTGGCTGCCTTCAAGAACAGATACAGCCAACATGAGAATTCAAATGTCAAACCCAGCTCCAACAACCACCCAAATCCAAGGCAGCACCTTGTAGACCTCATCTCTGAAAAGCCTGAGAGGCTTCCTTGGTCCAGCAAACCTAGGTCAGGTCTCTCTTGGTCTTGCCAAGGTTGGACAAAGAGGCCTTAGCCAGCAGAAGACCAACAGCAACCATGCCTCTAATGTTGACAGAAATTTACACCCGTAAAGTAACACRGGAGCCAGGCATAAACCCAAAACTAGAGACAAAGTTTATCTAAACACATTTGAGTTGCCATGATTTCTTTTCCAATTTTAGACAAGACCATGAAAACAGTTTTGATCTCTAGCCCTTTATTTCCTTTATGGCTGGAACATGAATTGAATCAACATTTCAGGACCTCCAAAATATTTTGATTTGCTTTTGGTATTTGCTTATAAAAATCATTGGAGTTTGTCAGAGGGAGTGGAAGATCTGGGTTATTTTTTGCTGCTTGGGGAAGGAATGAATTTGCAAGGGGTACGACAGGAATTAGCTCCAGCCTTTCCCACTTTGTGGTTCATTCTCTTTCTTGGTTTCATAGTAAATTATTGCATAGGGCTGGAATGATCCAGCGCTGCTTGATTTCTCACAGCCTTGTGACTTCGAAGCAAGTGTTCAGCCCTGGTAGCCTCATGCCTTGGCGGTGGTCACCTGCACAGTCCTGACCTCCACAGAAGGAGCACAACCACTCTCCCACATGCACCTTGTAGGGCACACGGCTGCCACAGGAAGAAGAGCAGTGGCAGTGGCCATGCAGAGGCATCCTACATGATGGGCAGGGACCACCAGCCACCTGCTCCTGAGAGGGAAGCAGCAGGTCCTGGTTGTCACTGAAAGCAGAAAGCTGATTGACTTCAGTTAAGTGTGTCACACAGAATAAAGTCTGATGGAGGGAAAAAAATCACCTCAGTGTGGAAGCTTCTGCTTCTTCTTCTCCTAAGAGACAGAAAAATTATGCACTTGTGCTGTCCAGAGAGATCTGAAACAAGGACTAGGCTGAAATCATGACCCCAGGTATGAACATCCCTGAAGCTTAGGAGAGGATCTCCTCCCCTAAGATGGGCTATCTTACTCTCTATAACGGCCAAACTGAAGTCCTAGATTCCAAGCAGAAATGAATTTGAGAAAATTACATCCAGATGCAGATTTTAATTTAGCAGGTTTTGGCTGTGGGAAATTACTGATGTGGCACACCAGACCTAAAAACTCACTGTTTTTCTTCAATATCACATGCACAGATACGCCTCAATATAAAGACTCTCACCAGGATATTTGAAAGTGAGAATAAATAAAATCAAACATGGAACTGTCGTCTCGTTTGGTTTTATACAGCAGACACTGTGTGCGTGAAGAGCAGCACACTGCTCCTATTAACAGTCTCACACTTCTGGTCGTGCTTCCTGGAGGTAGGTGGTTCACTGCTGTCTCTTCTGCTCATTTGGTATTGTTGTTTTAAGGGTCCTATCATTTTCTTTAGGGAAGAAATTGATTGGCCTTGATAAATGGACCAACAGGCCTTTCATAAGAGATCACAGAGGCAGTTGCACCTGGGAGCACGAGGCCAACCACACTCATCAGGTCATGGTAAGGTGCAACCACCAGCAGTGTGGGCACAGGAGGAAAACATCACCTACTGCTCTCCAAAGTCTTTCCTTGAGGTTCTGGGGCTRGAGGTGCTGTCTGTATTGCAGCGCTGAGATGACGGGGGTCAGCCTGGTCCAAGTTGTGGGCTGCGTACGTGCAGTCAAAGAGCAGCTAGTCCAATTCTGACTGCTCTTCACAACCTCCCTGCTGGAGGTTATCACCCTCTCAGATCTGCWCACTGAGCTACTCATGAGAACGCTGCCTAAGCCACTTCTCTCAAAAGATGTCCTGCTCGCAAAAAAMCAAGAATTTTGCTATTTACATGAATATGGCTCAAATTGCGTGGGATCCTTTGCAAATAGCCACACCACGAGCAGATCTAAAGGAATCAAAATATTTAATGGAGGTCAGTGATGGGCACCCAGATGCAGTAGTTTCTTCAGCAAGCAGAGGTGCAGCTGGCAAAACGTATGTGCGCACAGACCTGGTACCATCCCCTCAGCCACTGCTCTCCATCATGTCCTCCTCATACAGGCAACCTCCTCCTGCTTTAAGCTAACATCAGTGTACTGAGTCACTGCTGCAATGGCATCGTACGCACAGACTGCACTCAGCTGCGTCATCTGCTGTAGATGTGGTCATCTCGAGCAGGGTGGGCAGTGACATCTTACTTTAGCAAGACTGCAAGATTAATCAGTGCTTGTCTATTGGAGCAACTCCCAGAGCTAGATTCATTTTCCTAGCAGAACTATAGGTCCCATATCATATCTCTGTGTCACCAAAAGGCAACAAGGCTTTATCTGCAGTCCTTGCCGACAGACACATGCGTGCTCTTTTGGTACACCAAGCCAGCTGGACGGGAACCAAGCTAACCACGGCTACGTGGCTTTCAGTCTGAGCTGGCTCACGTCCTCCCAGCTCGGAGCGCAGGCAGTGCAAATGCATCTGCCTGCAAGAGACCATGTAGGCAGAGAAAGCAAGAGGCAGAAGGAGAGTGGTACAGCAGTGTTAGTCTCTTAGAAAGCACCTAATGATCCCTGGAATGAGAGTTTCTGTGAAAAGTTAGGCGCTCTCCACCCTGTTCTCCCTGTGGTCCCAATCTGCCCTTCTTTACTGCTAGCTGTTTTCAAGCTGGAGGGGGGTGAACAAATAAGCACGTGATATCTGAAGCTTTGATAAGCAATGTTGCTTACCTAAAAAAAATAAATTATGAATTAGTCTCTCCATTTTTAAATCAGCCCAAATTAAAAAAAAATAAATTTCTCTTTCAGTGGAAACTTCTTTGGCACATTTAGGTTAATAAGTCCATTTGATAGATGACTTATCACTCATGTTCCCATTTCCTAATCACTTCCTTGTCTCACAGCCCCCTGGCCGAAGACTGATGATAGCTTCTAATAGCCACCGCAGCTGCCTTGCTCCTGCCAGCGCCGGGCACAGCACCCTGTGCTGCGGTCACCGGTGCTGGGGCTCTGCGTGCTCCCTCTGCGGGGCAGCCACGGCTCGAAACCCAGCTGGAAATAGTGCCTGCTCCTGGGAACTGGACGGTGGACATTTTCACCCTAATAATAGCCTCGTATTTAAATTTAGAGTGGTGGAGAAAAGTCTACAGCGATGCTTTGCAAAGAACGGCAGTTTTAGAGCAGCACCTCCTGTGGGGCACGTCTCCGTGGGGTGGGTGAAGAGCACCTCGGCCCCATCGCTGGTCTTGGAGCTGGAAATCAGCCCCGACTGGGGAGGGTGTCTGTCCAGGGCCAGTCTGAGGCAAGGAAGAGAGCATGCAGGTCGTCCTCAGGTGCTCTGCCTTGGTTGAGGAGCACCCATGGGTGAAGCATGGGTGGTCACAGAGCCTCTGCGGAGGGAGCTCCAGAAGACCATGACCCAACTTGCAGCCACCACTAGCTCGATGAGCAGCTCGATGAGCAGCCGAAGCCATGCCCAGTAAATACTTGCACATCGCGGCTGCTGTGATGGATGATCCCTGCGAAGGCRGGGTGGGCTGTTGGTGCTTGGAGAGTTCCGCAGGCGCTCCGCCTGCTCCGTCACCCTTCCCATGGGTGCCTGTTAGGGCAACACAGCTCCTTGCCTGCCCTGCCCTGGGCCCTGGGCAYGATTTCACACATGGTTCCTATCTCAACAGGTCCCTGTTATCAAAGGGAAGAGGCTGGTATCACGGGGAAAAATCTGGATTCTGTGGGAATTGAGCTCTGCTTTGTTAGAGGCCATGCAGCAGTGGAAAACATGAGTGAGAAAGCACAGGGAGGTGCTGTGCTACTGCTCCAGGGTAACGCCAGCTCTGAGCCGTGCTTCCGTCACCCAAATACACAGGCAAAGATGCAAAGCTGGACCAAGCTGCTGCCTCTGGTCATGGGCTGAGGGATACCAGCATTTCCCCAGACAAAAAAAAAGTATGCTCTACTTTAGCTGAGGGGAACTGCACCTCCATGAGCATTTTTTGAGGGCTGTGTGCAGAAACACTCTCACACAGCAGCTTAAGAGGCAGAGCTGCTGGAGACCCATCTGAATCCTGCACATGCCCGATCCTCGCAGCATGTTTTTTCTTGCAGTGCTCATTACACCAGAGACAGAGGCTTTTCATTTCAAGCAACTCATCATTTAACACACCTTGTTAAATATGCTCTGGCATCAGAATGAGAGTTTGGGGATGCCCAGTCCCCACCAGCAATGCTGGTGACTATACTTCATGACTATATTTGATTTGATTGCTTTTATTACGCTTCCCCTTCCATCCTTCCTGCTCCGTCCCAAACAGGGAAGCGGGCCACCGGCCTGAGAGTGCACTCTGAGCAAGGGGAGGTCCCTCCATCGGAGACAGAGCTGTCTCTCTGCAGCACATTTGTTTAACTTTCCCGTAAAAGAGGTTGACAGAATAAAGCGGGGACTTTTCTTCAGCCTTACTGACAAATGGGCCTGCCTAAAAGAAAATCCAGCGTACCCAAACTCATAAAATTTGCACGTAAAATTTAACCCCAAATCTGGATTATATTTTTCCTGAAYGGTTTCTATCTCTTCACTCAACTGAACCAAGCTCACCAACCTCAAAAGTCAGAGTTTCCAACCTACGACTTGGACCCAGCCCCACGGAGGAGAGCACCTCTCYGCGCAGGAGTCGTCACAGTGCTGAGCACAAGCACGGGTGGAGACAGAGACTTCTGCAAAATGTGGCTACACTTCAGTTCCTCTCCTGTACCCAAACATTTGGGCCTGTACCCCTTTCCACTCCAATTTTCCTACACCACTTCCCTTACTCAAATGAGCACATCAAGTACTCGTGGCTGTCTCAGTAAAAGCCCGCGTGCATAAGTCACCCTGGAGCCAGGGTGAAGGTGCTTTTGCAGAGCTGATGATTTGAGTTATCAAAGGGGCCTGAGATGGCCTGATGCTGGGCCCACTTCAAACTGGGCCATGTAACATATTCAGAGCTGAGATTATGAAAAACCTCAAGCTTCTGAAAGAATCTCAAGCGTCCTCTGAAAACTGAGGTTGGTCATGTCACACACGTCCCTCAGGTGAGAACAGAATGGAAAACAAAGATGCACCCAATAACTTTTTGCAAGCACAAGTTGATTTTTCTTTTTTTTAAGGTCACTTGGAGCGAAGAACAATATTAACCTCCTATACCTTGACCCTTTGCAGAAAAAATATTTACAAAAGTGCCTGGATTGTTTATCTCAGTTCAGTTCCCGTCTCCTTTCTCTCCTTTTCCCTCCCATTAAACAGTGAAGTTTTACCCATCAGTCCGCAGAGACCRTGTGGCAACGTGACAAACAGCAGAGCCGCGATGTGCTAAGACAGTTATCGCCGAGGAGCTGAGGATGGGCCTTTGCCCTCTTTGGTTGGAACAGCATTTATAACACTTTCGGTGAGCTCCATCTCCTAGAGAAAACTCAGCCTACTTGAATGGACCAGAGTCCTCCCACAAGAACCTGGAGCACCACACCTAACAGGCAGCATATTGCTAACCTAAAAACGGGAACAGAAAAAAAAACTGAAAAAGAGAAGTACAGGCACTTCAAATGGTACAGCCACAAACCAGAAATACAGCTCACTCCCTGCTGTCATTTTTCCTATATCACCTTTACTGGTAATTCCTAGATTATCATTATCTTTGTCACCTAAATGCAAATGCAACAATGCTTGTTTGCCTTATTTTAGCCCACACTTCTTTACAAGCCTCTTCTTTTCTGCTGGCCGGGAGCTGATGGCTGCAGGCTGGGGAAGGGGCTGCGGGAGGGACTCCTGCAAGCAGCCGGTGGCAACGACAGCCCGCCTTGCTGTTGCCCGCTTCTCCAAGGTAATCCCACGCGCCRGTGGAGCATCGCCACGCCACCACTGTCCTGCCGCTCACATTTTGAGATCTGTTGCCATGGCATCGGGGGACAAATCGCCCTTGACTCTGCCCTGCAAATCTCTCCCAGGAAAGCCAGGCCTGGACCTGCAACCTTGGCTATTTTTAGCCACGTGCTGCATAATGCAGAAGTTGATAAACATCTGCACATCTTCATTAGTCAGCAGTTTCCAGGTGCTCAGTGAAAGGAGCAGATAACCAGAGACAGGAGAAAGGCTGGGATCAAATGCTGAGCGAGGGCAGCCACTTGGTGTGCCTTTTGGTGGAGAACTCGTCTCAGTTTCACCTCAAATACACCATAATGGAGCTTGATGGAAAGGGACCTCTGTTCCCCACAAGCTGGAGGGACATGAACCTATCAGCCTCTTTCCCTGAGGTGCCCACACTGCCCAAGACACCCAGGCACCATGTCAAGATGATGGCTTCTCCCCGACCTTCCCCCATCCCATGACCTGCTCCCCAAGCCCACCTTGCGCTTGCAGCCCTGGCAGGGCTGGACCAGGGCAGGATGTCCTGAGAGCTGATTGAGGTCCTCGGACAGGGCCCATGAGGGATGTTCCCAGTCCCTCCCGTTTTCCCTCCCTATGCCAGCCTCAAGCTAACAGCATGCCCGGGGCACATCACGCTGATCCAGCCAGCCATCGGGTGACAGCACAAACCCCTACAGGTGTCTAAAGCTGCCGGGAAGGTGATAGTGCTCCAAGTGCCATTAGAAAGGTGTCACATGTCAGTCTTTAGGAAGAGCTGAAATGCATTGGAGATTATCAGATCAGCAGGAGTGCTGCGTGATGAAGGCTTAGACTGTGCTGGAGGGGTCGGACATCTCCTGCCCAGCAGCCCTGCCCGACCTGGTATGTAGACTGTCAACCTACTGAAGCAGCAAACCTTGTTATTAAAAATAATTCAGAATAGCAGGTTCTTTTTCACATGGCAAAATGAAAACAACGTTACAAACTTACAAACATCTATACTTCGCAAGGATATGCTTGGGTTTTCTTTAGGCTTACTGAGGGCTAAGGGCAAGTCTGCCAAATCCTGAGTGCTCCTGTCCAAATGTAACAGGGTACCATGGGCAATCCCCCCAGGCAGCCTGCATCCTAAATTCATTGGTTTAAACCAAGCTCARGAGCAGCTTCTTCAGCAGCAGAGCTGGGCTATGGACTGGCAAACCCGCAGGGCTCAGGGATGCTCTGACTGAGAGGTGTGGTATAACCCATCAGGAAACCACCGACCAAACTCCAGCTCCAGGCTCGAATGTGCCCGGAGCAATTTAGGTCTGAGGTTATTGCACAGGCTTCTTTACCTATCACCCCGAAAAAAAGATCACACTGGCTTTATCTCCCCAGCTGGCAAACAACTGTCAGAGAGAAAACACCAAGACCAGAGCTGTTGAGGCARCCCAATTCCCTCCAGTGCCTCCCAGCCATCGCCCAGCCGAAATACAGCGAAGTGGCACTGGGACGGCCCCGAGACAGATGCGCTGTTCCTGCTCATCCTGTTCCTGCTCTGCTAAGGACGGCCAACTTGCAAGAAAAGCAAAGCAGCAGCTGGGTGCAGCGCTTGCAAAATTAAATATTGCTGGCCGGGTCCTCGTGCAAGGCCTGACACCGAGACAGGCCGCCACAGAGAGGAACCCCTCGTGTGTGAGGGATGGCACCATCCCTGGTGCATAAGGGCGTAACTCCGCGGAAACCCAAGGAGCTGGGTTGATTTACAGCAGCTGCAGAGCTGATTACTGAGAAGCAGTGCTGCCTCACTCCATATTTTTCTTATTTTGTATAATGTCAGCAGGAGCAAATCAAGGCCATGTGAGGCTCTGCACTAAATCACTCACTGGGATTCAGGAAACGTGTACAAACACAGGCATRTGCGATTACATGAGGGACCAGCGTCCTCTCTGAATGGAGCCAGTAGGTCAAAGGTGGTACCAAAAAACCCCACCGCCAAACATGAAATGAGCTGTTAGGGATCAACCTGCTGCTAAAAGGAGCTTCCTCGCAAGCAATGATTTGTATCCTGGTGCCCACAAGTGCATGCCACCTGCAGTATGCTTTTTTTGGGGTTGTTTTTTTAACTTAATGAGTGCTGTGCTTCCTCCCTATGCTCAGAAGGGCCAAGCTAGAGGTGACAGGGTTAAAGTGCTAAGCAGGGTGACAGCCATGCTGGGAGGTGGGAAGAAAGGGGTGGCTCAGCTTGGGCCAGGCAGGAATATTCCCGTTAGCACAGAAAATGAGAGCTGTAGAGCCAGGCTGGGGTGGGCGAGATCATTTCACACAAATGTCTCACCAGGTGTTGCCAGTGGCACTGGTGGACTTCCAGGTGCTGCGGCAGGACCACGTCCAGATCCCACGACACCCACCAGTGGGACTTCCCAGCCGTGGCAGCTTCCTGCTCCCGAGGCCGTGCCGCACAGCAAGCCAGTGTCACAGTGCATCATATCCCCAGCCCTGAAGACCCACGGCTGAATCAGTGACTTGGAAAGAAGCATCATGGCCCAAGCGCCCTAGTGTGTCCCTACATGGAGTATCCCAGCCCTGCATTCATCAGGGATGTCCTCAGCCACCTTTCCTGGCCCTCCTGCTCAGGGAGGGAGCTGGAGAGCGGGAGCCTGATGGCCAAGGAAGACATAGGAGTCAAATTCAGGCAGCTGAAAAAAATTGGACCGTAGCCTTCACCATCGCATGCTAGAATTGTTTGTTTATCTTCCTGCTTCCTCTATAAAACAACTCATCCCAGCTGGGTCATAAGGAAAGGAACAATAGACATATATTTTTAGGATCTATCTGTGAATCATTGGTGACCAATTTTTCCATTTTGTCACCCAGACCATTTTGTTTTAGCAAGAGACCCTGCAAAGCAGTCCAAGCCATGAGTGTGCAGGAAAGGGGTAGTCCTGGCAGTCAGGGATCTCCCCGAGCACCCGACAGCCCCAGCCCTGCCCCCTGTGCTACCTCCAAGAAGTGAGGCACCACAGGTACCTCCAAGTGGGTCATAGCCATAGAAGTTACCCGTAACCTACCAAAGGGTTTGGACGTGTGGGTGTCCAAGCCCTGCCTGTGATAAAGAAGGTTTGGGCTTTTTCTTTTTCTTTTCCTTTTTTTTTTTTTTTTCCTTTCTTTTTTCTTTTTTTTTTTTTTAATAAAGGATGCCTCTCTTCTGTTTAGAGATCAAACAGGTTTTTACCCAGGTGTTTATTTTCTCTCCCCTGTTGCAGCATCCTTGACCACACAACACAGAGACACTCAAAGGCTGCCACAGCCCAGGAGAGGCAAGTGCCTGGTGCAACAAGCAAGCTGCCTGCTCATTAAGACCCGCAAGTTAACAATGCAAATCCACAGCCTAAATATAGTGTGTGACAGAAAGTCCCGGTCTGAATACAGCAATACAGTACCTCAGGGGACTGTCAGAGGCGGGAGCAGCCCAGCCACGATATACAGGCGCATGTTCAAAGGTACGGCGAGAGGAAACACAGCAGCTTTTTGGCCCCATTGGTCCCATGGGGCCCACGGCTTGCATGACCCACCGGGTAACATCAGTGCTACCATGAGGTCTCCAGCAAGGCAGAAAGAAAGCAAAGAGGTCACAAAAGCCAAACCTCCTACTTCTCCTCCATCACCTCAGCCAGTAGGAACATCAGGGAAGAAATTAGGGGTGGGTTTCAAAAGCCCCTAGTGAGTCAGGAGCACAAGTTCTGCTGCCTGTGAAATATTAAATAGTGGATGGAAATAATTTCTCCTTAAAAAAGAGAAAAAAAAGATTACTAGATCACAGATTGCCCCCTCCCCAGGCTCTTTCACTAAGTCTCCTCTGAAGCAGTAGCTCCCAGTAAACTGCAGATTTAGCCCACAAAGCTCCTTTTCAGCAGCAGTTTCTTTTCTCGTGTTCCTAGATGAGGTAGTGTAGGTGCAGAGAGGTGAAGAGATTTGTTTCGGCTTGCATGGAAAATCACGGGAAATTCTGCCTGCGTGTCCTTAATCATAACTCTATCAGCAATCATCCAGGCTTCTAACATGGCTTTCTCGTTAGCCCTGGGGACTCTCCATCCTGTGGTTTTCCCAAGTCTATCTCACCCTCCTTACTACCTCCTGCCGAGGTCTTTAATAAAGGTGTTTTATCTTTTCCATGCTTAGGGGCAGGTCTCGGGTGCTCATCTTGCCCCAGCCCTCTCCCACTTTGCATAGCACTGATTCATATGAAATACAGGCACATCCCGTATTTCACATGAATCATTCCCTTTTCAGCTCATGTTCCCAATGATAATATTTTTGTGGAGCAATTTTATTCTATTAGCCCACAAAAAGCTCCATTACTCAAGCCTTTCCCAGATCATCTAGCGTGTTTCTGTAAGGAAGTTTTTTTCCACAGTGCTATCTTATAATAAATCCCTTTCCTCTCTAAAATGCAGGGGTGGAAGGATGCGGGGGAAATGAGTCTACCAGCAAATGGATGGACTTGTGCAGTTGTTTCCCAACAGCTTACATTCAACAATTAATATTTCTGACATACGTGGATAAGAAAGCAGATAAAGCACCCATCTGTGTGGCTCTGTAGGTGTGCACATCTTCATACATGCATGCAAATGCACAGATGGTATCTGCCATAGCCCTGCTCAGCCTCCCCACTGCTCCCAAGCTCACCTATCCTGGTGTGTGCACACCCAGTATTCCACAGGCTATCCTCCCCCAGGGTTTCTGTCACAGCCCCCAAGTCACGAGTGGAGGGAAACCAAGGAGAATCACATCAGCTTGTGCCTTCCCAAACGGGGACATCCCGTGGCAGCACCGCAAGGAGTCAAGGGGAAAGGGCAGCCACCCTCTGCAACTATAAAAAAAAAAAAAAAGAATCAAACACAAAACTAACGTGCTCAGAAATATTTACTCTTCTTAAATTTTCCATTCTGGACCTTGGCCAGGAAGTAAATTTCTTGTTTTGGAAAAACCGAGCGAATTTCAGCAAGTGTAGGGGAAGTATTACACTTTGCCCATTTCCAAAGTGCAAATTGTGGAAGAGCCACTCTTACACATCTTTAAATGGATTATGAGTTGAAAAAAAAAAAAAAAGCAGGAAAAAAAAAAGAAAAAGCAAGACATGCTGTTATGTCAGAAGAGGGTCCTTAATGTGCCTTTAGGGGACAAGATTCCTTGCGTGGCCTTAGAAGAGCAGCTCTGGAGAGCGGCAAGCACTGCTGCCATGGCTTGCAGGCCACCTCTCCCCGCTGCCGGCTCGGGGAGGGGACAGTTGCCTACATACCCCCATTTTGGAGCAGAGATCCTGGGCACGCATTAGACCTCCCCTTAGCCGGTCAGAGCAGACAAGCAACTCCAAGCTCCCAGTACAACCCTGTAGCAAAAGGGTGAATGAGTCCTTAATGTGTTGGTGATGGAGGTAAGGAAGGACAGCAGGGCTTGATTTTACCCAACCCATACTGATTGCGTTGGGTGCTGAGGTTTGTGGTTTGAAAAGGACACTGAAAAGGTGCGAATAGCCCAGAAGCTGTAAAGGGAGGAAGAACCTCAAAGGGTGCAGGTGAACCCAGGAGGTGGTTTGGTTACAGCTTATCTGCTTGCATGGAGACACCAAGGGGACTCTCTAATCCAGCACAGAAACGTGGCAGACTAAACACAGGAAAATCAGCCATGCTAGGCTAAAGGGCAGACCATCAGACCGATGTTCCTCACTGGCATTAACATGCCTGAAAGGAGCCCTGATTTTATCTAGATGGTAGAAACCCGCAGCTTTGGTGCTCAAGCTCCCTGGAGCGTAGGCAGCTGAGCRGTGTGGCCAGGGTGCACTCAGGAGACCGGACCTGCCGAGAGGTCTTTTGCAGAGCGAAGCCTGCTCCTTTCCAGCAGCACAGGAGGGGAAGGTGCTCAGAGGCTGCTGAACCAGAACATGTAAAAACCTCTCCTTAAATACACCGTAGTCTTTGGGGAAGATGAGGGCAAAAGGAAAAAAAAAAAAAAAAAAATTTAAAAAAATAACGACCCCTCCCTCACATGGAAATTGAGACTGCAGGATACCAGGTTTTAAGCATTTCCATGTTTTTTAGTGTGTACTGCCCTGCCATTCCTAGTCTTCAGTGTCTTTAAGGGTCGACGTCTCTGCCACGCACCAGTAGCGGAGAGCCTGTCCCCGTCCAGGAGAGAGCCTTCTGCTGGGCACCACTCTGCCTTTGACCGGATGGAGCTGGAAAGGGTTCAGAAACCAAATCAATTTTCTGAATCCCTGCAGAAACACCGAACTTTGAGCTTTTTGCATGCGCCTCCCCTCCCCACTACAATGCGCACACTCGCATCCTCCAGACCCACGCCTCCTCCAAGCCAGTCGCTCCCTCTCCTAGCTGGGCGATCCCCTCGCAGACCTCCCGAGACCCCTCCTGGGACGGGGATTTTGCCAGTGGGTGAAGCAAAGCCCATCGTCTCCCCCCCGCCCCCCCTTCACAGGATGCCCCTGCGCTGAGAGCACCTYGCTGCCGCTGCCAAGCCTCCCAACCCACCAGCCTGGAGAAGAGCCTGAGTAGAAGGTATCCCATAAAGGCATCCTCCCCTCCCCAGCCAGTCCAGCTCCTTCTACGGGAATGCTCGCCTTAGGAAACCTCACTCCATGTTTTTCCGTTGAGACTTGCCGGTGCCTCTTTTATACCTTTTTTTTTTCCTCCCCCTCTCCAAACATTTGTTTTATGAGCTTCTTGTTGAGATCATAAAATACTGGGTTGGAGGACTCTAAATTCACAAGGAGGTATTCTTTGAAGGGAGCTTTTCTTCTTACAATTAAAATAATGAAAAAAAGAGAACGAGGGAAAAAAATCCCCATCCCTCCCTCTCTTGCAAAYACCCTCCTATTTTGCAGCACATCTAAGTAAGGATCTGGGCCCCTACATATCATCTTGCTTCTCAGATCTAATTAGAGCAGGTTTTTGCAGCCTGGGAACCGCAGGTAGAGGTGAGCCACAGCCAGCCCTGGCATCAGGTCTCAGGCCTGAGGAAAGCAATTTGTTTTGGAGTTTTGCAGGGATAGTAGTTGCCTGTTCGTGCTGGGTCAAGCTTCCTACCACGCTCGTGTCAGGAAGCGCGGGGCAGTCAGCCAGAGCTGAGGATGCCTTGCTTCACCTTTTCATCAGGAAACCTAAAACATTTCACAGAGAGATCACCGTGAGGCTGTCGGGGGGATGCTCAAAAGCCCAGCTCTTTGGCCCCCCATGCATAGTGATGTCATGTTCCCCTCCCAAAGAGGTGCACTTGATTTAACCTGGTGCTACAACTGCCGCACATTCATCGCAGGACACCCTGGGATGTACTGCGCCTTTCAGGAGCGTCACTGGTTTTTCAGGTGGGGAAACTGAGGCACCGGAGCTATATCACGACTTACCTAGCAGCTGACAGACCTGAGCTGTTCCCTTCACTGCCGTGCTCCAGACCCACTGGCTCTCGGGCAACTCGGGTCTGCTGCTTTCTCTGTGATGGGTTTGATTCAATTAAATGGTGTCCTGCCAGCAGCATGGGAAGAGCTGAGGGGGCACAACTGACCCTGTAGGTAAGGAGCACTCTGCTGGGATTTGGGGCACTGTTAGCTAAATCTTGCAGCCTTTATTCAGACAAAACTTCAGCTGAGAGACATTCCTAATGTGCAGCCTTAATTGGCTTATTTAAGATTAACTAGACCAGCTGCCCCAGCCAGCTGAGTCAGCAAGGGAGTGCAGGGGTTTTCCCCCCTCGTCTTCAAACAGGCTGCTAAGGGAGCGAGTCCCATCCACTCCTGGGCCCTTGCAAGCCTTGACTTGGCTCCAGACTAACTCCAAACTCTGCCGATGGCACAGGAGCTGTGGCTGACTAATTCTGAAGCTGCTACCGTAAAATGCCTTGTCGCTGCTGTAGGCTCTGGCTCCTCTGCTCCAGCAGGAAAGCGGGGGGCAAGGGGTGCCTGGCTGCCAGCCCCCTGCCCTTGGACATCTCCCCCACCACACGGACCGCTCCCTGCCCACAGATCAAAGAAGGGATTTGCAAACGGCAGGGTTGAGGGTAAGATTTCTGCAAGGCAGCTCCCCTGGTCCCCCATTATCGCTGTTTCTTTTAAAAGCAACAATTGTGTGCAAGGAGGAGGAGGTCACATGAAGGATGCCTGAAATTCTTTCCAAACCACAGCCATTTCTGACCCATCACAAATTTTCCCSCTTACTCTGGCCTGTGAACTCTGGAAAATGCAATTAAAAGAGAAAAAGCAGAGGCCTGAAACCTCTGATTCAGGCGGGCTCTCTGACATTCATTAATGAGGCCAGCCTTGCACGATGCTGATTCAATAGGAGCAACTGTCTTGCTTCCAGCCCCGGTTCATCAAAAGTTCATTAGCCCTCCCTTCCGACAGAAACCCGCCCGAAATTCATGCTGCCTTCCCAGAAGTTAAGGGAGCAGCTTATTTAATGATTTAATGTGGCTGAAATTGCCGTTTGCTGGACTGACAGTGGTGATGAGCAACATATATATATATAAAAGTATATATATATGTACCTATATATATACTATAACTTTCCCTTTATAGCATCTGCTTTCTATAGCTGGATGCACCATGCACAGCCCAAGCCCGGCTGCCCCGGCGAGGGGACGGCAGGCAGCTGCGGCTCCCACCCCAGCGGGGGCCAGCCTTTTGGGGAGGRCACAGGACAAGCCGCTGGTGTCACCAGAGCGGAGCCAGCAACTGCTAGGCACATTGTCCTTCTCCCCTCCGCCCACGTGTCAGCAAGCAGATCCTGATACCGCCTCACTGATTTATTATTTGATATTTGGTGTCCCCTCCAGACACACACAGCCGCAGACACACAGCTGCCTCTGAACCGGTTGTTTTTAACTGTGGAGCTCATTTCCAGTGCTGGCAGCAGTGGAAAGCAGTGACAAGAGGAGATGGAGGGGGATGAATGGCTTTGGCAAGTTCAGAGGTGGCCCTAGGCTGATGATGGGTCTGGGCAAGAGGAGATGATGGGGGATGAATGGCTTCGGCACGTTCAGAGGTGGCCCCAAAATAATAGTTAAAATATTGCAAAATGAAATGAAGCCCTTGGGCTGAAACAGAGGGGCTGCACACCTGGAAATAGGTGGGTTTTACTGTGAGCAGTCCACCCGTTCCCCTCCCAGGCCATTAACCTCCTTTCCCAGTAAATCTGTCCCCTGCCCACTGGGTCCCCATGACATCGTGGGCCTCTCCATGGCACGAGAGGCTCCCACAGCTCACGCCACAGAAARCTCACCACTTGATCCCTCAGGTGACATTATCACCCTCCATTTAATACCATTAAGCAAAACTACCTGTGTGGGGCCACCTGCGTAACCAGAGAACTTTCTGTGGCCACGCACCAGGGTGTCCCCTTCCAGCCTGGACCCGATGCTGGGGCAGGACGGGGACAGTCCCGGGAACGAACGCCCTGCTGCTCCGGGCTGTGGGTTGCTCCAGCTGCTGGAGAAGCGGGATGGAGCCCTGTCTGCCCAGGGTCTGCAAAGGGCATTGGCGATTTGGGGGGTGATGCACCTCTCCCTGAATCTGTGGAGTGAGCGCCCAGACCTCCCTGCCGCTGTGAAGATGGGCAGGATGACTTCTCCAGAAAGGTCAGTTGGGCTTGATTTTGGGGACAGAGTCCACCTGGAAAAGCCAGGTGATTCCTCTTCGCCCTTCGATGTTCAGGAACGTGCCTGGCTGCCTGCGCACTCTTCTGCAGAGGGAGCTGCCTCTCACCGTGAGGTGGCATTTCCTCCCCAAAGAGCCTGAAATGTATCCCTCGGGATGAGAGGCATTTTATTGCTTTCAGTCAGGAATAACCGAGATGAGAAAGCACAGTATGGCTGGGATGAGAACCTACATCTAACACGGATACTTGGTTTCCACAACAGAGAAATGCTGAAGCCCGACAATTATAATGAACAGCAATGTTGCTTCCTTCAAGATTTGGTCCAGTGCAAGGCTAAAATGTTGTGGGAAGTATTTATTTTTAAGTTTTCGACCATACCAAAATTATAGGGCTTTTAAAAACCACCCCCCAAAAACGAAGTTGAACATTTCCATACTTCTCTATATTTCAAAGATTTAAGAGAAAACTGTCACGGATTTGAAAAATAGAAACTCACTCAACTTGGAGCCCACTGGCTGGTTTTTACCCCAAGCTCTCAGAGCACTTTTTAAAGGGGATTAAGCAACAAACTCCATTTTACAGATGGGGGAACCGAATCATATCTTGGATAAGCATCTGAAAGCTGGTCGAGCAAAGTCAGTAGCAGTGTTGGAAAAGCCATCCATGTCTGTAGAGAAGTCCACTGACTTCTCTACAGGTTTTCCACCCAGGGACTAAACAAGCAAAATAGACCTCAAACTGGTCATGAGGGAATGCAGAAAGCGCAGATGAGGTGCCAATTAGAAAGATACTAAATTGTACCTGCCACAACGTGCTGTTAAAGCAATGAATTCCTTCCATGGACAGAAAAAAATGGTTTTGAAGTCTGTGGCTTTGCTGGCAGATTCCTCCCCATGACCTGCAAATGAGAAAAGGCAGCATGAAGGGCTTTTCCCCTGCCTGGCACGGTGGTCTGAGAAGCAGGAGGTGCTGGTGATGCCACCTAGGGCTGCATGGAGGAGGCTGGGTGGGCTAAAATGCTGCATCAAGTGTAGGGCTGAGGTTGGGGGAACTTTTGATCTTAATTTGGATGGGGTTTTTTAGAAAAGTGCTGTGGTCAGATTCCAGTTGCAGCTTTTTAGTCGTAAGAAATTATTTTCACTCCCAGCCCAATGGAGAGGACATCACCTGTCAGGATGGGGAATTATAAAAACACAGGGAGAAAACTCATGATGACTGTTCGGGCCAGACATCCACCCTATCCAGGGTTTTCAAAGTCAGGTTGTGGCTTCTCCACCTCATGGCATTTCTCTGCATAGTTCAAGTGTCTTTAAAAAGAATCCCCTGAATTGCAAGGAACGCTAATGGGTATTTAAAAGCGATTTCTCACTAGCCACTGGAGGGCTAGTGAGTGGCTGGAAGGAAGGCTACAGGCTCCCATCGTCATCTCCAGGATCTCAGGTTTTGGTTATTTAGGCCCATTACACAGAAAGTAACTTTCTAGAATTTTTTCATTCTTTAGATATTCGGTATTGGTTGCCTGTCCAGCCCTGTAATTCGGCTGTCCTAGGAAAGATCAGTGTTAGGACCAGCCAGYGTTTGCCACCGCAGGGCAGGGGTGGTGTACCATGGCTTCACGGGGTAGCAGGACCACGGGGGAACGTCACTTAACACACATACCCCACGTAGGGTACGGTATGAAATTGGGACTGTAAAAAACAAAGAAATAGCCCCAACAATTCTAAAGGATTGGTTATATTTTCATTTACACCAGCTTGACTTTTTTTTTTTTTTTTTAACACGTTTCTGTCTACAGCCATAATTGGATTTCCTGGGTCTAACAGCTGAGTGCCAATCCTGTTTCCATGGAGAAAACAGTAGGTCCAGCTCATTCTCACGTGTACTCTTACCTCCAGCTCCCTCGGAAACACTGCTGCTGCCCGAGAAGCTCCTTTACACCAGAAACAGGAGTCCCAGAGAAATAATCGGGAACACAGAGACACGGCGTGCTCACAGCATCCCAACAACCTTGTACGTGGGTCTGAGGCATTTCCTTTGCCAGGAGCAGACAGCACAGAGCTCCAAAAAGCGGAGCATCCTGCCGACACCAAGCCTCCCCAGCTCCTCTTCAGCACCAAAAGGTACCTATGCCATAGAAAATGCAAACCAGGGGTTCAAGGGCTTATGGGAGCTGACATCAGGGAGTTTACACTCCTTTCTCCTTGGTCTGGGCACTCTCCCTGCTATGGGAACTAGTGGAAAATGCCCACTGCAACCTCCACACAAGTAACACGTCACTTCAGACCCCTCTTGGTGTGCACTTTCACATGCAGCATCATACGAGTGAAGCTGCCCTTCATCTTTGAGGTGGGGCTGCCAGAAAGCCATGGCCAGGCCCACTCCCGTCTTTCATGCTTCGTTGTTAACGAAACCGGGCTTTGGGAATCACGACGGGGCTGGCTGGCATCCGCAGCCTGGGTCTGCTCTGCGCTGCCTCAGGAAGCTGCTCTTCACTGACCTGTGCCACCTCGCGCTCCTGAGAGCATCGTGTGGTACCCACGGGGCTCGGATGCCTGTCCGCACGGAGCGGGGCTGGCAAAACCAATGCAGTCTGCTTAGGGCTAAGGGTGGCTCCTGGCTGCACAGTGGCTGTAGCCAGTGACCTCCCTCCGTGTTAGGCATCCCTCACCTCCCGCCTTCCTTAGGTAACTTCCTGGCAAAGTTTCTTCAGGTGCACCGATCTGCAATCCACGGCCAGCTTAGCTTTCTATCGAGAGCTGCTTATAACCCTACCGCTCCCCCCGTTCGCCAGACCCCAAAAGGCTCTCGTAGGCAAGCTTTGGTGGCTGCGGCACAGCGGGAGGAGAAAGCACCCTCCTGCCCGTGCCGACAGGGAGAGGACACAGTCTGCAGGGCGATTTGTCCAAAGCCACGGCACGGCGCTGGGTCTCGCAGTCTCGGGCACCCTGCCCCCTCCGCAGCCTCTCCTTTCGCTGGCAGTCRCTGCCTCCCGAGCCGCCTTTGCAGCCTGGCTGTGCACCCGCTGCTACAAACGCCAGGCAAAGGGTGTAATCAATGGTAAGCAGGCTGCATTTTAATTACCCTTTATATAATGCAAACGTGACTGTATTAATAATCCTTGCAAGCCATGCGACCGTCTTACACAACCTTTAATTACTCAGGGAGCTCAGCATTTTCCATTGTCATACAGTTTGCTTTACCTTTTATTATCTCGCCGGGCTGCCAGGCCCTGCAACACAAAGAGAAATGCTTTCTGCAACTTCATCTGAGCCAGGCATCCGACAGCTTTGTACCTGCTCCAAGACTATCCTGTTTCCTCCCTTTATTTCCTCAGAGYAGAAAACCAGAACATCACCCAAATGCATGTCATTATTAGTAAGTGCATATGCACAGGGTGGCTTCCCCTCTAAAAAAACCCCACCTTTGTGTTGAAAGGGTTATTTCCAAGGAGCTATCTGTATTACAGCGATAAAAGATGAGAGTAATGGGTGCTTGACACATTGCATGGGGCCAGACCCAGCAAAGCACTTAAGAAAGCGAATAAAGCTCTTAAGCACATTTTCCCATTGACTGGAGCTTACCTTTTATTAAGSACTGAACATGAGCATATGGGTGTTTGCAGAAAGGAGAATTAGGCTCTGACGTGACATCCTGGATCAATTAGATTTTTCCAGTGGCTTCAGCAGCAGCAGGAAAAATAACTACTCATCAGCCTGTATTGGAAGTTGTCCTCATTTCATGGTGATTGGCATGCTAAAAAGCCTCCATGGGACAAAAAGCAGAGCTCCTCTGTCCTCTTGCACTTCATACCATCAATAGCACTCAGCTGCTCCTTAAGTTTCTTTGTCCTCCAGGTCCTGGAGGGTAAGGTTTGCTCCATTTCATTCCCCGCTTCCCAATGCAAAGTCATGATGGGCAACTTCATATGATCCTTTGCGAGTCCTGCCAGACTTCCACCTGGGGTCTGCTGTAATGCTTGCAGGTCTGCTGAAATACCGGATAGTATTCAATGCAAAGAAAATAACCCTTCATCACATTTTCACAAACCATTGAAGTGACCACCAAAAACCGATGGATCATAATTATTTTGCAAATTTTGCACTGAGAAAAAGCAGCAAAAATAATAAATAAAAAGATGTTTCTTCTTGCAAGGGGGTTCCCTCCAGCCCTGCCCAACCCATGGTCCAGCCTCCTGCTGCCATGGAGGTGGACAGAGATCCACAGGGGGACCTCAAACAGAGCTGCCTGGAAATGTATCCAAACTCTCAGACCCACTGATAAAGGGACTTCCTCGAATTTCTCCTCCCTTAGAAGTTTCATACATCTATCGATGACATTAAAATAAGGTCCCAGCTGGCAAAATGATCATAGAAAATTTAAACCACTACTTCTATGGGCCTGATTCTGATATTGGTTTGCACTGGTACCAGAGATTTCATCAATATTACTGCTGATGTGTAGAATGATGTTGCAGAATTGCAACCAGGATCAAGCCTATAAATAAATAAATAAATAAACAGAGAGGCAAAATTCAGTATTTAAAGCATTTGTGGATGCTTCCCACCACCCCACCCCCAAGGCTTTTATGTACAATTAGCTCTCCTAAGGTCCCTATTGGGGATCATTTCATTAAATAATAGCTCAATGTTGAGTTACAGAAATAAGTCTATAAAATATTACAGGGCATGTTAAATGATGCGTGAAAATAAACTAGGTCAGTTGGGGAATAGGGATTTCTGTTCTCTGGAAGGTCACATAGCTCTCTCCGAGGGACATGACAGCAAGCACCGATATGTAGGAGTTGCCATGCTGGCTCAGGCTGGTGGTCTTTTTCCTTCTCTACCTTGGCCTGGCAATCACTACTGCCAGATGTTTCACTGCACAAATGCTCCCTGAACAACCTTCCTGAGGCAGAACTTCTCCTAAGCCCCCACGAGTTTAGACTGCCAGAGGGTTTAAGGACTTACAGCTCTCTGAAAGCTCTTTAAAAAAAAAAAAAAAAAAAAAATGGTTATTCCTGTAGATGTCTTTGTTATTTGTGGATATTTTGCCCTGCTTGGCCTCACTTTTATTGATGGCAGTGAGTTCCACATAGATTGGGTGGGGAAAAAAGATGGTTTCCTTAAATGAGTTTTGAAATTATGCCTCTTCTGCTCCTTTTGGTGTTCAAGAGTTCAGTGCAATACAGGGTGGAGAGGAAAGCAGAGAAAGAGATACAGGAAAATTGCAGATGAACAGCAAGCGATGCTGTAGCAAAGTGTTAAGAAGAGCCCTACATATACATTCAGAAGAGTTTTTAACCTGGAGCTAAAACACAGCATCCATGTGGTGCCCATGGTTACAAAAAGACACGGTAAAATTGAGAAGATGGCAGAACCAGGCCACAAATGTAGTTTCAGAGCTGGAGAAGATGCCTATAGGGAGGCATCCRGAGAGCCATCTATCTTACTGAGATGGTGGATTCAGTTACAGTGCACGAGCACATAGCTCCAGGCACTAAAAGGCTCTGTCAGAAAAAGGGAGAACAAAACCAAAAAGCTGCAGACTGAAGCTGGACAAACCAAGCCAGAAATACATCAACAGCACAAGCTTGAGAGTCAGAGAGAAACACCAAAGGAAACAGCAGAGTCTCCATCTTTTGAGATGGTCAAAGCCAGCTTGGATAGCTGCCTGGAAGACATGTTTTAGCCAAAAAACAAAGTAACAGACTTGGTGCATGAGGGATGAGATGTGGTTCAAACACGGGGAAGATGGGACTGGCCRTGCCTTCTCACCTTGTGCTCTGTGGGCAGCGTATGGCATACTGTAAGGGAGTCGGTTCAGCACAAATCACTTCCCAAAAATGCATCTTTTCCTAAAGACTGCAGTGCTGTAGAAGCCACCAAACTGCAGCTATCAAAAAAGGATTGATTTCATGGGTAAGGGTGTTGAAAGGAAACAAAAACACCTCCAGGAATGTGTCATGGGACGAGAAAGATCATTCCCACCTCTCACAAGGAGGCAAGGGCTGGGAACAGCCAAGTCAAATGGCTACACCTCATCCCTTCATGCAGGAGAGGAAAGCAGGTGGTTTCCAAAATGCATTCTTTGCTACGAAGCTTCAGCAGAGATGGTGGTTAGTAGCAGGGATGAAGGGCTGGGCTGGGAGCACTGCCCTAGCCAGCCACACACGCGCGGTGCCTTGGCACGCTCACCTGCACCACCGTAACACCACTCACATGCCTCCCAGCGTACTGGGAGACTTCGTTAACTTCGTCACAATCCTCTGCTTTAGCAAGAGGTTGGCTAGACTGGTGCTCTACAAGCAGTAGTATCGATTAATACTATTAACTCCCAAATTATAGTTAATACCTAGCTATGGTCAGAGCCTTGCACATAGTTACAGTTGCTAAAGAAAAAGGGACCCCTGTCTACCCCCCAGCACAGGCTCACCCAGAAGAAGACTCCAGCACAGACGCTACAGGGCCTCCCTCCGGTCCCAAGCCACCATGGTGGTCAGAGTTAGCTCTGTGCCACTGCCAGGGTGGCACAAGTGCTGCCCTGAGCTGCTGGGCTCAAACCCTGGGGGAGCAGCACCACATGGCCCTCACCCACAGCCCTCGGAAATGGTACGGATGCAAAATACCATTTTGGTTCAAGGATACAGAGGAGGAAACTCACTACACAGCCCTCACCACCTTGCACGAGCAAGCAAGGCCAGCTCCAATGAGCTCTCCCTTCTCCTTTAATTAGTTTTAGGCATGCAAATGGTTTCCTGCTTCCATCACCTTTTCCTGATATAGTAGTTAATGTGCCTTCCTGCAGAAGGAATACCGATTGAGAGGTAAAGCCATTGCCTGGAGAGAGCTGGGCTTCCAAGGAAGTGCTAATTAGTCCCTGTTTGAGAAATCTGGTTAATGCAAGTGAGCAGGTGTTGCTAGAAATTGGAAATAATCTGTACAAACATGTTCTTTCCTATGTGACAGCAGAGCTAATTACACCTCCTTGGGTCACCACTCCGTTTTACATAATATCTCTCTGTCGAAAGTGTATTACCACCTGGCACCGGCTGCCAGATGAAACACTTTAGCACTTCGTGTCAGCAGTGAATTAACCCCTTCTCCCATCATGACTTGAGAGGAAGGATATTGCTATCAACCCCGCTCGCTCCAAGGACAGGGAAAACATCTCACATCTCCCTTCGGGCATGTGAGGCACCGTGCAGTGTACCCTGCCTTGGGCCCCGCCATACCYTCGCCAGCAAGTTTTGATCTTCCTCGGTGTCAGCGTTGGAAGGGTTTATGGGTGGTTATGTGCTACATCCCACTTCCGTGGCGTGCGATCAAAGCTTTGCAACCTCCTGGAAAACCGAAATGTCCCCTGGGGGAAAGTGATGATTGACACACAGCAGGGACGATGCCGCAGCAGCAACAGAAGTAATCACAAAAGCTAATTATTTTTTATATAAGACATCTTATGTGCAGGCTTGCGCAGGTGCAACGGTCTCATTGCATTGGCTCGATCTSAGGCCAGTGTGAGGTGTCCATGCACATCTGAAAAGCTGGAACCGAGAAAAATGGAAAGCGATCGCTCGGCACAAGCCAGCACAGGAAGAAAGCAGCCAGCTGCGGGTTTATTTGAACAGGAAGAATTTCCTAAGCACCCTCCCAAAAGGGAGGTATCTCTGCATTATTTAGCAAGTGTCACGCAATCTTAACTCCTGGTTTGCACCACATCCGTAGGAAGAGACGGGGGCCCAATGCAGATGGTGTGGACAGAGAGACGTCCGTGAGTCCCTGCCTGACCYGTGAGACATGCACGACCCCCTGGGCCTTGGCTTGCTGTTGCAAAGGGATGCATGGATGTGTTGGTAACGCCTGGGAAGCAAGAGCTGTTGGAGGAAGGGAACACAAACACCATGGCTACGTTTGTGAACAAAAGCCTGTTTCTAGTGTGCCTGCAAAGGCAATGAGGTGTGCTCTCCCTACAGGCAGAGTATGTTGGAACATATATAGCAGAGGTTCTGCTACAGCCACGTGCCTCCAGCCTTTTGTGCCAGGACGGGGATTCATCTGCAGCCCAGGATTTGCTCCTGCCACAGAGACACCCTGGCCCTTCCACCTGTTATATGTAGGATAATAAATCAGGAGAGATGCCATACTGAGATTGTGATAAATCAGCTGAGCGCAGTCAGTATGTGCTCCTGACAGCAGCAGTTGTAAGGTTGGCCATGGGACATTTCAGCCCAAAGGTGAAATGCTAACCCAGATAGCTCTGATACCCAACAGGTCTGAGGAACGGCACCAAATTCTCACTTTATTGCAGGATAATGTGAATTCTGCCTCCGTTGCAGCTTCAGTCACAGTGCAGGCTGAGCAGGTGTGGGCTTTCAGTAAAACACTGTGTATTTAGCCAGCCCAGGAAGCTTTCACAGAAAGTCCTTTCTCTAAGGGCAAAACGTGTTCAGCGCTCGCTGCCGAGCCACCTTTCTAGCAGCACCGCTTTCCCCAGCCGTGGGCACTTACGGCCAGTCCTAAGGAATGGGCAGCTGAGCCCAGAGCCTCGGGGACGGCGGCACTGCCGTGGGACCGGCGGCGGGGTAGCCCGGGCCGAAGCCGAGCAGGAGGGGTGTGCTCCTCGGCAGCGCAGCTGCCCCTGCAGTTGCTCCCAGCCCTCCTTGTCCCAGCAGCTGAGCATGGCCAGGCTGGAGACGGAGGGAAGGGGGAGACAGACCCCCTTTGTAAAGCTGATTCCAGACATACTGCCCTACACGCGCACCCTGTAAAGAGGTGCCTGTTAGGGCTCAGCTCATCACTGGGGATGAAGTGGTGAAAGCATAATGGGAGCTGGTATTTAAGACAGAGGATTGAATTGTATCCCTATAGAAATGCTTGGTTTGGGTCCTATTTTCCTCCCCTGCCCCCTGTTAACTGCTTCAGAGGTCCAGGGGGAATGTGCGTTATTGCCTGCAGAAGAAAACAGGGCAGCTGATGAGGGTGGTGTCCTTCTCCACCCATGGGAGAGCCCACGCTCATGCTCAGTTTTTCCTAAAGCCACTTCTGACTCCCAACTCTGCACCCACTCCGAGCTATCAACTTACATATCAGAGGGATTGACGTGGCCCTGAAATTATAAACTCTGATTACTTGGTCTGTTAAGATGCATAAGGCAAAACAATGGTGATGTCCCCATTCCTGAGATAAGGAGCAGAGATACAGAAGTAGTAAAATATTCCCCCACTGAAGTCTTAGTCAGAGCAGGGGCTAATGCTCCACCTCTGCTCCATCGTCCCTTTTCAATTAGGGATGTCCCTGTACTTGATCCCATGAAGGTGGGATGCAAGTATCTTAGTATGATGGCAGAAACATGTCTCCCTCTCTGGATGGCCTGTTGAGCCCTGCAGACATGTCCTTCCCTCAGCTTTCTCTTCTTTCAGTCTCAGTAGGTCTGGCTAGTCTGATCTTTTCTTGTAGACCACATTCCTAGTACAATGTTTGCTTTTTTCATAACATCATTACGATGCTGACTCATGTCAAATTAAAGTTCAAGTATTATGCAGGAGGCTTAGAAATGTCCTACCTGAGACATGGGAACTGGCTCCAGTCTGAAGGTGGCTGCAATTCAGGCCTCTCCCAGCCATGACGCTGGCTTTAAAAATAAATCTTGTGGGTTAAAATAAGAGCATACTTTGGATACACCTTCAGGTGTCTGAGCCACCTAGGTCAAAGCTGCTAAGGGTGGGTATGTGATCATTTTATTTAAGTGAAAGCTGAGATTCATCATTCAAATGACATCTGAAGATGGACTTTTAAGCAAGTACACACATTTCGTAGAGCTTCTCATAAGCTGCCTCCACTGGCAGGTACTTTAAAGTCCAGTGCAAGGAGTGGTCACCATACATGACTCACTCCAGCCCTGAGGCCCTACTTTATCCATAGGTGACGTACCGGCTCTTGCAACGGTGGAGAGACCTGGCCAGCAGCAGCCAGGGCTCTGTGCTGCTGCACAGCGTGACTCTCTGGGCGTCCTGCCTTTGTAACGTGGGACAGGGATGGGGAATATAAATCTGAATTAGCTCAGCTTAAGAGATGAAGGATGCAGTACGGACTCAGCAAAGCTTATGTGAAGAGTGGTTTCAGGCAAGTCCATGGCTCTAACTGCTGCTGGCGTGCGTACGCATGACACTGTGTGAAGCTTTCTGCTTACCAGCTCCTCCTGCCCCTTAATCCTGCAGCGGCTCCTGTTTGCTGCAGGGCCATGGAATCTGCTGGCGCCCAGAGAAGAACTGAGGGCCAGACTGGACTGGATTTGATATCGGCGAGGGAGAAAATCAAGGAGCAACCCCACTACCTGTTATGACTGCAGAGGTGGATAAAAGCATACCTTCCCCTGCTCCGACAACCGCCATCCAGCTGCGGATAAGCGTGCTTTTCTCCTGCAAACAAAACCTCTTYCCTCTGCCATATCTGATGCTGCTTCAGTTTGCAAAGAAAGGCTGCTAATGTGCTCACCCGCTGACAGAGCAGACTTGCAGTGTAGTTTATGGCACCTACTGTACTCTCAGCTCAGAGCTGTAAAACAATATTCACTGTAGCTACTGTGTAGGGCTTGGCTAGTACAGCCACATCCAGAAGTATCCAACAAGAAAAAAAAAAAAAATGAAGCTATTAAAAACACTCACACACAAGCCAGGAAACATCTTATTATAGATCTTGGTTTGAAGAAGGGAAATTAAAAACCCATACCCACACTCAGCATATGCCCAGCTATATTTGTCTGATCCATTTATTATCTTAGCCAATACAATTTCAATGTTGCACTACTCCAGTCTTTCACACCAAAAAAAAACAACAACACAACAACCCAACGCACAAGATGCCGTCACTGGTTTACAGCTGTGGCCTATCCTGTTTCTCTGAACATTTGCTGATTTGGCATCAGAACAATACCGAGGGAAGCGGAGGGTGGGGGTTGGGATCTGACTGGAAGACGTGGATTGCAGTAAAACAGGCTCTTCCTATATTTATAGCAGAGCTCTGTCGGAAGCGCAGCAATTTGTTTGTGCGCTGATCTTTAAAATTGTGGTGGAGAAGGCATCACTTTGAATGGGTTCCTTCACTAAAGATGTATCTCATGCATGAATTTCTCAGGCCGCAGAATTGAAAATAAAAGCTCTGGCAATGACAAGCCGTGCATACAAAGTTAAATATGCAATGGAAAACATTACAGCTTGGTTAGTTATTGCTCCCATAGTGCAAAGACTGGAAATCGATGCTGCAAGTACTTTATGAACAAGTAGGAAGCTTGGCGCTGGATTAAAGAGGTGTGCATGTTCACAGGTAAGCGTGGAAGAAACCTGGCCATGTTGTAGGCTAAGGTTCTCCAAAGCCAACTGCGGGTGTAGCCATGCCGAAATCACCAGTGAGCCTGCCGCCTCCACGGGAGAGGTGCCACGGGGCACTCCGTGGTGTTTCAGCGGGAGGGAGGCTGCGCTGTAGCCATGCCCCCGGGGCACGTTTGCACCAGCTCCTCTTGCACAGAACGGATGCCGAAATGTTGCAACTTCAACGTGAGCTGGAAGCTCTCTGTTGGCTGGAAGAGCCAAAATGGTTTGGGTAGCTACATCTGTGTCCTTGATGCAGCAAGCTTATACGGGGCTCCGCAACACTTGCTTTTATTAATAGCCTGGATGTCCTGAGCATTTTTCTTTTTTGGTTCTCACGAGTTATTTTCACTGCACAGCTTCCCATGATCACTCAATTTTGGGAGCTGATTAGACCAACTGGTGGGATAAATCCCCACAGATGAACCCACACCCAGAGAATCAAGAGTGTTTCTATAAAAAGTTAGGAACATGTGCGTGGCATTGTGGGTACAAACAAGACTCAGCACGTATCTGCCTTTCCTCTGCTGAAAAAAGCTCATTCAGTTACATGGGGTTTTAAATAAAGGCGACGCTGGCCACTTTTGATGGTACCTGGCCCTTCACTAGCCCCCCTTGCGCAAGCACTTACTTAAGGTATTACTCAGTGAGGGTAAGGGAATTACATTTCCATGCTAGTACTGTTCTCCTGTTTGTAATGAAGTGCTAGGGATCAGATCTGTCTGTGACTTGCTTTTGCATTAAAATCTGCCCTCTTTTAATACTTTGAACATCCTAGGAAAGACCATTGCGCAGGGACAGAAAGTCCTCTCAGATGCGATTGGGGTAAATGGGTTCACTTTATTCCTACAGCCTGCTTAGGCAGAGATGTGGAGTTGCACAGCTCCAGCAGTGATGTTAAACACCTACGGCGACATCTTGGTCCTGTAAAAATCAATAGCAAAACCTTCTTGGATCCTGGACTGTATCCAGGCTGTAGAAACAGAAAAAGATAGCGTTAGACAAGAGCTACAGGAGTCAGTGCTCAATAGGAGCTTCCAAAGGCCTTTGGGGTTTGTTCCTTCCAACAACGAGGTATCAAGGGAGCTTGCAGAACGGATTTAAACAACTACAGTGGGACTTGGACAAAACATGGCTCTTCATGAAGGTCCAGGACAGACTTCCTGGGGGTACAGGGACACGTGCATTGAGCTCTGTGGAGATATACACCTACTACCAGCACTCACACACCCTCCTCTCGCACATGTACCGGCAGGACCAGCTTTTATTAATACACGTACCTATGTTTGTATGTGCAGACAAATTCCCATATCCGCTAAAATACAAGATCCGTTCTAAAGAGGATGTATCGTACACATCTCTGGGGGATGTGCATGCCATGTTATTCATAGCAGCCCACGCTGAAAGACAACTTTTGCCTAAACTATGAAGCGAAACACTCGGGAGTGTGCTCCTTAACTCCCTGTGTAGGTAGTATCACATAATCATCAACTACATGACTACAGACTACTTCCCCCTCCCACATTCAGTTCCTATTCTGGATCRTGATCACTCACTGAATGAGAATTCAGGATTTCATTTATGCCCYTCCGTTTGCCTTTTTATTGCACCATACTCAGACTCTGCTCTGAAGACAGGTCTATTAATATTCTTGTGGATTTTTGTTTGATCTTTGTCATGGTCTGAGTATCAACACTGTGAACATTAGCAGCAGAGGAAGAAAGTCTTGCCTCCAACTTAGGTATTTGGACCCAGACCTGCCAGCTGCCAAAGTCTAACTCARTCCCAGGCTTGGACTTGCTTCAAGCATATAAAAATCTTCTGGGAATTTCTCTGTAAAATCCATATGATCATATGCAAATTACTTCCCCTTCCCCCTCCCCAGAGCTTTAACATAGCAAAACCTAGATGTACTAGGCTGGCAAACAGACTAGGCCCCAACAACTTTCATAATTCCCAGCAGTATGACTATTAGAGCTTGACAGAAGCAGCTTGACAGAATATTAACTGGGGAAAAACACTGAATTTTCACTACCTTTATTTTCAGAAACATCTGAASTTCTCTAAATAAAAAAAAATTAGCTGGAGATAGAAACTGCCAACATGAAATACGTCAGGCTGGTGGCTGAGTCCAAAGCAAGTGATGGTACCTGTGTGCAACGTAGCTCAGCYTTGCTATACGAGAGATATGGGACACCTGATGGCACCTCCAAAGCAGCTATGAATCCTGTCATCACAGCACACCTGGGACACAGGGAAGGGCTCCCCACGTTTTGGTGTCAGAGCACTGAGTCTATGCGAAAGCAGTACACCTGGTCTGATGTATCGAAGAAAAGTAGTGTAGAAAGCAAATCTGTCTAGTGCCCAATCTGCTAGACTATACTTTCTCCCTGATGTATATGACCATAGATGAGATAGGCATCCTTACACGTGATGTGCGTGTGCCTCTGTGAGGAAGACARGAGAGACCTGAGCTACAACAGCATCCAAAGCTGATGCTGTTGAAAAGASAGGGAACTAGAAGATACTCTCTTCACAGTCACTAACAAAATGGATGTTTTAGCACCACCCTCCACATAGCTAAGATAAAAATAACCTTTCTATAAATGCATCACTGTGTTCTGAGGTCGAATAAGACTCCCAATGAAATCACTCCAAGGCATTCAGAAAACAATTTACTATTTATCTCACTGAAGAAAGCTAGACCCTAGTTTTTCCTTATCTCTTCTCGCTAGGGCTCTAAAGCCCCTGGAGCATTACTATTTTGATAAATTGCGTAACAAATTACATTTCAGGGTTGTACATCTCCATCACAGAGTATGGAAACAGCATAAGGCTGCCTGTTTTCATGAGCTATTTTGAGACACRACGACCAGCCCTGGCTTTCTCAGAATCCATCAGCGTCGCAGTGTTTGTTCCCAAGCATGCACGTGTACACCCATCACCGCACGTCTCTCATTGACCTAATGATTCCTATATATCCCCCCCCAAACAGACATTTCCCTTCACACCAGATGATGACCAAGAAGGTGCTCCACTTGAGAAGGTCTGATAGCAAAAGGAAAGAATTCAGCTTATCCCTATGGTGGGCTTCCAGCTTTGATCTCCTTGATAACCACCGCATCTGGTGACCATCTGTGGTTAAAAATGGCTTCCCAGGAAGAAATGCTTAGGCTCAGCATGGGGAGGTCGGTTATTTTTAACCGAAACCTATTCCACGTTGGTGTCTCAGGAAAACAAGCATGTTCAGCAGAATCGGTCCTTTAGAGGCAACGTGTGCTATCACAACCTAATGTTACTTTTGGCAAACCAACCAGTATCACCTACTTGCCCAGGCTCATCCACATACAGCACAGCTGCCAAGGGAAAACAGGATGAAGAAAGGATGACACGTTACTAATCTCTAACCACGCATGTTCAAAGTGCAAATGGAAAGAATGAACACCCTTGACCCTACACTCGCCTGTTTATCACCGGAATAAATGAAGCCCCGGCTGTGACCGGGTAACTTTCCCCATAGCATGAGTATGCCTCTGTCCTGGGCAGAGGGTCAAGGAGAGAGCTGTGACTCCAGACCTTTTCAGCTCCAGAGCTTCTTGGCTAGGACTGTTAATGACAGCAGCTGCAGGGATGCAGGGACA
Source organism: Oceanodroma leucorhoa (assembly GCA_030449065.1). Lineage (NCBI taxonomy): Eukaryota > Metazoa > Chordata > Aves > Procellariiformes > Oceanodroma > Oceanodroma leucorhoa. The sequence goes on from JASVER010000043.1 coordinate 3,491,516, forward strand.
CTAAAACTGGACTGTATCAGATGACCAACAACTCCCACTGTAAGGCAACAGAGAGMAAGGGCTTGGTGTCTGGACTCTGTCTACTGTTCGAGAAAATCTAAACAAAGTAAAAACCAGGAACCCATAGAATGAAAATCCTTCCCTCATCCTTTCCTTCCCCTGCCCAGTCACGGGCAAGTGGGAAGAAAGGGGAAAGCACTGCCCTGTCTGCACCTCTCTGCTCTGGTCAACACCCTGCCTTGTCTTTGAGACGGTGGAGCTAGGATGCTGCTCTGCATTTGCCATCACATGCCTTGTGCAGAGCATCCTGTGTAAACACTGCAAATCTTGACTTTGCATTGCTGAGATGTGCATACGCGCCTGAGTCATGGCTTCGATGTGATTGACAGCCCTCTGCTCCAGAAGCCTCCGGAGAGCTTAAACTGTGGGAGTTTTGTAAGCAAGGATGTTATGTAAGTGGATAGCTATTTTTGTTCAAAGTTTAGTTCTGTACTCTGTGAGACTAAAAATACATGCACACAGAACTAAAGAACACATTTCTAAAACTCATTAAACAGCCATGCCCTTTCTCCCATGATCCTCTTCTCAGTGGTGGCATCTGCCAAAGGTTTTACGTGCACTGCAGAGAGCAAGGCTTCTTCTTTGTAACCAGCTTCCTCCTCTGCCTTCATCATCCTCCGAGACCACAGTTCAGCACTCAGGACACCACAAGCACTTCTGTCACAAAGAAATGTGGTAGCAATGCTGGAGTAGAAAATAAGATGACATTAAYGTGGCCACAGGCAACTGCTGCAGCTCTGAAACCAGACCGTGTTCAGCATCTGGGGCAGCCCTTACCTGCCAGTTGCAAAGTCCTTTTTGCAAAGCAATGGCATTGGGACCCCAGATGATGAGGAAGAACAATGTCCTGCCAGGCAGGTGAGGGCAGCACAAGAGGTTGTGAGCTACTGGGAGAGGAAAGGCAGCTACATGGCTAACCGCTGCTTTATTTTAACAGAAGTCAGCACTAAAAGGAAGCGAGTCCCACACAGGTCCATACTCTGGTCTCAGAGCAGCATGTAGAGATGACCTGGCAAGTGCAACATCATCACTTCTCTGCTCTGCCCAAAATTTTCYGAATGATCTTGGGTCAGTGCCTTAGGCACAGATCCACGGAGGTCTACAGAAAGGCCTTCAGGAGATGGCCAAAGAGCAGAAGTCAGCATGCCTTGGTTCCTCCCTCTGTCAAATTCAGATGACAGCATAGCTCTACCTCCCCCACTGTCAGCATTATACATTTTGTTGGCTGGAGGTTATCAAGGGGATGGGAGCAGGAGCCAAAATGAATAGGGTATAGCTCAGGCACAAGCTAAGCCTTTGATTCTGTCCCATGAGACTTCTTAGACTGAATAAATCAGGCCTGTTATCATTTAGATGCTTTGAGAAAACCSTACTGAACTTCCAGGAGATTGTCTACTATTAGTTAAAGACTTCAGACAGTTAAATGATACTTGCTAATTCTGGTGCTCTGCTAGGCCCAGACATCTATCCCTGCTGGCAGGTCTAATGAGGACTTTGGTCTGCACAAGAAATGGTTATTCATCATCAGATGTCCTTGCCCCTTATGTAAATGTTCTGCTTCATCTCAGAAGAAAGAAAAGGAAAAAAAAAAAAGCTATAAATAAAAAGTAAGCAGCTATTTTTGGAAAAGAATTTTCTTCCTGGTGTATGTGTCTGTGTGCGTGTGTAAACAATTATCTTCTRCATTTCTGTAAGCTTATCTAATCTCTTAAACAAATACCAAAGTTGTTGGGTTTTTTTTTTTTATTTATGGCCTGGTTGTCTTCATCAGTCCCTCCAAAGAACTCCTTCAGGGTTCAGGTTCTCCAGTCGCTAAYACATGTCCCAGTGGTGCCCATCATGGCAATCGAGCTGCAACCGATACACAAGGCAAAGTCTGGCCCTTGGAATCATTGCTTGATCCCATGTCCCGTAAAGACATAATTCCCTACAGCTAGCTACCTGTGTATTTATACCTGCTTATTGCATGTGCTTTAATTTCACTCACTGTCATGCTATAGGGGGGTAACACATGAGGGTAATTTTTGGCTGTGGGGAATTGCTCCCCACACCACCAGTCCCCCCTGCCCATCAACATCCTCTGAAGCACGCACCTACTGCTGTCACTGCCTCAGAGAAGGCTCTTTCCAAAACCATTAGGCAGGGAAGGACACTGCCCAAGTGCCCCCAGAGCAAGCTGGAATAGCCTGCCCTGGGCTTGCGGGAGCAGGCAGAGCAAAAGGGATTTCAAAGAAAATGAGAACCTTGGGGAGGAAAACAGGCAGGATATATATAAAATGAAAATGAGCTTTAGGAGCAGAGACAAGCTGCCAATGGCAATGGAAAAGCTCTCCACAAGACACAGCAGCCTCRTGTGTGTGCTGATAAGAGATAGGGTTAAGTGAGCGGAACATCACATGCCTGGACCATTCACGGCTCTCCTTCCTACGCAAGCAACAAGCTCTGTAGGTTGATAACACAGGAATGTCAATGCAGAGCTAAAAAAAAACCTTCCTGTGTGCTGCTTTAAATATTCCCAGGAACTCGGGGCTTCTTCTGAAAGCATCTGATTCAAAGCCTAGGGAGGGCTCTTCACTCGAGCTTGTGATAACGCTGCTTACCACGCTGGAAGGCAGGCAGAGGCCAGGACGCTTGAAACACTGCGTTRGCCTTGCTGCATGTCAAATCACTTTCACCAGGAGCAAAGAGATAACCAAGAAGGGACAGAGAGAACAGAATTACTCAAATGCCRGATTTGCTAAGACAATAGCAAGCACGTTATGAAAAAAATTAAAAAGTGATTGTCCTACATGTGCCTTGTTCTTTATGTCCTTATCCCCAATCTCTCACTGCTGCCYGGCGTCAGAGACACAAGCTTGTACAGACCTTGGGTCCAACAGCAGATGTCACTTGCTATGAGGAATCATCAAATATATAGGTGGTTTTTTGTTTTTTGGGTTTTGTTGGTGTTTTGGTTTTGGTTTTTTTTAAGTATTTAGCTGAATTCCCATCCTGTTGAAGTCAGAGTTTTGTCACTGCATTCAGCAGGGCCAGAAATTAAGTGATCTGGCTGTGATCGTACTGAAAGTCTGTGGCAGAGGGAGACTTCAGTCCAACCTAACCTCTCAATCAAACCTAGGTCTCCATCAAAACCCGTAAGCTCATCCTTCTTGCAGTGCAAGATGTCTGTATTTCYTTCATACAGTTACCCAAAGATCAACAACTGTTGAAGGTCTTATGCCAGCATGGAGAATATTTTGAACACTGTTCACYCAGAGGTCCAAACTCCCTTGTTCTCAGAGTTCACAGAATCCTTCAAAGGCCTAGAAACATAGCAGAGAACAGGATTGAAAACAGTTGCCTTTCCTCCCACCTCTAGTTTTATGCTTCAAACTGCCATGGGAAGGTTTCCAGGGTGGGCTCTCAGATACAGGAGCTGTGGTGTCCAGGCTCCTAGCCCAAACACATTCATGCCCTGATCTTGAGAGCAGCAAATGCCCGTGCTACAAGTACAGTCAGACAGGGGCCACACGTGCTCAGCATCTCTGAAAAAAAATCAGGCCAATGAAATCTCAGTTTTATCAGTTATAAACTGTGATACCCGAAACCTCTTTCCCAGATGCCTGAATACAGTTATTTGTCTGACTTCAGCTTTCCTTGCTCAACACCACCTGCCACACTGGGAAGCGGAAAAAGGACCACAGCTTTTTGAAGCACATGGTGGTAGAAAATGTTTCAGAGAGGCCACAGCCACTTTACTCCTCCRGTTAATTCTCTGTTGCCCGGGGCACAGGAGGAAGAGGATGCCCCGGGGCAAGCAGGCAGGACTGGTACCGCAGGGAGCACGGAGGGCTGGTGCCGGGGCTCCCCTCGCTCGGCCACCCTCCGGCAGAGCTTGGTGGCTGTGGCTGAGCGCACACCAAGCGCTCGCTCGCCGGGGCTAGCGCTGTCTCTGCCCTGCGGCTTCCAGTGCACTGCTTCTGGCTTCACCACACCGTGCGGGAAACTCAGAGCAGCTTCCAGCCAGAGCTGGCTTTGGAAAAGAGCATCTGCGCTCGCTCTGCACGAATGCATGCTGCAGGGATCGAGCTCTCCACGCACCAGCTTGGTGGGAAAGTAGATAGCGGAAATCAAACAGAAAACCCGCCAGGCTTTCCTGTAAAGTCATCCCTAGGATGAAATAGCCTATGGCAGGGTCTCTGAAGCCCTGAACTCTTGCTCTCAGCCCCTGTCTTGTTTTCTATTGCATAATGGAGCCTGGCCGAAACCCACACTGCCATTTACCATACTGGTGTGCAGATGCCTTTGCTAGAATAGAGTTAAGCCAAACAGAGCTGCATGAAAATCTGCAAAACCTGAAGAGCCAAAAAGCAAGGTTGCAGCAACTTCTCCTCCCCCACTTTCCAGGGCTGAATTTTGAGTGTACGTTCATACRGGCTGGCCAAACCCAGAACCGAGGTGTCTCGACTACCGTGGGTTTTAGGGCCAAAGGCTAAATTCAGCTCACACACTGAAGTCAGTGTGGTTTTGTGGGTGCAAGCTAGACTGGAACTTCAGTCTGGTGGTTTGAGGAGGGAGGACAACTTTGCTCTAATTTAAAAAGGAAAGAGAAACAAAATAAAATGCTGCCATTCCCTTGCAAATCCCAAGCTCTGTAGTAATTCTACTGCACTGGGTTGCTTTCCCTAGGTGACAGGGCACTGAAGATCATTTCTACCAGGTTTAGGAGCCGGCCCCTGTGGGACGTAAGCACTCTCCATCCTGTTGGACGTTTTGGCTCAAGACGTTCAGCCCCCTTTCCTAGGGCTCCCCCTCYCTACAAACCCCATGAGGGGCTTCCACAATGACGAAGGCAAAGCTTTAAACTTTGTGCAGTATCACAAAGGCTTTTCTGTACTCGATCATCTTACAACCGTAGTTTAGGTCTCTGCTCTTAGTTCTGTTTGGATAGGGACTTCCTATGCCTGTTTACTCTTCTCAAGCATCTCCAGGCAGCCCCCGAGCRTCTCGCAGCCACCCACTCACCATTACAGAACAAGTGTATCGCAACCCAGTTTTAACAGTGTTTGGTGGATTTCCTTTGCTGTTAAAAGCAAAACAAGTTTTGTCTCACCCAAGCAGAATTGCTACAACACAGAGAGGAAAACCAAGGGAGATGGAAGGAAAAGCGAGGGAGAGTGTAAGCACCTCCAAGCAGAAGGAGGATTTCCAGCGAGGAAGCAAACTGCTGACCACGTAGTGCAGCACCCAGCCAAACACCACCAGCTCTCCTAGGCTGCCCCAGGACCCTCTCTGTGGCTTCAGCCAGGGCCCAGTTTTACCCCACCACCATTTATCCATGCTCTGCCACGAGCTAAGATGACAGTGGGGTGAGATATACCACTTTGATTTTCTCCTGTTCATTAACTGTCATTTCTTTTCACTGCCTGCAGCTGTAGCCGGTTCTCAAGGGAGTGCTGGGGAGGTAGGAGGGTCTGGCAGGTTGGGCAGACTCTAACCAATGTCTCACCACTCATAACGTTGCCCTCATGTCACCATTGGCAGAAAATGCAAAGCCTACATTTGACCTAATGCTTTCTCAGCTAATGCAATCTATTCTAATACTGGTTGTGCTGTTCTTGGCTCACATCCATGTAGGGGTCTCGCAGTAGTGCCAGYGCAGAGAGCATGGAATATCCATACGGCAGGCTAAAATGTGGCACTTCTAATGACACCCACTTTGTATTTCTTTGTCCTGGTGAGTGGTCTTTAACAAAAGGCATGGTTATCGCCRGTGGCCAGCAGTCAGTGTCACTCAGGAACTGCCTGGTCACCAGCTGGGAGCATCCAGGTGTTGAGACCACAGATCCATCAGCATCACCGGTGAGACTGGGAAGGCCAAGCCAAGGACTGACTGAACAAGGCTGTCCCCCACACTGTACAGAAGTGATGCCACTGCTGGTCCTGAAAGTGAACAACCCCAACCAGTTCTTCACCTCTCTGACTCTGCAGAGAGGGAGGAGGCTCAAGTTCCCCCCAACACCTTTTCAGGCAGCAACATCTTTAGTAAAGCTGAATTAAAGGAGGCCAGTTAGACCAGGGAGTGGGACGAGACCAAGTCTCCACCACACAATTTCATATGGCAAAGCAGCCTTCAAATACTAACTGTCCTCAGACGTTTTGTACCCAGGCCAGAATGAAACCAGATGCCAATACCTTCAGATTCAATGATAAATCCCTTTCCCATCTGGCCTCCTCTTCTGAGAGCTTCAGAGGACTGAAATAACTTGGTTTTCTGAGGTTTCCTGGTTACAGTTCTCCTGATAATGGTAGTAGCTCAGTGGCCTCATTCACACTGCACAGGTGTATAAAGATACCTTGAGCAATTCTCCCAAGTCGCTTCTTCAAGTAATGTTGGTCTTTGCATTTTCTTGTGCAGCTTCATTTGATACTTGAATTAGCAACTAAGAACTAAAAAGAATTAAAGAGGATTTCTGGTAACCAGGGTGCTGCTTACACTAGCTCAGGGACACAACTGAGTGAGCTGACCAGTAGATGAATTATTGCAGAATTAATTTCTGTGTCAACCATCTCTGTTCTGTACTGCAACAGGGACTCTTCAAAAGGCAGAGGAGTCAAGCTTTGGCATAAAGACCATCTTCACTCAGACACCCTTCCAAGGACAATGGAAGGCTTGACCCAAAAACATTCTGCATAAACTTTAAGAGCAAGAGGAAAATCAGTTTTCCAAAGTTATTTTTTAGTGAAAAGGTAAGATAGAGAAAAGCTAAGGCATATTCCAGTGTCTCACTGGAGCCTCATTTCCTTTCAATCACGTATTGTAAACTGTCTTCAGCCCTTTGTGCTGAATACCCCCAAAAACTAAACAAAGAGAAGAATTCTTCCAAGATTCTGTATTTATTCTATATATTTTATATCTACATCCACTCTCCTCTCAGACATAAGAGCTCCGTCATATCTGCACACAACAGCTTACCTTTGCACATGCACATTGCAGCCCATGGTTATCTAGTTGTGATTTAGCCCAACAAGCTTTACTTCCAGCATGGCAGAAAATCGGCTGCAGAGAGGCACGATTTTCTCCAGATGTGCCAATCTGACCTCTCTTCCAGGGTAGGGGGTGAAGGAAAATGTTACAGCCAAAACTGCCATAGGCACCGTAGTGCCAAGTCTGAGCATAACCCCAGCCTACCATCTTGCTCTGCCCCACAGGGATCCCTAATCAGCCTGATTCATGGCCAAAGGTGTCCCTTTCACACTTCTCTTTGCAGACATTTCTGGGAAATGACTGTTGTCTATTCTGGGAAATTTCCACTGAATTCCTTTACGGCCACTCCTTTTCCTCACTCACTCCCTCGTTTTCCTTCTTTGTTATTTCAGATCCCAACCCTGCTGCTGGGCTGCCGTAAAAGCACTCAGGGGGCACAAGCATTAGGACATTTTCCTTTCCAGCTCCTCAAGTCCACTCAGAGGCAGAAAACACACGCCTTGCAGCCTGCTTATCCATCAAACCCAATCCCTCTTCACCCAGCATCCCCAACCCCACAGCCATCCTGCGCCTGGAGAAGGCAGCCGGGTGAGCTGCCACTTCCCCCTTTCGCAGCCCAAGTGACCTTACTGTGAAGAAATGTTTTCCTGGTATTCAGCCTACATTTCCCCTCACCCAGTTTATCCCATTGTTTCTACTTAACCCTTCCTCAACTACTCCGTCACCCTGAGATCTCTAACTATAATTAGCTGCCATACACATTTCTGAGATGCTTTAGGTGCAAGTAATTCAGGTTAGCAACTTATATGGCACCCCAAGAGAGATGGTATGTGTTCATACGCCCTTCAGATGTCCCTTATTTCAGGTCTTGAATTACCCCAGTGACTTTCTGTTGAAAGTTAGTGATAAGAAATGTAACATTGGTGGTACAAACCTACTTGCCACTTGCACACAAGGAATGAACTCTACATCCCCTCCGAGCTTTTTGCGGGAGCTGCTTGTTTTGTTCACTCCATGCCTGCTCTTTGTCAGACATGGTATCCCACATCGCAGCCTTGCTGGTGTGCATGTAAGGAATTGAAACACAAGCATGGCTTCTGCGTCAGGTACAGCAGGGCCACGAGAGCTGGGAAGGGGTCAGTGAGGAAGAGGAGTATTGTTTGGAGATTGCAGTTCYGAGGTGAGTCTTTGCAAACCCTTCTCCCAGGAAGAGGGGTATTGCTTCTGGTGTGGGGCAGTCCCTGTGAAGCTAGTTGGGACACCTRAAGCACAAAAAGCATGGTTGTAACTCTTCTATATTAAGACATAATCCAGTTGAAGGGTATCAGCAGAGAAGGAACTGGGATGTTATAAGACACAGGCATGCTGTGACTGCCTGACTGACTACTGCTACCTGCAAAATCAAAACCCGTTCTTAGGAAAATTCCTGGAAATCAGTCTGAGACCAGCTTTTTCATGTTTCCTATGAATTTCCGTTACTTCCCCCATACAAATACAAAATATGCCTTTAAAAACCTGAGATGTGGAGTGACACAGGAATATTGCAGAATATTGTCTTCTGTGGGCACCACTTAACTACACTGAGCATCATTTTGTAAAGCCCAGAACTCCCTCTGCCTTTTGATCTTTTTTTAACCCTTTAATACTTGTCACACTCTCTCCAGAGAGGACTTGATGTCCATACCCTTAACATGGGCATGCGAGACTCAGTAGCCTTATACTCCAGATCTCCCCCAGGCTTCCTTCCCAGTGATTTGCCTCTTTTCAGCCATTCAAAGTTATGTCCCAGGAACTTTCTCCTTGGTCCCAGCACTTCTGTTTATAGGGATCWACCACAAGCAGAGCATTTCTTCTGCAAAACATGGTCCAAATTGGATCCTGTGCAAAATTTTCATTGGTTTCTCGCTTAAAGAGCCAGTTTCATTGAAGACTCCTGGGCCAGACCAGAAAGTTCAAACCAGAGGGCATGTTTCTCATTTGGAATAAAACTCAAAGGTAAGAGAGCTTCCAGTCTCCTTGAAACAGCTTTGAAATCTTCCCCACCAGAAGGCCTGTCCTTTGCAGGGATACGCCTGCTAGGAGCCACGCCGTTGCCTGCCAGGACGGGTAAGGAAGGGTAGAGTGGTGATGGATAACCCACCAAAACCTTCAGGACTTGGTTCCAATCTTCCTATTACCCTTATACAAGCCTGTGGATTAATAAGCAGATTTTCAGGGGTTGAGGGTGCTCAAAGCACTGTCAAAGGGTTAATACCAAGACTTTTCAGAGTGAAAGAAGGTCTGGCTACAACTTCCCTTTGTTTCCCTCCTTCCTGTCCCACCTTCCCTCCTGCTGCTTCTTTTATGAATAGGTCTTTACTGTGCCTCAAAAAAAAAAAAAAAAAAAATTGCCTCTCTGATGGCCTTGCTTTCCCCTGACTGCTTGGGGCCATCAGAAAGCCAGTCAGAGGGTGGCTTTTGTAAAAAGGAAAGTTTCTTCCAGGCAGAGGAAGACACTGCCTGGGGCTTCTATATTCACAGCCTTTCTATTTCTGGCTCTCCCTTTTCACAAGGCTTTGTTTGCTAAACCCTGCTCTCCCCCCATGGGACACTGGTGAGCATACTTACCTCAGAAGCAGAATAAACTGGAAGAAAAACCCTAACARCTCTGGCAGAGCCCACCCCAGAGATAAGGGACTTTGCATCTTACCTCTCTGCCTTTTCTCCTTCCAGGGAGATTGCTGGAAAGGAGACTAATTAATAGGAATGCCTTAATGGCTTAAATCCTGCTCTGTGGACTCCAGTTTGCCTCTTGAGGTGGAAAGTAGAAAGTAATCCTATTTTCAATATAGACAGAGGTAGACTGTGCTGATACTGAGCCCAAAGCAATTCRAGAAAGGTCACCGCAATAATGCGATGCATAGGCTCAGAAAGCCCCGAGGAGCTCCGGGGAGCTGGCATGGGATGTTAAAGTAAAGGAAACACCCCCAGCCCCTCCCCTGATCCCKGACAGAAGGATTTCAGTCCATGGCATGAGCTCACAGCAGCTCCCCCAACCCTAGCATCAGAGACRTGACTGCCGCCTGCACCCACACAGCAGTTTGGGTGCCCCATCCCTTCCCTCCTGCCTTATGCTGTGCAGCACAGCTGGGTACCAGCACCGCCAGCAGCAAACACACACACTGAAGCCGGTGGTCAGCCATCTCCCTCCATCCTCCACCACCTCTGTGTGCTTCCAGGCCCTTCAGCCAGGCCACAGCTTTGCCAGGGTGCCCTGCTCAGCAGCCACCAGCCCCGTCAGCTCACTCTGGCTGCAACCCTTCACTCCCTTAACCCACACACCCCGASGTCCCTCACCACTGATGGTGCTGTAAATCCAGGCTGCAGCCATGCTTTGCATACAAGTACCCATGGGCTTAGTGCTTTGCCATCTCTCATTTTCCTAGTTCAGAGAGCTTCTGAACACCAGGTTTTCTCCATGCCCGTCTCACATGCAGGTACAAGGATCCTGAACCAGGTACCACCGGTTTAACTTTACACCACATTGTAGCATGATGACCTGTTCTAAAAGCAAGTGAGTTTAGCTAGAGCAGSGTCACATGCCCAGCTTGACACCAGATTTTGAGGCAATGCTTAAAGTTCCTTGTCGCCGCATTGCCAAGGTGCTTAAAATACACAGGAAGGGTAAAGCRCTGCAGTCTCTCAAGATCTGCTTAGGAATATATTTGCCAACCTGGGTATTACCACTATCTGTCTTTCTGCATTAGCACTCTAGATCGAACGTGTCTTCTTCCTGAACCTCTTTCCTAGAAATTTTCATCAGTCTTCCTGCAAAAGTCTGCTCAGGCCAGTCTCACCAGTGAAGCGCACAGTTAACTGCCCTCCCATCCTCTCAGGGCTACAAAGCACCCTCCTGTAGATTTTCCATCAGTGGCTCTTCTGAACATTTCTTTCCGCTGCTTCTTGAAACAAGCTGGTGTTCGAGCGCAAGCCTGTCTGACACCTATCCCGARGTCACGCCAATTATTTCACTCCTTGCCCACCGCCGCTGAGGCAGTCATACTTTGCACCAACCTTTTAGAATTTTTACCATCTCCATCTGACTGCAGCCTTATCTAGGGAGGTTTATACCTTGYCACTGTCGACCCCTGCAAAGTCACCAAGCGCATGTGCCACCTTCCCAGCATTCTCCAGTGCTCTCCTGAATAACAAATGTTTATTATATCACTCCCTTTCTGAAGTTCAAGCCAGCTGGTGCTTCAGCTAGAAAGTTCTCTATTTTGGGTGCAAATTTCTCCAGGGTCTGGCAAAGCAATGTTTTGATAAGGTACCAATAACAAGAGTTTTTCCATCAACACATGAAGTCATCCTTCTCCCAGGAAGGGACTGTCAGGGACTTGGTTGTAATCTTGGAYGATTCTCCAGGCTCCCAGCTACCACTGACAAGGTTTGATCTGCCCATGTGAACGCATTCCCATTCACTCCTTGCCTTGCTAGCCCACCCAGTTACTGCTTTTTGATATCCAGCCCATCTCTTCAGTTCTTTTGATTTGAGCACTCACATTTCCTCATCTGGCACCAAACAGATGAGAAGACATTTGTGTGCCCAAGTCACAAGTGCACACCAGTATCAGCTGGTCTAATTGGAGCCATTTCTCCCGGTAATTTCCAATGGGGCAACAACGGTCTTGCCAAAACCAGCTCTTAGTTCCCCAAGCATTTGCTAGGAGCYGCAGCAGGAATAGGGCTTGTCAGAGCAGTGGTGAGTCCTTTTATTTTCACAGAAACCACTGAGCAGCTCTGCCAGAACAACAATATTCCCTCATCACTGGATGAACACTGCGAGCCCAGAGGTGAAGGACTTTCATAGCCCATTACCCAGCCTCCTGAGCCATGCAGTTCCCAGCTGCCACTGCTCTTGACAGATCCCTGYGCTACACAGAAGCTCAGTCCCTGCACTTTTTCTCCTCCAATCTCAGCTTGGAAACAGAGTGTGAAAACACATTTCCCTGTCTTCAAGTGTTTTTTCTTTCCTCCTCAGCAGATCTGCTCCTAGCCTGTCACCTTGAGGGTGCAGGGAAGAAGATACTCAGCATTTCAGGAGATGTCGTTTAACCTCGTGCATGATGGAAGCTGGAAACATGCATTATCAGTAGCACTGTGGGCAAGAAGCTGAGACTAAGTGGTGTTGTAACTTGGAAACTTCAGGCACAACCAKGGGAGGATGCAGTGATGTGTTCTTTTATCTCAGCCTAACTCCCAGAGGGCTGCTATCCTACAAACCACTTGCTGAAAACTAGATACACCTTCAGTCTCACACAAGTAACAAGCTCAATCCCTTCTCCCCTAGTTAAAAGAATGATTAGAGATGGTTATCRGAAATATCAAGAAGCCTTGCTCCCATCTTGAAACTTCGCAAGCTTGAAGCTTCCTGACTACCTGCATATGCAAGAGAAGCCTGGCAGATCCTGAGTGCCAAGGTAGAAAATCCTTCCCCTACCAGCAGTACAGTAGTATCTTATGGGTGTTTTCATCAGTRGGTACCAGCGTGCTCTGCAGATGAAAGCAGCACGTTATCATCACTACTGCACTTTTTGGAGAGCAGTCAGGAGGTGGCAAGGCTGAGRTTAAAGAACAGCAATGGAAATGAGACAGAAGCACAGAAGACAGTCAGGGAAGTGAAGCAAAGCTGTGTCCTCTGTAACCAACACAGGTCAGGATGTCCCCGTTTTCAGAGAAAGCCCCTGGAAATGGGTCYTTAAAGGGCTGCCTGAAGCCACCCAAGAAGCCAGGCTGGGGCTGACCAAACCTRGTATTCTTCCTCCATGTGGATTTCCCCATTTTTACTTCCATTTAGCTGCTCAGGGCTAACTCTAGGAAATACCAGATAAAACTGTGCTAAAACACGTCAATAGCACAAAGGGAGGAACACGTTTGCCTGTCCCCAGCCCTCTGAACTCTCCTCCTAACCCAGCAAAGCCTAAAGCAATATAGGCACTGGTGGAGAGACTCAAGATGGGTAGAGGCAAGACCTGTCATGCTGTCAGGTAGCCAGGTTGGCAGGGGAGGACGTGCCTACAACTCCATAGTCCGTCTGCATGCCCAGAGCCCAGCTGTGCATCAGYCTTCAGGGAAACTCTGCGGTTTGATGGGTCCCTGAGCTAGGAAGCCTACCTGTGTCCCCCAGGAAAGCATCATCGCATCCCTCTTCACCCAGAGGGGGAACTCAGCTGCACACACTGGGACACCTTTCTTGTAACTGTCTCTTGTGAGCCCCTTCCCAGCCCAAGCGCTTTCTACTGAAGTCAACACCACAGATTTAGCTCTGGCTACTTTATACTATATATACTTTATATATATATAAAGAGCTTTATATATATAAGGGCAAGAGCTTTATATATATAAAGCTCTTGCCTTTATACCAGAGGCCAGTGCTGCAGGCAATACCTCACTTCCAGCACAAGGAACTTTATTACTGCACAAAGACTAGGAGACCGTACCCACTCCAAAAAGCTCAGTCTAATAGATAGAGACCCATTATCCTCATTTTACAGAAAGCCAGGCAAAGCTTGGGGGACAACAGGATTTTCCCAAAAAGGCTGTGGCAGTCCTCAAGTCCACGTGCGATACTACACTGCACTACCACCCTTCTGCGCCTGCTCAGCTCCACTGACCCACAGTGTTGTCCCTGCACCACTGACCAGCACGCGCTCAGCACCAATTAATCTCCTGACATCCAAAATCCAGCACTGTCACATCACTGCTGGACTGCGGGATGAGGAGCAGCAGGTCATGATGACCAAAACCTCATTTAAATGCAGTGTGCCCACTCGCAGGAACTGAAAATACACCAAATATGAAGGATGACCAAAGGGAGCAAGGGGATTGCTCTGAACGCTCAGGACAGTTTAAAGGGAGCAGGCGTGAAAGTTTTGCTTTAGCAGAGGTCCTGCAATCCAGCTGACACATCTAAACCCTCCACCCCAGGTGTGTCCTCACTTGGATCAAGACTTCACTCCTTACAGGTTACTTCCTAATGGTCTATTGATTTCAACAGATATCCCAGTAAACATGTTACAGAGGGAACAACAGCCCAGCAGCAATTGCAGGTTCATGTGCTAACGCCCCACTGTTCAGTGCAAAAGGCAAAATGAGTTTTGAGAGGGTAGGTTATTCACAGGTCAATGAGATGCTTGTAATTATGGCAAAGAGCAGCCCACCCAAGAGCAGGGGTAACATGAGCAGGTGCAGCACAGTCTCCCCTCCATGATCTGTCCTCAAAAACAGTGTCACCTCCTGGTTCAGCTTCCCCAGGCTCCCGCCACCCTCCTAACGTAGCTCCATCCTCATATGGAACATCACTTGCCAGCCCCAGCTATGCCATGGCAAGGCATGCCCCAAAAAACTATCTGCCTGCCAGTTCCAGGTAGGAGATGACCTCCTCGTGAGCATGGTCCAACCAAAGCACTCGGCCTGGGGAACACAACAAGGGGCAAAGCGGCTTGGCCACGTGAGGAGGGGTCTGGCAGGCAGCATTATTTGGGAGCAGCCTCTGCTGAGGAGCAGAGCGAGAACTGAATTTCTATTCTGGGGCTGTTTGCGCTTCCTGTTTGGTGCGACAGCCTCAAAGAGGAATTAGTATTTACAGGGCTCTGGTCACGTCATCCCATTGTTCCCATGCAGTCAGGAGGCTGCCGGGAGAGAGGAAGAGAGAGCAAAGCATCCCAGCAGGCTGCCCCAGCTGCGGCTCCCTGCCAGCAGTGGCACTTTCCAGGGAGGCAAAGCAAAATGGACGGTGGAGTCGGTGATTTCCCACCTCCTGCCACAGGAGCATCACAGAGAGGGGCAGTCAGATGGCTGGGAGCACAGCTTCTCCCTCCCCAGGCATCTTCTGACAGCGGAAAAGGCAAAAAGGACAGGGAAAAGTTTTTTCCTCTGGCAATCTAGAAGATGCAAATGCACTCCAAAGTCCTTGTAGACCCAATGGCAGGAGCTTTAAAGCCTTTTGAGGGATGTCAGCTTCTCAGCTGGTCCAAAGCAATCCCTTCTCCAGAGCCATTATGTTTTCTGATGCACACRGATCAATGTCATGCCACAAAGAGGTCCAGTGCCTTCTGCACGGGCAAGGAGAGGAGCCTCCTGCGAAGGGAGGACATGCCAGCAGGGCCCCAAGGCGCTCCAGGAGGAGAGAGCAGACCCCTTCAGCCTACCCTACCCAGATCACACACATCGGTGGGGACGCACAGCAAAGCAGGGGTCAGGAGAGAGAAGAAAACAGGAGTCTCGCAGAGGGAATTTGTGGAGGAGAGGAGAATACAGGACGGGAGGGTGCAGCAGAAGTGGCAAAGGGAAGCTGAGAGCAACTCCTGTGCACACAGAAGCACTCAGCAAGAAGCAGCACAGCATGAATAAAAGCCATTTTGGGGGTTACCTCAGGATGTTGCTCTTCAGTACTGCACAGCACCCCTACTAAATACAGAGGAAGCCATTTTGCTCTTGATGGAAAGAGGAGGCAGAGACAGAAGAGAGATACACCAGGAAAAGGTCTTGCATCAGTACTAAGCCACAGCTGAAGACCAAGGCCTTTTAAAGGCAAGACCAGCCAGGCTAAGGGATGTCAGTGAATCTCTCTGATTATATTCTTCACCTGTGCCAGGAGAGACCTGCATCTCCTAGGGCTGCACAAGAATGAACACAATAAAGATGATGAAGCACCAAGATGATAAAGTAATGGGAGTTGTGCAAGTTCCCACATAAGTAAAACTCTCTGTTTCAACTCAATCAGTAGCGGAAACTGTCTTGGTGAACACTTTTTCTTAGATTTTGAAGTCTCTCTGAATTTGTACTTGCAGGACTGCCTTGACTTAGTGCTGGTTGCATCTCGGGCACTGTTTTTCCATGGATCGGGACTCAGTCTCTTCCATGAACAGCATGAAAGCAGGCTGAGCATTTTAGGCAAAATGAGGTACACATGCACAGCTTGGTCTGTGAGAAAGGTCGAGCCTCCAAATTTTGACAATTAACTTCAGAGGACCCAGAATTTCACCTGCAGTGTTTGCTGACCTATTGAGCAATCATGTAACGCTTCGTTGAATGAGAACTTCTGCTTCTCTATACCTTTGGCATAGTTTTATACATGATGTTTAATATTTTTTTTTGTTTCCTTTCCCCATTTCATTTCCTCTTTAAATTCCAAGACAACTGCCTGTGTGCAAGGATAGCAGCTGTTTTATTCCTGGAATTAGCACTCACTTACCGAACAGGCAAACACTGGGCTTTCTGCAGGAAACTCGCCTTTCCTTCTTTCCTGATTTGTTGCTGTTTTCCTTAGGCTGAAGCTGATATCTACTTAGAGCCAGAACAGACATTTGGGGTTTTGTCTATGGAAAGAAAGAGKTCACTCCTTGTCAGTAGCAATGTGCGTCCTTTCAGAAACAGAAATATTTTCAGTCTTCAATTTCAGCAAGACATTTTGGCAACATTATGAATCCAAACCTTTGGCAGAATCGTGCAGGCAGTGAGACAAAGGGAGGCTTCACTGAAATGGGGAAGAGCAAAGGGGATCGCAGCTCAGTGCTGCATGAAGGGCGCAGGAGTCCTTCCCGCACAGCACCCGGTGTCCGCAGAGCCGCTGGCACAAAGGTAGTGTGCAGAAAAGGGCTCAGGCTGTTTTCATGTTGAACAGTTCCTCACATCGCAACTGCTACAGCTCCGTAAGTGGCCTGCAGAACTGCAACACTTCATACTTCCACATGCAAAAGAGCGAAATCCATTCTGGAAGTTTGGGATTTGTATTTTGGACCAACAGCAGAGCTATGGCGAGAGCACTGTACACGTACCTCTTCTGTGACAACCGACAGCTTGCCAGGAAAAGATTAAAATCACCAGCTTCCACGCACGGGGAGGCTTCTTGGTTAGCCAAAGGGCTGTTTCCGAGGGCTGGAGGAAAGCGACATTGTGCTTGCATTGCCACAAGCCTGTTGGAAGCAGAACAAATGCTGTGACAAAGCTTATTTTTTGCCTCCAGGAGGCTCAGTTAAGTCCAAACATGCTCAAAATAAGTGCTGAAACCTTTGGGTGCTGATCCAGTACTGAGTGAAGCTTCTAAAAACGTGAAGTTTTCCCATCCCTGGCTATATTTATCCTAACCCTTGCTCTAGTGACCACTCGGAGGAACAAGGAGACAGACTCACGCTACCACTGAAGGGTGCCGTAAAGAGTCACAGCCTCTATACAAAAAAGCCCAGTGCCATTTTCTGAATGGAAAGGTGCATTGCTTAAAAAAAAGATAGTCTCTTCACTTTCAGTTTGGGCATCCCACCTCAGGTCTTTATAACGACCCTCCTAGGAAAGGCAGGTAATGTCCTCTGGTCAAGTCAGATTCCTCTCCTCCCCTTGCCCTGCTGCTCACGTGCCTCTCTCCTTCCCTTGCCTCTCCTCCGTGTCCACGTGCAGGCTTTGGCTGGTCCTCAAGCCTATGCTCCTCTTGCAAACCTGACCCTGCAGCACTTACTCATCACTAGCATCTGCACAAGCCCGCTCAGGAAGATTACTCACATTACTCACATAATTAAGGGCCCAGCTACCCTGCAAGCATAACCATGCCTTTGCAGCTGGTTTTCAATCCCCTCGCCTGACCTTGTTACCACAACACCGGGGAGCTACAATCCCTCCACCTTCCCCCATACTTATCATGTTTTTAACTTGGCAGCCATGACAGAAGGCAAAGCACAGCCAACTTTCCATACCACTACTCTAGCTCTCAAAAAACTGTCCACTGGCAGYCTTCGCAGCCCGCTCTTCCCTTACACAAAGCACCTTCAAGCCTCCCCATGAAGGCTAGCTCTCCTTCAGGTCTCATCAAATTCCCACCAGCTCTGGTTAAGCTAATGTCCTCCACCAGCCATCCCATCCCACACACCATCGCCCTGGGTGCCAGACCCCCGGGGGAGCAGATACTGCTCCTCCATGGCTTCTGGGGCTGTGATGATGTTCATGATGGATAAAGCTGGGTGGGCATCTAGGTGGCAGCTGAGGCCGGGGGACACGTCCAGCATGTGAGCTGAGACATTCCTGTGGATGTGAGCTTGGATGGAAACATGGAGGAGAGCAGTGCCTTGAGGGAGCAGAGCAATGCCAGCTGGGCTAAGCCACCACACAGAGAGGTGGAAGGGATGCAGGACAGCGAGCCATGCTGGATGCCACCATCATCTACACTGTAAGGACTTGCTGTGCCAGACTGTGGGGAATACCTAAGCAGGTATTGCCCAAAGATGATGTACAAGTAGTTGACATGGCCAGTAGCAAAGCAACAAGCATTTGTGCGAGGGCACACACACTTTTAGGGCTGACAGTGCCCCGAGAGCTGGAGAACTACAACTCACAGGTGAAAATGGGGAGAAGAGAAAGAAAAAGAGCAAGAGTGGAGCCTCAGCATCTCTTCCTGCTCCATCCTGGAGCCACCAAAGGCTGCCTGCTCCTTTGCGAGGCAAGGGCACAAGGCCGGTTCTGCCAAGCACAAGTATCTGCAAATTGGGTGTCCAGATAAAAATGGCAAAATGTTTGGTTTTGGCATTGAATTTTTAAAAAATAACACTGAGTGAGCATGTTTTTGATCATGCATTTTTGTGTTGGTTTTCTGCTTGTTTTTAATATGACCAGGGTTCTCTTTTCCTTCCATTTCTGAACCTTCAGTGTACTTTACTTTCTCTAGGTTTTCTCTGGAAAAGTTAAAAAAAAAGGTCTGGAAACATTCCTTTTCATTTAAAAGGAAGCTGAGACTCCTTGACAATGGGATGACTCCAGCAGCTGGGCTTTTAAGGACACTCTGGAAATTATGAGACTCCTGATAAAATCGTAGGACTTGGCAAGGCCGTATTTCCCCTGAACAATTACGATTTCTTTGCCTGTGGGTATCGCCGTGTTGAAATGCCTCTAAAGTTCCTGCTATGTCATTGAATTTGCATGCATTTCTTTTTGGTTCCTTCCTTCTCCAGTCCCTGCCAGAGAGTAGACATTCCTGAAAATCAACTAACCACACTCTCATAACTTTACAGCCTGAAGACCTTGAAGCAAATGAGCCTTGAAGAGTAATTGTAGCATTACAGGCACCAAATGATGCTGAATTATGCAGCGCTTAGCGGACACTGCTTAGTGGATTGGTTTGGGGAAAAATGTTGGATAACGTGAGAAAAAAATCACTTCTCCAAATGATACAGCGATGCTAACTAAAACTCTCACGGTTTTCAACTCTATTAGCAAAAAAAAATGAGACTTCTCCTTCGGCTGCGTGGTGGGGCTGGACTGGAGGAGTCCGATTTTAAACAGTTAAACCTGCACTGGGAAAGGACCTCTCCTTTTAGAGAACATTTCAACCCATCAGATTTATATATTCCCCTCTGGAGCATCTGCATTGCTCTAAGAGGTGCTGAGAGTGACTAAACACCAAATCCGAGCACTTCAGGTAACAAGCATCAGCCAGGATGAACCAGGTCTTGGAGGCAGGTATGAGCCAACGTTTCTATTCTGGTGGCTCAGATGCTGTGGGATGCATAGACCTTAACCAAGATGCATCTTCCTAGCATGATAAATTAATTCCTATGGACTGCAAGAGATTTTTTTTTTGTGTTTAAAAACTATTTAGAAGACATCTCAGTATCATTATCACTAGCCAAACCAAAAAAAAMCAACAGCAGCAATAGAAATAATGAAGCAAACACAATGGATACGTATTCAGTGATGTCTGGTGATGTATGTTCATTGCACGGGGGTTGGACTAGACGATCTTTGAAGGTCCCTTCCAACCCAAACCATTCTATGATTCTATGTTCACTAATCATTGACCATCTCTACGTGTTCACATGCAG
Organism: Oceanodroma leucorhoa; assembly: GCA_030449065.1. Classification (NCBI taxonomy): domain Eukaryota; kingdom Metazoa; phylum Chordata; class Aves; order Procellariiformes; genus Oceanodroma; species Oceanodroma leucorhoa. The sequence goes on from JASVER010000043.1 coordinate 3,511,388, forward strand.
GGTATTTCTGTATGCTCTACGAATGGGCTTCATTATTATTATTATTATTTCCGTTCTTCACATGTAGGAATCAAGCTGAAATTAAGCTTTAATTAAGAAATTAATGTAGAAGATAAGCAGCTTACTCAAGAAAACACAGGAAACGGGTGAGGACTAAGGAATGGGAAGTAGGTGTTCCCCTGACCAGACAGTCACGTGGTAGTGGCTCCCTACCAACACCTTAGCATTGCATAGGACCTGGAAAACACAAGGCTGCTGTAACATTTGGAGGTCCTCTTCCCCAAAACTTTGATATTTTTCATGGACAAGAACTTAAGAGAAGGTGGGAAGGGAATAGGGGAAAGACGATTTAGGTCCTCACCTCTGCTTCAAGGGTACTGGTTAGCAGTGAGAGTGATGGACAGGGCAGTGGGAAGAGCAGCAGCTTTGATGGGTTGACCAAGAAATCCCCATGCAGCAAGTACATGAAGTGCCTGGCATTCCCGGCAGGCGAAGATGGGCAGCACGTGGCTCAGGTGTGCCAGCATGAGGGGCCATGCTGTGGCACCACAAGAGCAAATAACCCTGCCACTCACAGAGCGTCACTTCACCCCAGAGTATAGACTCCAGGCATCCCCAAACTGGGGGAAGTGCATGCTAGATTTCCCAGTGCTTACCCACCGCATCATGCCACGTCCTTCATCCTCCTTCCCGAGCTTCCCACACAGGCAGGCCAGCCGGGAAAATAGCAAGCACCACAGCTTACCCTTGCACGTGATGAAGCAAGAGTTTGAGGGAGGACGGGGAGGAGGGAGGGATAAGTAGGTGACAGGCTAATTAAGGAACGCATGATACCGCCTCGCGTCGGCAGCCAGGCTGCAGGCATTTCCTGACCGCGGGATGCTGCCAGCTTTGCTACCTCTGAGCTCGCCTTCACATGGCTTTTAGACGCTGGCCACGGCCCCGCCAGACTGACGGTGAGGTGTCTGAGTCCATCGTCCCGCTTGCATGCRCGCGGGGAGGTGGAAGTGGAGGCTTTAGGTTACCTTTTGGCTTGCCACTCATCGTTGGGTGTTTAAACACAGGTGTCTCCCGATGTTGACACTGAGTGATAACTGGAGACATTTTTTCCATTGGAAAGAATCTCAAGAATTTCCCCATTCCGTTTTTATTCTTGTTTTTTTCCTTCTGCCTCATGGTAAGGAGACTGTTACCGGGGGGTGCCGGATGGCTGGCACAAGGCAGAGGTGTGACACTGCTTATTTAAAAATTAGATCCCCCCTCCATTCCCTTCTCACAAGCACAGCCACTCCAGCCCCAAGCTTTAAATGCTCATTTAAATTGAAGTCTTCCTCCTTTTCCACACCCCCAGCCGCCTCTAACAGCTGGTCCTTAATGCTTTATTCCCTGTCTTATAAACTGGTTCCCCAAAACGGCAGCCAGCAGCCACCTCCAGGGATTAATTATCCCTCCAGAAGCAGGAGGAGCTGTGGCTCCCTCGGTGTCATCTGCATCACTGAGGCTGACTTTGCACCATTGCATCCAGGCTCACAATTCAAGCCCCCCCTTGACCCCCTCAAAGAGAGGAGCAAAACGCTCAGAGCTTAGGGTGGCGGTTGGGAGGAAAGCGTTCAGACGTAAAATATAAAAGCAACGCCTTCCCAAAAGGGAAAAAGTAGGCACGAACTGGGAGAGGGGCCCCCTTCCCTCCCTCCTTGCCCGTCTCGTGGCACTGACCTGCCACCATAAAACAACCCAGGCCCCACGGTGCCATCACCAGAAAGCTCCTATTATTTGGGTTTTTATGCTTAACTGTGTCTCACCTCTATGTTTCAGGTCATTTCTTATGTCATTCAAGCTGGTTAGATTTTTTTCCCCAAGAGAAACCAGGCCTGTCTTGCTCTGTACACCCTGGGGAGCAGGAGGAAGACCCAGTGACCCCACAYGCACGGGCTCACACACCCTCCCAGCACCGTGTACCACGGGGAAAAACTTGTCTCGCAACGAGCTGGCTGAGCGGCCGCACGTGCCTGTGTGCAAACACATGTGTGTGCAAACACAAGAGGCTGAGATGCTCCTACACGCAGGGGCATGTCCCTGCACATGCAATGGCCAGCGGGCAATGCTGCCCTCCCCCTGCCCCTGGCTCTCCTAGGACTTTTTTGGAACACACAAGTGCAGCCAAGGTACCTCCAGCCCTCCTGCTGGTACCCATGCCTGAGTGCATCTCTCCCTCTTGGGGTGATGGTGGCACTAATAAGCAGGCACCATCCCCGCCATAGGATGGAAAATATGAACACTCTAAAAAAAATCCCTGGCGTGGTGGAAAGCCAAGCCCAGGGGGACCAAACTAAGCACTCTGGGACTCTAGCTTACCTAACACATTCGATGGGGCTTGGCCACCGCACAAGTGATTAATTGCCTGTCTCTTCAGCTCCCCACAGCAACTAGTGGCTCTGGTCATCAGCCACCCTCTGCCCCGGGAGCTGGGGGGGCACGGGGTCCCCGCCGCTGTGTTTCCTGGGAGCCTGGGCCAGCGGAAAGTCAGTCCATCCAACACGCATTATTTTCATAGGATGTTACATTATAAAAAACCCAAACCCTCGCTGCAATGCAAGGTTGGCCTCTCTTGACACATCTGCTTGCGGGCTAGGGAAATTTTGGTGGCAGTGGAGCAGGAGGGGTTGAGGTCCTTGCTGCAGACGCTGCCAGCTCTGCTGGAGAGGATACAAACCTGGGATCCAAAACTCATAAACTGCCCTTTTTCCTCCCAGATGGATACCTCCCCTCGCCCCCCGCCCGCCACGTGGGGCTGCACATCCTCACCCTCGGGGAGCCCGGGAGCTGCCCCGTGCATCCCTCCCATCTCAAGGCGGGGGGGCGATGGCCAGCACGAAGGAAAAGGTGAACAGGCATGTTTTGAACAAAAGGATAAAGAGGCCAAACCGCAGATGAAACATTACCACTTCAAGGAGGAAAAAATAGATAACGATGTTAGTCATCACCCAGCGAACAAACTACAGCCGCCTCAGCCTGCGGAGGCTATGAGGACCCTTCCATCCTTCTCTTCCTCCTCCTCCTCCTCCTCCTTCCCGTCCTCCTGCCCCTGCTCCTGCCTGTTTATGATATGGCTTATGACAAAACAACTTRTTAAAGAAATTACGCAACTGAGCTCCTAACCCTTTCCACGCTGGATTTTTCCAAAGACTTATGCTTATCAGATAATTGTGCTGGAGACACCAGCTACCTGTCATAAGCCCTGTTGTGTGGTTGTTTTTTTAATGAGGCCTCAGCTCCTTAATTGCTCTCATGCTTTGTTGGAAAAGCTCAGTCACATGGGTGCAAAGGTAATCCAGGAAAAGTACTATCAGCGTGCCCAATTACGGCGCCTGGCACTGCCTTTGGTATTGAACTCTGCCCACAGCCTCGGGACCAGCATCCCAGCAGGTCACTCGGTGAAAGGGCATCTTTACACCTCTCAGTGCAGACTGGCACTGGCTCTCCAGCTCCTGGTCCACATGCCCTGTGAGAAACTTGGCTCGTAGCAGACCCTGCATGCTTGTTGCCCTGGGATTGCCCAGGAAGCCCATGTGATGGCCAAGAGGTACGTGGGAGCCTGTGTGTAGGTACCTACTGCCTTCTGAGATGCCTTTGGGCACCTGAGGCACCTGCCCAGAGCTGGTAGAAATGGTCCAGGACCTACCAGAGCAGCATCCTCTTGCAGAGGTGGCCGTACCTCTAGCGTGCATCACCCAGATGCACTGGGACATGGGACAGACCTCCCCAGGTCCACTGTGCCTCTCTGAGGCAGAGGGACGGGCTCGCTGTCAGCGGGGACCAGCCATGCCCCAACTTGCACGATCGCCTCAATTCGGTCTGGGAAGTTTGGATGCTGATGCTCCAGCTCAGCCTGGACCAGCGGTTGGTTTCAGTGCGCCACTTCCACTGGCACACACACACAGAGCAAAATTGTTATCTGTGTTAGAGTAACTCCTGAGGGACCGAGCACCGTGGCAGGTTTCGAGCCAGGCACCGTACAGGCACAGGGTAGAAAGCACATCGCGTGTGAGTGTGTGCTTGCATGAAGCACACACGCATGAAGCAGCTGGGTGGGTGAGCTGTGCTCCTGCGTGTGCTGTGCTGTGCATCGGGGCTGGAAGAAAATCATTACCTACTATTTCAGTTTGCTCATTTCAGACTTTGCTCCAATTTCTGTAAGACAAATAAAATCACCTACCAAAAAAAACCCAAAACAAAATAAAAAAACCCAACCAAAAAAAAACCCCTCTATCTACAGCCCACTGGGTCATCTCACCCAGCTTCAAATCTTCTGGTAAACAACATGCATAATGACAGCCACCGGGCTTCTCCAAGCATCTCCACACATTTGTAATATGTAATGCAGCGTATGAAATCTATATCTCCATATAATTAGGAGTGCTCAGAGCAGTGACTCAGACATTCCAGTGCGCTTTCTTTGTGTCGTCGGTGTGCGAAATGTAACTTTACTCATTTTTTCCAATGACTTTGGACTTTAAAAACAGTAATTAGCAAAGTCATCTTGTTATCAGCCCTTGTCGGTAACCCGTCCTCATGCCATTCCTCCACTGCATTTTGGTCACAGGCAAAGCTTTGGCAGTCATTTCCCAAGGCTTGCTTTTGTCCAGAGGATCGAGGCAGCCGAGCGAGGAAAAGAGGTCCTAAACCTGCAAGCCCTTCTACACATCTTCATTTTAAGCACTCGAATATTGAAGTAGCTCCAGTCTGGGTCTTTATGTAGTGTGGTAAATAGTAGGCAAGACATGAAATAAAACTTCAGAGGCATTGTTTTCTCACTTCTCTTTCTAGTTACAGCTAGGCAGGCATCGACAGGCGCAAAGTGAAAATACCGTCCTCGCTAACGATGCTTCTCCTACTGTGCTTTTACAGTGGCTTTCATCTGCTCTGCTCACAAAGCGTTTTACTACCCCTGCATCGCCACGTACCACTCATCTGCAGCCAGATGAAGGGCGAATGGCAATCTGCTACTTACCACCGCTCATGGGCGTTCAGCCTACAAAACGTTTCAAAGGGTGTTACGAAGCCTGCGTTTCGTGAAGTGACGGGTAGCTGCTGTTTCCTCTAGCACACTGGTGGTCCCTGTATTTTCTYCTCTGGTGGGACAGACTGGTTGCAAGACCCCAGCAAAGGAGGTAGAAAGATCTGCATCCCCTTGAAATTCATGGGAAGTCCAGCCAACCTGCACGGGTGAGCCACCGCTGACAGTATTTGGACTGGCATGCATGGGAGCAGAAAAATGCTGCAGAGAAATACTTAAGTCCACAACATTTTAATGTGAAAAATTAGAGTGGAAAGAACAACTTTTCCTGAATAATTGAGCTGATTCCTGGTAAGCAGATTGTGCTTGTCTGCCATTTGTTACGGTGAAGCTCCAATGCATGCAGAAAGATACCAAGACCCACCTACAGCCAGAAGTTTCTCTAGGMGGAAAACCACATGTGTGGGAGCAAGGGAGCAAACAGGATCAGGCCCTCCAGCTGTGCTGGAGCCAAAAGTTGGGTTGCATATTTAACCTTCTCGGTCTAACTGCTCTCCTCAGCTCAAGCAGGATGAGCCTCATGAAGTTCAAGGGTTTGTGAACCTCTCTAGATAATTTTGGGTTCAGACAGTTCAGAAAATGAGTTCACAAACCCTTTTTTTTTATAGTTTAAAGTAATTTCCCCCCCCAAGGGAGACCGATGCCATTTAAACCACATGTTTTCCAGGTGAAAGGGAGGCCTGTGCTCTGTGGCCACACTTTGGGAAAGCTGTCACCTATGTCAGGTAGCATCTCCAGCGCATGCCTGCCTTTCAGCATGACCGAAGTCGATGGGATGTCAGTGTAGTGGGAGTGAACGTGTCCCTGAACTGGACCTTGCTGGGAGGCAGAGGCCGGTTCTGCCTTCCTCCTTCYCATCCTCCCTCAAGTTAAGCCAGCGCAAGTGGCATGCAGGTGCCACAAGCTGCATGTGCTTTGCCTCTGCAACCTCTCCTTCCACCTCCACAGTCTTCATTGCACACTCTTGACATGCTTTCCTCATTCTTCCCATTCCCCGTTGGGTTTTTTTTCACCCTGTTGTGCCACTTCATGTCACCGACGCCCTGCCAGTTTGGGGTTTTTTTTTGCCAATTGAGGAAGGTAAATTTTACAGCAGACTCAGTCCACTGGGTGCACGCACAATGGCTGGCCATCAATGTATATGCCTCCTTTTTATGCTATAGAAACGGAGGCATTGACATGTGAAGATGCAAACCCAACAAGGCGAAAGCACAAAAGAAACTAGGGGTGAGGTTCAGCTCATCTAGCTGCAGCTACCTGAGAGTCAGGCGTGCAAACTACATGGTTATCTACATCTTCTCGCTCTTGAGAGCCGGACGACCTCCAAGAAGTCATTCTTTCCAGATAGGCTGTTAAAATGAATCACCTTGTGGAGGTGTTTACCTCCTTCCGTGGAGTACAGGAGGAGACGAAACAATTATCTCTGGCTAGACACCCAAGTTTTAATTAYGACGGAGGCAGTTCAGYGTGAATAGCCCAGTGCCAGGGTGGRAGGTGGCATCACAGGGTCTGCAACTGGGAGCTTTTTGCTGGCTCCCTGSGTGAAACTCAGCCAAATAAACCATCTCTCCCGACAGCAGTGGCTCTGGAGATTTCTTGTGATCAGGTTTCCTCAAAACTGGCTGTTGTTTCATCACACTGGGAACCTCTTTGTCCTGTAGACAAATGACTAAGTTTTGTCGGAAGAGAAAGGCATGGACAATCACTGATGGCAAGTCCCTATAAAGCACCAAATACTCACTTAAGTTAAATGTTATACTTTATGCAAACTGTGGCCAAATGTATTTTACAGAGGACAGTAATAGTTTAGCTGCTCAGATTAAGCAARGCAGAGATAGGAGGAGGCCCTGGAGAAACCTCTTGGGCTGCTACCAGGAAAAACTAGAAAGGATGCTGCGTGGAGAGGTGGACATGGGCAGGACGCGGTCTGTGAAACACGCTGCAGCAAGCACCTGCCGGGCAGCTCAGAAAGGCCCTGGAATGGGCCAGGACAGCCCCGGGAGCACCGGCGGGGTGCGCGGGGGCACGCAGCATGGCTCTCGCCTGCCCTATACGAACACCCACAGACTCTCCCCTCTACTGCACACAGGCACCCACAGCAGACCCAGCCAGGAATCGGCGTCCGAGCGCTGCGGATTTTGGCAAATCCCATTTCAGCTCACCTGAGCACCTCATGGATAGACAGGTCATGAGATTGAACACTACAAAGCCCCTTTGTCCTCGGGTGCAGGGGATAATAACCCCAGCACGGATCAGCTGAGGCTGGTGGGGACTGACGAGCCCCTGCAAAGCCTCCCCTCGGTCCCGTTGTTGGAGCAAGTTTACACACGAGACTCTGCTCTAAAGCCCCCTCTGCCTTCCCCTCTTGTGAGCGTATCCCAGATCCCATCAGCTGGAGCGTTACCGGATTAAACCCATCAATTCAATGTCAGAATGTGCCAATTACTTAAAAGGCTGTTGTGGAGAGTAAAGCAAGCTGCGGGTGCCGGAGCAGGGGAGGGTAGGGGGGGCTGAGAGGCAAACCCCACRTGCACACACATGCACACACATGCACACACATGCACAACTGGAAAGGGTTTCCCCACCTGAGGGTGCACGGCGAGCAGCTCCACCTCTGCAGCTTGCCCAACCACCCAACTTCAGCCAGCTCACCTCCACCCCGTGGGACGCAGGGGTTTTGCCACCCCGGCCACCAAACAGGCGCCATTTTAACCGGGGGAAATCCCGCTGCAGGTCTCGTTGAAGCAGGGGTCGGTGCTCACCCCCGCAGGCAGCATCCAAAGCAGGCTTGACAGCAACAGTGCTGGCAACAACCGCAGTGGAAAAGAGTTGTCAAACACTGCTTAGGAAGGCTTGCGCTTGACAAATATTTGTTGAGCTGATTGTAACCTGCCTGGCTCATGCTCCTGAATGCAGAAAACCCGTGAGGAAGAGTTTAAAACCCCTGTAACGCAGCTGCCCTCTTTTCATCCCCCGGCACAGCTGGAGAAAGCTGCAATCCTGGGTGATCTCCTCGCCCCGGCTGAGCTGCTCCCAGCAGGACCAGGCTGTTACGTGGGGGTGATCACTCTAGGATTTTATCCCCGTGTTTTGCCTTGTATTGATCCCCGTCTTTGCAGGCCAGAGCCAAAGGCATCAGCCGATGTGACCCTGCAGGAGCCGGGGAGCTGCCTTGCTGTAGCCGGCCAAGGCGCTGGCTGCTGCTCCGTCCCTGCAGCTCGCAGCAGAGCCGTGGGCGGTGYGCGCGGCTCCCAGCAGGGATGGCTGGGCGTCATGCACGCCAGCGTGCGCCCGCGACGGTACCCGGGGGCTGTTTGGGAGAGAGGTGCTTACTGGCAGGACACTGGGACTGATGGAGTAGGAAATACCCAGGCTCCTGAGCTGGCCGAGGGCAGAATAAAGAAGCAAGTATTGAAAATAAAAGCAAGGCTGCTGTGACATTTTCATGCTTGGCTTCTAACATCCTCTCCCTCTCGTACACTTGACTTCCTTGCTTATTTTTATCAGATGAAGCTGATGGTTGCTGCTACGGTAACCCTGTGCGGTTACAGCTCTGGCAGTGAAGAAGTGCTCAATGCATGTTTCCTTTGCGGCTTCCCTCCCAGCTCCATCTTCCCACCCCTCAGGGCTCTCAAAATAGTGTGTTTGACTTTGTTATGCCTTAGTTGTGAACGCTGCCTGGTGTGATGGGCAGGGGTTCACCCCTCCAGGCTCTGCTCGCCAGGCCCACCAGCCACTGCTGTCTTCCCCCTCTTCTTGTCCTACCTTTGTTGTCTTCGGTGGGCAAAGTACAGGTCTCTGACCCCAAATACGGGGCTGGGTTTTTTGTTTTAACATGGAAAAAGCATAAAATAACCCTTCCGGGGCCGATAATGTGGGGTGGAGGAAAAAGCTCTTCATTGACAGGATAAAGTCTGATGTGAAACAACAACAAAAAAAATACTTCTCTTGCCTTGAGCCTACTCCTTCCCCTTTTAGAGTCATTATGGGGAAGGTAGGACCAGAGGATAAAGGCTGGTGCTCTCTCCTACACCGTGGAGACCAGTTCATCTCCCAGGGCTTCCCACCTGCCCCAGGTAGCGATGACCCACGTCTCCTGGGGTGGTACCAGAGCATCATCAGTGGATTTACCAGTGCTCCAGTCCCACCATAGTCATTTCTGTTGATGGCATTTCACTAGCAAGAGTTATGGCTTGTCGTACTTGAGGAAATTTTCATGCTCTCAAGCTCTTCCCCAGACGGTCTGCCTCCAGTTCTGGACCCAAACTGCACCAGCATATTACAAGTAGCTACCCCAGGCTTTCAGCTCGTGCCATGGCCATCAGCACAGCGAGACAAAGCTGAGCCCCGCTCGCCCCTTCCTCCATGTGAACTTCCACTGAGCGAATGTTAAGAGCTGTAGAGGGGTACAGGTGCCCCGGGGTGCATCCCAGCTGCACGTCCAGCCCTTCAGGCATGAAACCATGGGGCCACAAAGGACCTTTGGCAGCAGAGCCCCCCGCTATCACACCTTACGACCCCATCCCCCCCTTATTCCCCCCTAGGTGTTGGGCCTGAAACCTCATCCCTCCCTCTCCTAAAAACAACGCTCACAAGCTTTCATTTTTGTTATGACCGCTTTGAGCTTACTTCAGCAAGAGCTGCTCTCCAGCCAGGCTTGCACAGCCCTTTCTGAAGGTGAATGGTAGCTGTAGCTGTAGAAAAGAGACACCTTTTCAACCAGAGCGGCTGAAAAGCCGATGCCGCTGTGCTATCAACACTGCTGGCCTCTGGCAGGGCCCGGGCAGAGCTGTGGCTCAAGGGATGCCCCGCACCTTCGCACGCCGCCCTTCTGCTGCTGGGAGCCCTGGCACGCCTCACCCCCGCCTCAGCACACCCGGGCAAGGAAACCCTGAACAGGTCACAGAGGTACCCACCTGCCCTCACCCTTTAATTCCAACTTTTCACCAGAAGACACTGAAACACAGCAGCAACAACCTTGCAGCAAGACAGGTAGACATGTACCCACAACGTGCTCCTGGAAGCACAGATGCATTTACACAGATGCTGCTGACCGCGGGGGCATCGGACGGGTGCATAATTAAACTTTGTGGTGCTTCTGTCAGGTCCAGGCCCAGCTCTTTGCTTTTCTTAAACGGTTCCTTTTCTGTCCAAACATAAGCAAAAAGGCATCATTTGAATCATGAAACGCCCGGAGCTTTTCTCCTCAAACAAAGATTTAGGGATAATAATTGCTCTCATTTATATAGAGATGTTTGATGCCCAGGATTACTTTTGGAGAGCTCAGAGCACATGCATTACAGGCCATTGCTCCTCACATCCTTTGTTTCATTCCAGGCGACTAGGCTAGCGATTGGGGGATTTTGTTTTGTTTTTGATGGTGCTTCAAGGCATCTCAAAGCAGAGCAACACAACAGGGATGAAACTCCATGTCCTCAGCTGCTGGGAACTTCCTACAGGAGCTAAAATGGGAAGGAGGCAGCCCAGGTTATCCTCACCTGGCAGCTGGAAGGCAACGGTGGTTCTCTGTTGCTTGCAATGATAAGGAGCATGGTTACACCAGAGCAGGACTTGGACGSGCACCAAGGGGACCCGTGTCCAGGGGGCGGCTGCTCCCCATGTGCAGCGCTGATGGTGAATTATCTTTGCACTCCTACAGAGCAACAATTTTGCCTGGCTGCACCCAAAGGYAGGCAAAGCCAGATGCCAAAAGTTCATCTGCATAGTGTGTTTCAAGTGACTGTGTGCTTTGATGAAGCTAAACAGAAGTGGATATGCACTGAAAACAACAAACCAAGTATTTGGGAGAGTGAGCACAGGCTGACCTAAGCAGGGCAGCAGTGCACAGCTTGCTGTGTCATCAGTTGCAACTACAGGGCAAAGCTTTGAGGAGAACAAATGCCTCAAGTCTAAATGAGAGCCAGAAGAAGAAACATTACTCTATGTGCAAAGAAAGGTCYTCATGCCACCCATGAAGTTCTTGAGATGACTCAGGGTCACCCATTCAGCAGCAAGCCTATTTTCATTTGGTGATGCAAGTTCTAGTTTGACCATAACAGCTGGAGCCAAGGACAAGGAAAGAGACCCCTTCCCACCATCGCTCTCCTGCCATCACTGCTCCAGGCTGATGCAAGGCAGACCCCCAGGCAGAGTGAGCCCTGCCCAGAGGCCAGCCCTTCTGGTCTGGCCCCAAAATAGGATGATGCATCAGGAAACAAAGTGAGTGGCTTCATTCTCACATGAGCCTGAAAAACCTGTTCATGTGGAAGGAGCAGACAAGTTCAATTCATTTGCAGCTTCCCTAACCAGTGCTATATTTTAATCAGAAATGTTCTGGGGCAGGACTAAACATCTTCAATGATTTCAGGCCAGCACTTCATCTTGGAAGTGCTGCAGTTTCTTCTACAAGGAAAGAAACTCCATGCCTAAGGAGGGGAAGAAATCAAGGCACCTTAGCTAGAGGCTGATTCAAGAAAAGGAGAGGCAAGCTTCACATTGTATTTATATTTCTATGGCATAAAACGTCCACAAGGGCTGAGCACAATACAATTCATGTTTGAACTGTGGGGCTTATGTTGAGCATGCCCTCAGTTCAAGCATTAAATCTGAGGGTCATCAGTTAGTGTGTTTAAACCAGTCTCATGTAAACATAATGCTCTAGCCTCAGCCTAGCTTGTTTGCATAGGTAATATTAGAGTCTGTTACTTGCCAAATCACAGGAACTTCTCTCCATGTATCTGAAAGATAGGGGTATTCCAGGGCATTTGCTTCTTATCACCTGGTTTTAGTGGAAAATTTAATCCCATTAAGTACACAAATTGAATTACTGAATCCTGGCATGGTCAGATTTCTACACCCAGGACGCTGCCTTGGTACCAAACAAGTTCAGAATCACACTCAGAAATGCAGTTTCCTCCAGGTCTTCCTCTGGCAGCACTGCGAGCTGTAGCACACAGCCATCAGTGTGGGGCAAGACACTACTGACTACTCAAGAATACTTGACCTCTAGACCCAAAACAGCCAAAGCAGACACCACCAGGTAGCTCGGTTGAGACCCTAACAGCACACAGCATGGCAAGACTTACCTTCACGCTTGTTGCTCAGGGCAGGCTAAGAGCACGCACAGGGAACATGCACAGGTACTGATGAGTGCTAAGAGCAGCTAAGAATAGCCTCTGCTCTCCATGACTTCATGCTGTGTAAGGTTAGGTAAGGGGTTAGATATAGATTATAGATATAAATACAGATTCTTCAGGACCAAATAAGTTGGAGCACCACTTTGCTGCAGCCTTTCACACAGCAGTAAGCAACTGGAGGAAGACGGAAGGCAAAGATGCTGCCCCTCACTCTAAGTTGATTTAGGTTTACAATGCCACAGGGCATGCTCTGAGGTCAGCCACATGCATGAAGCCCAAGTGTCTCCAGGTTCACAGAACAGCCTCAACCAATAGACACAAGTCTTTTAGGGTATTTGCATTAGCCTTGCAAGTCAGCACACCTCAAACCTGAAACACAAGGACTGGCCATTATCTGGAAGGTTGACCATCCGACCCGCTTTGGCAGTAAGAACAAAGCCAGTATGTTTGGAAAGCATTTTCAAACTTTATTTACAACTGTCACAGTGACAAAAATGTAGTTTGAAAAAAATGCTAGCTTCTCCCTGAGGCTCAAAAAAGAATTACAGAAATATAGAATGTATATCATACAACAGGAGGAGTTTTACTGGAGTGCTTTGTTCTTTAGATACGTTCAACAACAAATAGAAATATACACAATACTTTCAAAAAAAGGATGCAGACAGAAATATGCAAGTCTTTAGGGCAGACAGCAGGTCTGAAGTCCAAGGATTGCCATCTCATTGCTGCCCACATGGTAATATCTTTGATATACAGCTTTGACTTGGTGGTACAGACGGTAGAGACCAATAGAGAGTAACACTTAGAAATAAGACAACTGGCTGGTATGCAGGTGTACAAGCTCATTCCAGTAAGACAGCAAGACTAGAACAAGTGTTACAGATACAACAGCTGAATCCATTGCTAGAGAAAATGGTATCACCACATCATGACCATTTGGTGACCAACTGTCCACCAAGACGGGCAGGGAACATGTATAACTGGGTCTGCATTGCTGGACCAGAGACCAGCCGCAGTGTAGGAACACTGAATTTCTCCTGCTTTGTGCTAACTCATCTCCAAACTCCTATCTGTCTGAAACAGTTAAGCAGAGCTGATAAATTATTGCCATTATGTTTAAACACAAGCAAGACAAGACTAAAACAATCCTGCCAATATGTTAAAAGCAGTTTCCAACCCCCACCAGCGTTTAACTACTCATGAGGTATTAAAAATACAAATACACACATGTCCAAATAGATTTTAAAAATGGAACCGGTTATAAGCAAAGGGGGGTGGCATTGGGATTATTATGAAAGTTTGGTTAAGGCCTTGACATTTCTTTTTCTCTTCCATGACCCCAAATTTGGTTTAGGTGGTAACTGTTCTCATCCTATCCCAAGATCGACTGGCTCCCAAGCTGGTCCCCAAAGCTGCGAGATCATCACTTTCCAGGAAAGCAGTGGGTTACCCTGTCTGGCAGCAGACTGCCCTCCTCCCCAGAGACAGATGACTTCTCCTTGGAGCAGGATATGGTGAAGAGGATACAACCACAGACTTTGCAAGCCAGTCTGCACTTCATTAAACATCCATGAATGTTTCACCCTTGCTACGAAGCAGAAACACATCTTGCCTCAGGACACGCAGGCTAATCCTCTCCCAAAGGACCCCTCTCTCCTGCAAACCCCCCTCTTCTGCTGGTGATCCACACTAGATCTGGTGTTTCATCTTTGGATTACCTCCAGGTCTGGCAGTACTCCCCACCATGCACACCCCTACCAGCCCTTTCTGCGCTGCTGACCAGTGAGCCCATTGACCAGTGAGATGGAGACATGAAACCCTACAGCCTCAAGGACACCAAGGTAAGGAGGCATAATCCCCTCTGGCTTTGGGCACTGTACAAGACAAGACTGACCACAGCAGCCTCGGCAAATAGGAGAGAAAAATCCGAGGTGTTCAAACCTACATGAGCTCTTGCTACAGACAGAAGCATCTTTACATCTGATGCGCATTACCTCACGCTAACCACCTGCAAGATAAACTAGGGCCTCACAGTAGAGATGACAAGCAGCAGCCTAACATTATCCTGCAAATACAGCTGTTCAGCATTGAAGAGTCTAAAGGCAAACAGAGGGGAGAAAAAAGCTTTGGGAAAAGTGGCTGGAAAACAGGCTCAACAGCGAGAGCAAGAAACCCAACTACTCCTATGGACGCTCACGTTACCCTAGGAGGTGCAAACCAGGGAGAACTACAGGCCCCTTGCCAGTAGAGCATTTAGCCATGCTTCGCTATGGACACCTTTCCACCCCCCAACACACAAAACGGAAGCTGTAAGAAAGGCAAATCTGAGAGATGACGACTCTGTTCTCACGCTTTTAGCTGGAGGCAGCTCCCGGCCGAACACTGCCGCCTCTGACTTTCCTCCCCCTCCCCAAGCTCCCCCCTYCAGCAGTCCTCGCGTGGTCACCCTCTGCCATGTGCTTGGAATTTCACTGCTGCCTCCGCCTCGGAAAAATACAGATTGTGATCTCGAGAACAGCAAACATTTCTCTGCGTTACTTCCTTCCTTCCTCAGGAGGTCTGGTGACACTGAGGGCTTCAGTTCTCAATACAGAGAATACAAAAAAACTAAGATCTCGCAGGTGCAAAATTGAACTTGTCTTTTCTTTTTAAAAAGACTTTCAAAAGAAGTGTGGCTCTTCCTTCAGAAGGGTGCAGTCCCTTGCCTTTCCTCAGATACCATTTATTGCTCTTTGTTGTCCTTCTTTGCATCTTCACAGTTTTCCTCCTCCTCTTCCTCCTCCTCCTCTTGCACGAGGAACTCTTCAGGTGGCCATCTCAGCTCACCACTCTCCACATCACCCTCTGTCGGCTCCACCACGATTGAGGGCAGGCGGTCCTTCAGCTTACAGTAACGGTCGAAGTCCGAGGGATCGGGAAAGATCTGAAAGAGCCAAGAAACAGTCTGTGAGAGGGGCTGCGTTCAAGCAATCTTAGCCAAAACCCAACTCTCAAGACACTTGGGTCTTCAGGGCAGACTAGTCTGGACACAGAGTAAACCACTGAGCGATGGGAAGACTCTTGAGCTTGTAAATAAGCTTCTCTAATCTCTGAGTATTGGAAATAACCGCTGCCCAAGAGGCTTCCAAAGCACACGCTTGCTTGGATAGTGCTCAGCAAACAGGCATCTGCCCTTTTGGATATTTATCCAAACGCTTCACCCCCACCACCACCGCTTTTGCATTAATGCTCATGAGTTTGCACACTGAGCTATCTCGATCAGAGAATCTGAGATCTCATTTCCTGCTGCTGGTCAAGCTACACATGAGAACAGGCTTGTGCTCCAGGCTCTGCTGCTAGAAGAGAGAGGAGGCACGTGGCAACCCAGTGCTAGGGCGGTCCAGACCCTTGCAGCAAGGCCCTGCGTCTGGTATTGCTCCAGGGCCACTGCACCAGGACGAAAAAGAAGTTCAACTGCATTTTAGAGATAATTTTGGCAGTGTTCTGCATGCTACAGCTACCATACATCAGCAGTGAAACTCAGTAGGAGGACGCTCATTTTGTGGAAGGGTTGGAGACTGGACCATATTTCTTAGGGCAGGAGGTACCTGTGTCACAGCCAGCAATTATGTACCCTGGTGCAACAAAAATGAGGACCCCCTTATCTCCAGCCCCCCAAGGTGCACAGAGCAGTACCTTACCCCTTCCCTCCCACCCATAGCTTGCCACATGGGTGCACACGCTCTGCAGCAGCACCAGGACCCAAACTCGCCAGCAGTGCCACCGGGATGCACACTTTGATCCTACTAGGAACCCTACTAAGACACAGGTACAGGAAAAACTGCCACTGCGGTGCAGTGTTAGCAGGAGGTCTGCATGACTGAATTGCAGCGTGAACAGAAAAGGTTGCTGTTACTTATAGGGATGCCCTACTAGGGGAACAGCTTCAAACCACAGATCATCCAGAAGAGAACTGCTGGGTGACAAGAACCAGTTGCCACATCAGACCCCCTGGTTGGTAACCAGAAGATTAAACAATTACCACCTGTTTATTTCAAACAGTTTTATCAGAGTGCCCATTTCACATGACAGTTGCATTTAAACACCCCAGAGAAGACAATCACAAACTGCATTTTCCCCTCCAGGCTGTAGATGAGGTGAGGAGTCAGGCACCATACTTTTCTTTGAACACCAGCTGCATTCAAGCCAGCCATCAGAGCATCCTTGCAGGAACAGCACTGCCAGCCCCAGATGGGGACACTCCTCGTGGGTGCCTCAGTTCAAGAGCAAGATCTCATCTGCTTTGATCTTTGTGGTTCCAGTTACAAAAGCAGGTTCCCCATCCAGGAGCCCTGAGCATTAACCACAAAGCGTCACTCTCCTCGTGCCAACCATGCAGGTACCCACCACCTTGGGAAGCCCTGGCCCAAACCCCAAAGTGAAACATCCTATCAACTTGTTCTTCAGCCTAGCGACTATTAACCACACCATTACCTCCTTGTCAATATTCAGTCTTCTCCTGTCCAGCCACATTTCTCCCTTGCATCCAAAGCTTTGTGGCAACCAGGTTACCAACCTGAGAAAGCCACCGGGTTGCTACTTAATGCAAAGTCAGGMAAGGTAACTTTGGGAAGGGTGCTTGGGCAAGCAACTCAGCATGAAGGTAACACATAACAGGAGGGCTCTTTGCAGACAGCCACCCGGTCCTGGGGACAGCGGTGCAGGAACGCAGTTCCCACTACAGCATCCACCATCCATATGCTTTTCAAGTGCACAGGAGCGAGGTCTTTGGATGCAGCCACGTTAACACAGGCATTGCCGTATAAGCTACTTGCTATTAGTCACTCCCAGCACAAGCGAGACAGTTACTCTTTCTTGGAGCTCTGTGGCTTCTGCTTGGCCAAACAAAGGCAGTTTCAGACATGCAGTGCATTACTGGAAGTACAGTCGGTGGCTCTTAAGCATCAACTTGTTATCTAAACTCAGGATAGGAAAAAAATACCCTTGACATTACACRGTTTAGAAGGTTGCAATGGAAAAAGAAGTGTGGTTCAGGAGGTTACATAAGCTGATAATGTCATGAAAATAGCCTCCTGTGCAAGAAAAATAGCAGTATAATAATTAAGCTAACCTTTGGCTGCTATCATTTTAAGCACATTAGGTCAAATTGGAGCAATTTCTTTGAAAATAGCCTGCCAAATTTTTTTTCCAGAAACTAAGTAGTAGTCATTTCCTTACAAACAAATACCCTAAAATGTGGTGTGCAGCTTTTTTAATAAAAAAAACCCTAACACAATCTTATCTCAAACAGCTGCAGGACAGGCTGAACCCAAGAAGGTCAGGATTTTTTCCACTAAGTCATGCTTTTTAATCGTCGAGGCAGCATGAAGTGAGATGTTGCAACTGCACTTTCAAGGGGTGTGGACAGTCAATGGAAAAAATACACAAAGGCAGATTTCCTCGCATGTGATGAGCAGGGCACTGCAGCAGGTCAAGCACAGGGACCGAAGAAAAAGGGTTTCAGATTAAGACTCAGTTTACACATCTGGGGAAGCCGGGTGGAAAAGTTACCCCAACCAGCCTCCCCACTCACTCTAAAACAAGCTGTGTTGCCAAGTGCTTTATAAAAAGATAAGCAAGCACCAGCTTTCTGCTGTCCCACACCAGTAGTGCCATGCTGTATTTGTTGGTCCCGTGTGCTTAATCTGGTCCCACTCCAGATTTAGACAATGGGAAGAAAAAAACAACTCTCAAACTTGCAGCAAGGTCCCCACTGGGAATACAGCAGCTCAGCYCTGACCTGCGAGCTCTGCACCCTTTTGCACAGCAGCCTGGACAGCTTGTCTAGCAAAACCTGCCTACAAGCCTTTCTGTTCACATTACTCAGCTCAGGTGCGTGGGAGGAAGACTTTGCATCTCCCCACCACCCAAAGAGTACAGCAGCAACAGGTTGACTTCTCCCCCTCATTTATCAGAGGGAGCCACCTTGCACACAGCTGAAGCAGATCCCTACTTCTGGCTGATCTGGTCACTTGATGGTGGACAAATGACAACCAACTGGTTGTGAAGGCTACCTAAAAGCAAGTTTAGCAGCAATTCAAAGATATCTTCCTCCCCCTCACTTGCATGACACAGCACGAGGGGCTGCAGCTGCTTCCACAGAGCCCCTCCTGCTGTAGCTGAGCCCCAACTCCTGGCCCATGGAGACACATCCAACACCTGTAGAGCGCCCAGAGGACACATGTATTGCTTCTTATGCTACTCAGCACAGCTCCTCGCTCACAGCAAGACTAGTTTTCACAGGCCTCTCCAGATTATGTTTTGGGAACTGCTCTCCTCAAGGACTGATCCAGATCACGCACAAATCGACCGAACTCTTGCCTTGCAGCTAGAAAGGACAGTGAAAAGCAGAGCTTGAAATGAAGGCTTGAAATGATTTTAGAAAGATCATGTTTGCCTCTGTTTCGGATGATCTAGCTCTACTATCCTTGAATGAAGTCTTGGCAACAAGAATGGAAAGTTTTCGTTGCCCTGGGGAGGCTCATACCCTCTCTGAGCATTCACAGGGATGGAGAAACACCAAAAGCAGGAGAGATGTCAGACAATTAAGAGGATTAGCTCAGAGCTACCATAATCCAAGTGACACTTGTAAGTTTAAAACAACTTCCACATGTGTACTCCATACCAACACCCATAGTTAAAATGCTTGTTTCCCCTCCCACAGGGCTGAAAACTATTTCAGTTATATTACAGGGAGACTAAGGTAATGAGATCTTTCCAAATTAAGTTACTGTTCTGGGGGAAAGCTTTGCTTCACTGTAATACTATACAAGACTGGAAAGTCTGCAGAGAGGCATACCACTTCAGGTATAGGATACACCCCTGATGTACACATATCATTCATCCTCCCAGTATTAAAAAGCTAAGTTTTGTGCCTCTTCAGCAGTATCAAGTCAATATTCCAAATCCCAAATCAGCATTTAAGTTCTTGAAATAAAACTTTACTGCCATTGAGAAGCATGGCAAGCTCATTTCAGGAAATATTTAAATCATCTATCAGTGTCCTCTTTGGAGGAATTTTTCAGCTATAAGAAGCAGTGCTAATACATACATTTACTCATACAGTAATCATGACTTGAAACTGAGCTCCATCTAGTATGCACACAGCAGCCTGTGTCTCAGGTTTACGAACTATGCCAACTCCCCAGTCACGGACAGATTGCCCTGTCTTAGGGGACAGTGACTGGGAAACTTCACACATCATAACAATTTTCCAGAGTAACAAGGCATCAAGTAGGGAGGAAAACACATGCACTGAGATGTCCTGATTAGCTGCTGTCTTCAGTTCRCATTTCAGTGGAACACTTTTTTGCATAGCATAGCTGCAAACATGATTAGTTTTGGCTCTGTTTATCCCATATCCTGCTTCTGCCTTCATTTAAGGTCCCAGACCCTGGAATACACACCGACTCAGCCTACTAATCTTGTCTAGTAACCACACATCAGATATGCTATGTGACCAAGTTATCCTAAACTCGCTTGCTATAACCACCTTTTTGCAGCCCAGTCTCAATGCACCAGCTCTAATACAGGACTTCCCCTGCACAAATCCGGGCTGCAGGGACATGAAGCACCTTACAAGCAAACAAGACAATCAGAGAGGAAGTTCGATTTCCACCCTTTGCCACCAGCCCCTGGGTCAGTAACATGTTGGTCCCTCAGTTTAGTCAGGGGGATGCAGTAGATGCGGCTCAAACCCCTCAGCACTGAGCACCACAGCTCCTTGGGAAAGTCAGTGCTTCACTGGTGCTGATGAAGAGGTGTTGCATTCACCAAAAATGATTTCTGCAACAAGACAGGTGGCCCAAGCTTTCACCATAGACACTGGATGGAACATTAAGCCTATTTACCTAGATTCAGTCAGTCTGACGTGATTCACAGCTAGCTGCAGCTGTGATTAACCTAGACAGATCCCAGCATGATGCGATCATGACTTAAAAGAGCTCAAGCTCCCCATGACAACCAAACCCCAGGTGATGGCAAGCTCAGCCCCCCACACCAACCAATCTCCTAAAAGGGAGCCTAAGTCCCCAGTGAGGCAGCCAGACAGCTGGTCTGCAGCAAAGTAGCACACTCAACTCAGGACACAGCATTTGCTCAAAATAAACACTTCAGGCATCAAAGTGTTTTCAGTCATGCTCAGACCCTGCTCCACTTCCAAGAAGCAAGGCAGGATTCAGGCTGAGGTACTGTTTTGACAACAGCTCCATGAAATTATTAATTCAGCCCTGGTTTCAGTAGCATCATTCATGCTGCTGTGAGATGGCATCAGAGGACATGCTGGCAGAGTGCTGATGAGGCTTTTCAAAGAACAGGTATATATCTACAGGCTGGAAAAAAGCAAATGGTAGATTAGCTCCGACAGGCAGTGAAGAAAGGCCCGGCCCACCGGAGACTGCCAGGCAGGAAGCACACGAAGCCCTCCATAGGCACAGCTGTTTGTAGCAGGGGCATCTTGAGCCATCAGCTGCATTTCAACGAGTTTTTTGTTTAGTAAGTCCCATGGGAATTATGGGACATCTATTAAAGATCCAGAAATAGCTCTTCACTGCAGGCACAAGACCCAGCATGACATCATCTCTTCAGCTGCATCTTCTGTTTTGTCTATGCTGCCCTGCTCTGAGACTCATGTCCCGATTTCACCATGCACTTCTCCTCAGGCCCTTCAAATCTGTTGGCTGAACCATTTTCAGGGGGCTCAGAGAGCAGCTTTACATCACAAATACAGTAACAAAACTGCTTTACATAGAAAGGTTTTGAAATTAGCACATTAGCTTACAAGCATTTTGCGTATTAACTGGTGGAAGGCATTTCTATGCTGAGAAAGCACATTTTGCAAGTAAAGCTGTATGTATTACTAAGCCTACACAGACAACTCAGTTACCACTGATACGACTTCTGCAGTCTGAGTTTTCACATCATTGCTTCAAGAGCAGCAATGGCCAGCCCACCAAAGGCCAGGAAACTTCACTAGCGGGGTGCACACCTTCAGCTGATGTCTAGACAGACACTCCAGAGCATGAGCAGAGGCAAGGGGGTGGAGGAGGCAGAAGGAAAAAGTCAACAAGCCAAGTACCCTCCGTAACCAGCGAGACAGACAGGAGCCCTGAAGTTCAGTGAACTCCATGGGACAGAGGAATCAGATTGCTCAAGTTTATACTCTGTATGAGTTTGTTTCCTCAGTTTATTTCCAAGTAAAGGCAAAAATACTTTGAAACAGTACTGTTGGTTGGACTACTCTGCCTGCAGGAGACACTGATGTGCTTTATGATTCCAAAGCTGCTGTACCATCCCCTCTGGTCCCATTTCATGTCTGCATATGGCAGTAGAAGCAGCCCCCAGGCTCACAGCTAAGATCCTATGGACCAACTCCCAGGCAGTCCCTGCTCTACACAGCCTAAAGGGGGACATTTTGAACCTCATTTTGAGGTCATCTCTGCAGTAAAATAAACACAAGTTCTACTACTAGAAGAGAAACTTTCGAAACTAAAAGCTTGCCTCTCCCAGTTCTGGCTCCACTTCTTTTTTTTGCCTCTCGTAGCCAGCCAAGGGCTGTTACACTCACATCGTGAGTGTCCAGCTCTGCAGATGCATGGAGGAAGATGTTGTAGCTTAGAACAACAAGCCTCAGTGTAGGAGCAGTCATGCTCCATTAGCCCTGTCTGGTTTTAAGTTATTGCACTACAGCCCTCAGACTAGCATACAATTTTCCATGTACCAAACTCTCTCCATCAGCAAGATGAAGCACAAAGTGCCAAAGTCTGAGGGAGAACAAAGAGTTCATGGTGCAATTTGCATCAGATTTGTCCTTGCTGTTCTAACTTGAATTTTCAACCCTTTAAGGATGCTTTCAACTTAACCTTGATGTACACTATGACACTCTCAGCCTAGCAACCAGAGGAGGAAGGCTGGAGCCTGCTCCCCAATCCTCTTTACACTAACCTAATTTAGAGGCAGACCTCATACACAGCCCACACACCACTAGTGCCCCATTAGGATCTTCCATTTCAACACCTCAACCCTTTCTGCCATCAGTTTGGCTTGCAACAAAGTAAGTTGTAAGTCACAGCAGGCAGTTCCCAGCTCTTGCAGGCATTTGAAAAAAGTCATCTATGACTAGACCACTACAGARGAGAGATCCAGGATGCATAAATCCTGCATAGATATGAGTTGTCAGCATTTATGACTCAGACACCTTCAGGTTCAGATGATCTACTCAAAACTGAACAGGCCTGTTCCCCAGTTGGCCCAAGCGGACTTATCAAGGTCATTAGCACTTGGGGAAAAGCCTCACTGAAGCAATCACGAGAACAAGCAGGGCACCTAGATTCTACCTCTCACTGGAAAATTTGGTTAGGTAAATAGAGGCATTTGACCTGACTGGGTTAAGCCTCTTCATATGGTGATCCATAAAGACAACTGAACATCCCATGCAGGCTAGTTTGATTACTTCAGGTTTATAACCATTCTCATTGCTGTACACTCTCTCTCTATAGGAGAGGAAAGAGAGGCCATATGCTTTCCACTAACTCAAGCACTGAAGCACAGCACAGCTATTTCCACACACAGGCAATAAACCAAACAACTTGTACTATCCAGATTCAGAATTCTGACCAAAAAAAGCAATGAATCCCCTTTTCCTTCCACAGCTTTGGCTTCTGCTGGAGGCCTCAGCCATGGCCCAAAGTTCAGTTGATTTCATGCTTCAGTGCACTGTTACTGCCTTGTAGCTCATTTTTCTGACGTAAATATGCAAGCATACAACAGCACACCTCATTTGAATGCCCACTTAGAGCAACTGTCTCTGTGCAGGTTGCATAACATTTGAAAAGGAAGAACCCTGCACCAGGATCTGCCATTAAGAGTCACCCAATGCACAGACCAGATGCAAGTCATCTGCATGCACTCAGCACCTGTGTTAAATCTCACCAACAAGTCTCCTGGAAGACCAGGAAAACATGGAACTAGTAGGCCAAGATGCACAACTTGGCCTTTGATAAGCTAGGAAACGAAAGGGCTATTGAGACTAAAGGATTCAGGCTCAAGCTAGTTTCTAAGACCACCTCTTTGCCCCAGTCACTGATCTAGAGCTTAATGGTTAATTACATTGTTCAGAACTTTCAGAATGAATGCAGCTCATGCCTTCAGGTACTGGTATCTCCAGGGACATTTCAAGGCTTGTTTAGGCTGTCCCTGGCCTCACTGAATCTTACAGAAGACGGTTAACCCTCTCAAACAGGCCCATCAGTCAGGAAACCCAAGAAACAGATCAAAAAAATTAAGTGCCATATAAACACCTCCCTCCTGCTCTAGGCAGAKCATTTGTATGCCGCATTACAAAGAGATCCCAGAGTCCTCCCAGCACGGTGAGTGGGGCGAACCCTTCTTTAACCGATCTCCATGCCTCCCGCCGAGCCCCCGTGAATGCTGAATGAGTGGGGGCTCGATCGCTTCAGAAACAACAAAGTCCTTTGCCAATCCAGTCTGATACCGAGTGATATTGTAGACAACCAGCTCCTGCCAAGCAAGCATTCCAGGCTGTTGACTAGTTCTCACTACAGCAAGACCTGCTATTAGGTCAGGCTATGGAAAGGTACATTAGATCGAGTTTGCAGTCCAGCCCAGGCAATTCCATAAGGGATTACTGCCTATGCAGCCAGCAAAGCACGTACCTGATATGACAGGCCATCCTTGCGGGGGCTTAGCCCAATCTCATCCATAGCTGGGGTGTTCATCATCACTTCAGTCATTTCAGCTGATCTCAGATAATCAGGGCTAGAAAGAAAAGACAACATTCAAATCATCTGAGGGGCTCCAGAAGGGCTGAGCAAGATTTAAGTAGCATCGGGAAAGACAAGCAGGCAGAAGAGGCTGTCAGCAGCCTACTTCTGGTCCCTTCCTTCCTGCCCCCCCCTTGGAAGGGGGTGGAAAGAGCTAGCAAACTGACGCTACACCCCCTGGGAGCAACTCCCCGACTTTCTCCCCAAGAGCACAGCTCAAGAACACCTCGGGAGGCTTTAACAGCAGCGGTCCTCTTTTAACTCCACTTCCTCCAGCTCTGCCCCCTAAGGGGGGAAAGTAAAAAAACACAGTAAATAAGTGCAAGCCGTGGGGKTTTTGGTTTTTTTGTTTGGTTGGGTTTTTTTTCCTTTTTTTTTTTTAAGCTGATGTGCTTTAGCTCCTGCTGACTTATTTTACAACCTCAGGGACTTCCACACCAGCCGGAGCGCACGGCGCCAATTCCAGCTCTGCTTTTACAGCCTTAACGGCAYTTCCAGCCCGAGAAAGTGAATTCCCACCGTTCGCGGTTCATCCCGCTATTGCTCGGCTCGCACCGTCGCTACCAGCCTCTTCTCCCCCACTTTCGGAAAATCACGTCCCGGGGCTTCACACATCGCCTCCTCCCAGGCACACGCCGCCACGGCGGGGGCTCCGCTTCAAACCCCCCACGGCCACGGCAGCAGCCTGCTGGGGTAGAGCCTCCTCCCGCCCGTGGGCCGCGCTCCCCTCCCCGCCACCCCCCCCCCGCGGGAAGCGCCCACTCACCAGGGCAGGGGACACAGCACAGACATGAAGTCCCGGCGGAGGCTGCCCCGCGCCCTCGGGGGTGGCGGGAGGGGCACCCAGGGGCACGGCGCTGCCCCGCGAGCAGAGCGGCTGAGCGGCACCGGCGCACGCTGCGGGACGCTGCTGCGCTGCGCTGCGCTGCCCGCCGCCACCGCCCGACCCCGGCCGCGCTGCTGCTGCTCCCGCCTCTCCTGCCGCCGCCTCCCGTCTGAGCCCGCCGCCCGCCGCCGCGCCGCCTTAAATCGACCCGGGGGGCGGGGTCCCCACCCGCCTCCCCGCCCCCCCCGCTTGACGTCAACATTTTCATGAATGGCTTCGGCGCGCGCCGCCTGGGGGGGGCGGTTGGGGGGTGCGTGTCCCCGCGCTCGCCCCGTCTCGCGAGCGGGTGGCGGTGGCGGGCCCGGTCCGGCCCGGGCCGGAGGGTTCATTATTTTTAACCCGGGCCGAGGTGGGGCGCAGCCCCCCCTGAACCGCCGCTGGCTGCCGGCCGGGCGGCGCGGGGGTGCACCGAGCATCGCTCCGAGCATCACTGGGGCCGGGGCTGGGTTTCATCCGCGGGAGGYGAAACCCCCTTCGTGGGGGTGATGGCGGGGGGAGGCCTGGGGCAGGCTGGGGGCAAAGCCAGAGGGTGAGCCGGCCCGCTGCTGCAGCCAGGGAGGGCTCCGCCGCACGCTCAGGGCCCGCAGAAGTGGCAGCGGGCACCCACCCCTGCTCTGCTGAGCACCTTCTGTGCCCAGCACCTCTAGCTGGAGTAGAAGCAGAGTGAGAAGCTTCACCAAGCCGAGCTATATTTAGCAAAACAATGTGAATCAATAACGGGAAGGCGCAGGAGGAGAAGGAGGCGAATCCATTTGCTGCCCGGGAAGCYCTAGCACCGTGGGCGGCTATAGGCAAAGCAAGTTCCCTGCCTTCCCCTCCCAACATGAAACTGCTGGAAGGCAAAATGCATCCTTTTGGGTGAAAGGCCTGGGMACCCCCAAGCCCAGCTGACGTCCTGACTGTATGCATCGATCYGCTGATGGTGCTCATGCAGCCTCCTAAGGAACGGGCTGAGGCCCAAGGCAGATGCCCGCAGGGCAGGGCTCCGGGCCACGGGACGGGCCAGGCCCTCCAAGGCTGCTGAGCGATGCTTGGTGGTTTTGGGGACTGCTCTCCCCTCTKTTTGCTCACCCAGTGAGCAGTAACTTGCCGTACACTGGCAGGTAAAGTTCARTGCAGGGACTGGTTTTGTTCCACCTGTTGCTCCATGCTGCTGCTCAGACTTTGCCAGCAAAGTGGATAACCAAGCACACAACTACAAATGCTTCTCGCGTTACTGTGCCTCACCTTCAAATGCAGAGCATACAGCTGCTGCAGCACTTCATATACATGTCTATGCACGGGCATATACACTTTATTTGCCCCAGTGTTTAAGTGCTAACAAGTGCAAGTTCATTGTTTCTGAAGGGAAGCTTTGCACTCAGCCAACCCCCAGACTGTATATAAATGTGTGYATACATACGTGCATGTGTTTCCTCAGAGCGGATAATTTAATCTTCTTAGATTCATATTATATAATGGGAGTGTATGGGGGTGTTTTACATCAGGCTTCAGCAAGCTACTGCTTTGTGCCAGATTAAAATGAATCACAAGGAGCTGATCTAGCCCCTGCAGATGCGTGGAAATTCAGGTGTGGGTAAGCTCGCTGCAAAGAGCCACCAGTAACCTTCCACAAGCTTAATGGGAGAGAGGCAGCAGGGTGGACTCAGTGCACACAGTCCCCTTGCCCCCATCGAGTCTCCTGACAACGAGGTTTGGAGCTGGGGAGAGGAGTAAGAAGACAACCAAGTCTCTAAAGCGCTGGGGAAACAGCTCCCTGCTTTTTGCTGGCCTGGCCGCCAGGACCCCCTCTCCCTGCTGCGTACCCTGGGACGCATGCGCTCGCGCTTACTGGCTTTGTTAAATTCTGCCCTAAGAGAACACAAAGACTTGACTTTTAAAAGACTTCTTTGAAGCTGAACGGGTGCTTGGTGGTACATGCAGGGGCTGGGAGACCACCCTGGGAGAAGCAGAGAGGCAGGGTGCTTCAGGCGGTGTCGATCCATATTATGAGGTCTCTTAAAATTAACTTTACAGCCTGCCTCAGTACCCTCGTCTCCCACTGTGTCCAGCTGAAACGTGGGACGCAAGATGGGTCAATTCCCTGGGATGTTTCATCAAAAACGAGCCTGCCTGTCTCCCTCAGACATACACATACTCGCTATGGATTTCCTGGTCTTACTCACAAAAAAAAAAGCCAATGAAAAACCCACATGCCCCCAAGTCCCTCTTGCACCAGGCACGCTGAGTTGTCTCTCTAAATGCCCTCCTACACTCGGCAAGGCTGAGGTCCAAGGTTTTTCCCTCCTTGGAAAGCACGTTCCTTTAAATATCTAATTCTTGATACACCCAAGCCCCCGAAGGAGACCTAGGGACAGGATCGGGGCTCGCCCTCCCCTCCGTCCACCCTCCAGGGGTCTCGCAGCCACCGCTGAGAAAAAAACAGCTCAGATCAACTCTTCACCCATGCGCTCCAGACACCCATTTTGCCATCCCAGCTGGCACGGGCAGATAGTTTTGTGGTTCCACCTAGATAACAGCCTTTTGAGGGGAAAAAAAAAAAAAAGAACAAAAATCCCCTGGTGCGTACGTGCTGAAGGCGCAGAATACTTCCCAGCGACTTGGTGAGAACATCGGCCCCAGCCCTGGCCAATTCCCATCGGGAGGCCTGGGGATYGGTGCTTTTATTGCTCGCCTTGGCTCTAAGCCACCGCAAGATTTATTCTTGTGATTAACCATAAGCGTGTTAATAGTCCTTTTGAAAGAAAAGGCACACCTCCCGTGATTTCCATCAACCGTGCTTGGGTGCTTTGCTGGATCAGGCGCAGCTTAAACGCCCCCCAGAAGTATAATGTTTCTTGGGTGAGGTGCGTACTGGGAATGCTGCACCTTTGGCCCTTCCCTTGGGGGAAGTCTTTGTGAAGGTATTCAGGTATTCCAGGGACGGGGGATGTTTTATAAGCCTAGGGAGGTGTTCTCCGTGCAGGGGAGTTGTCCTATAATAGCTGTGCCTCCTTCTTCTTTGTTTGCCCCAGCCAGGTATGAAAAGCTGGGGCTACAGAGGCGGAGCAGGAGGAGCTGTTATACTCTCATCCGCAGCACCTACCTTAATAAGAACAAGTTTTCCTTGTAGCTAAGCCTTTATATCAATATCTGGGCTGAAAGTGAAGAAGCCCCATTAACTCTTGAGCTGCTGAGCCACTGCCTTAGAAATCTACGTGTCCAAGCAATCAGTTTTCATTACGTTCCAGATCCTAAAAGGCCAAATTCTCACTCCTCTCAGGGGGCAAAGCAAGAGGAGTTTCCTGCCATCTGTGGCTCCACAGCCATGAAGCAGTACACGGGGGAGAGAATAAAATGG
Organism: Oceanodroma leucorhoa; assembly: GCA_030449065.1. Classification (NCBI taxonomy): domain Eukaryota; kingdom Metazoa; phylum Chordata; class Aves; order Procellariiformes; genus Oceanodroma; species Oceanodroma leucorhoa. The sequence continues at coordinate 3,539,646 of JASVER010000043.1, forward strand.
GATCAGATCAAAGTATTTAATTGCAAATGAGAATGAACCACTGTGCTCCAGTGATGGGAGCAGGATGCGAGCACTTCAAACTACCATTTTTTTGCCTTTTGTTTTCAGCCAGTTCTAGTAAATGGAGCCCAGCCTGCCCTGATTTCCACTTCTTTCCTCATCTCATGTGCTCACCAGACCCCTGTTTCACTACTGCATGTTTTTGCATTAAACACCTGGGACTGCCTGGTCACCGGGGGGTAGAAGCAGCAACACTTGGACTCTTAGCTGAGGTAAACTGATTTCCAGGGCACTGAGCTGATTGAAACCAGATGAGTCTCATGGCTTTTTTTTTTTTTTCCAGTTAATTTTATAAATCTCTATAATATTTGAGGTTTTGGGACAGTATAAACCAATGGAAGACAAACAAGTGATAACAGCCGTTCACTCATACATTACAAATCAGCAGCAATCTAGCAGGAGCAGCATGCCAGTGAAGAACAGACCATTGCTATCCCCACAGAAGGCACTTGTGCATAGGCAGAACTGAGGAGAAATAAAACTACCAGGGGGTCATTTCCCCAGATTTTCCCCTAACCTGCTTGCAATGTATGAGTTTTTGTTGCATTTACCTTCAACCATGCAAATACAACCATACTACCCATCCASATTTAGATTCAATGGCCACAGGGGCCAACCGCATGATAGCCATGGGGCTGAGCATCCCTGCAGCAGCGCTGGCATCCCGGAYCCTCTGCAGCCCTACACGCTACCACCTCCCTTTTGCCGAGGGGGTAAGTAAGGCTGCACAAGGCGACGTGACTGGCACAGGGTCACCCCCGGGGTCACCTCCATTCAGGAGTGGAGCTCGCTGGCTCCTGTCTCGCAGCCAGCGTCGCAAATCCTACAGGGAAAGTTTCCTAGTGAAAAAATAAACTCTTCCCACTTGGAATTTAAAAACAAAACCATGGAAACGTTGCKCTCTGTCCTAATGTTTTGCAAAAAGTTATTTTAACAAATTTAAATTTGGGGCTCGATTTGACCGGCCGGTGCCCTTTGAAATAGTTGAATCCAGGCCATTGCCGCAACCATGTCAGAGCCAGGCCTCAAACTCCAGCTCGCCTGACACCCCCGCCAGCACCCGGGACATTAAAGCCCCCCCCTCATCTAAAGGGCAGTGGTGGTCAGCCTCTCCCTGATTCCTGGTACCTGCACACAACAGAGCTGTTGTGCAGCATGCTGGAGATTGCTTTGCTCCCCCATGTTTCATGCCCCCCTGTAAATACTTTGCATGCCCAGGGATGCTACGGACAGGTTGAAACCATTGCTGTCCGCAGCTTGCCACCTCGGTAGCATCACCAGAGACTGTCCCGTACAYCTCTGCCCAGCAAAAGCTTCCTAAGAGGCAGTGACTACCGCTCAAACAAACTCCAGGCTGTCCCTGCACGGCCCTACCTGCGCYTGACCCAGCATGAACCCTCTCCTCTCCGTGCTTGTGGCACATGGTCTATTTATTTCCTCGGAAAAAAAATAGGCTCTCATGGTGTCATTCTTTCCAGCTGCTTTCCACACAGCATCGCGTTTCGTGGTGACTTCCAGATGGTACTTGAGAAGAAAAAGACACTCGACGCGCAGCTGTCCTGCCCCGCACGCCTGGTTGTGAGGCACGTTGGGGAGCAGAGAGGAAAAATGGGGTTTATGCCCTGTGTCAAGAAGCAAGGAGGATGGATACAGYGGGCAGAGCAGAGGGCTTTGATTTTACAGACCCGGATGGGCTGCTAAGGGGCCGGGAATTGGATCTGCTTTTGCAACGTTGCCTCTGGTTTTATTTTACACTGACCCCCAGGAAGGACGGGGCCGTGGTGGGAGCCGAGCCCGCAGCCCTCCGGCAAGGCCAGCCCAGGGGGACTCAGGAGGTTTCCATCCAGCTCTGCAGGCCCAATTCAGCAAAGCCCTTAAGCTTGTCCTGATAATTAAGTTTGTGCTTAAGGGCTTTACTGAATTGGGGCCTTTGCTCGCGTGGTGACAGCTGCTGTAGAGAACTGGAAGGAGAGCAGAGGGGGCAGCGATGGAGGGGAGGATGGAGGACACGGTCGCATCTCTGGCTTGAGAAACCTAAAATATGTTGGCCCTGTTTTCTCCCTGGTTTTCCTCACGTTCCTTCTCCGTTGCTAAAGATAGCGCAGCTCATTAGCCCCATGTCCATCCTGGCCAGTGTTTCACCCAGCGCCTGGTCCTGGACGTGCCCCCATGTAGCCTACAGGCTTCCCGGGCAGGGGCTGGTCTCCATGACGGGGACAAGGGGAAGGCGATGGTGCAAAGCTCTTCCCTGACTTTCTGTGCGAACACAGCATAAAAATCATGTAGGATGGTGAAAGGGACAGAGGAAGGGTGTATAAAAGCAGTCCGTGCCCTCACTTTCGGTGCTCTTAAAAACTAGCGATTGCTTGGGGGAATTTCTTTATTGGAGCCCGCAGCTGAGAGGCTGAAACAGCATCATCTTTATTCTTCTCTGGCCCTCTCCCTTGCCCACTGCTCCCACCAGAAGGGCAGAATCATTTTGCAGCAAGGTAAAGTCCACTGAGCAGCAGAGAATCGGGCTCGAAACCCCAGGCATGGGGGTTTGATGGGGACCTCACATGGCTTAGATGTCCCACTAGCACCTCCTTCAGGTTCCTGCAAAAGGAGGTGTCATCTCCATCCTCCTGCTGAACCCTGGCAGCACTCGCAGGAGATCAGCTCCGAAACAGCATGGATGAGCAGCAGAGCCTCATGTTCAGGGGAGGAGAGCATGTCCTTGCTGGTCTGCTCTGGAGATGCACCGAGGTCCCAGTGTCCACAAGGAAGCCAGCAGGAGATGCGAGCTCTCAGCATGGCTCCAGATCATGCCAATACAAAAGGACACATTAAGAACAAAGAGCATCTGGGTTAATATTTATATTCTGTCAGGGGAAGTAAAATGCATTTTGGCTGGAACTGGTGTATGGAAGATATTTTCATTCAAAAAATTGAATCCTTTACTGARTCACTGCATTTCACCTTTTCATTACGCTAGGGTTTTATTTATTAAGGGGTTTATTTTTTTTAATAGGGTGTCCCACTGGTATTTATTTCCCTTTTTAATCTGTTGGTCAGATGAGTAGTTCCCTGAGAATAGTTGACCCTAGAGGCAACACCAGCCYTTCCACTTTCTGGCAGGTCACTGGCTAGCACCAGGGAGGCAGGGGGGCCTGAGAAACGCAGAGGCAAGTCCCCTGCCTAAGAGAGAGAGAGGCAACATGGAAATCCAAGCATTAGGAAGGCACCAAAACATAGGAGCTGACCAGGGGAATTTATTGCTTCTGTAGGATCTTKTCTCTGCTGTCGTACTTGTTTGGCTCTGCTGCTGTAATTAAAGCAAYGCAGCTCTCCTCTGTGGCTGCTGCACAAAGCAGCTTTTACACCAGTAATACTATTTTTGCACGGAAAGAGGACTAATGTTATCAATGTCAGGCGCATCTGTCCCAGTATAACTCAGCCAATGCTCTAGCTTTGGCTGCTGTAAGTGCAGGCAAACCATCGCATCCCCACCACAAAGCGTGGGAGAGGCTGAACGGGTGGGTGCAAGGCAGTCCCCAGGAGCTTCCCCAGCAGGGTTAGCTTCGTTAAGAAGCGTTGAAAGGACTGAGGAGAGAAAATCAGTACTGGAAGTTTAATGAAGTTAGGAAAATAGTTGCTCACCCAGCATTCAGCCCCAAGCTCCACTGGTTGTTGGATAAAAGCCTTTTAAAGGCAGACTAGGAAGAACTACGGCCACAGCGCAGATGAGGGGCAGAGGACACCTGAGCCAGGATGCGCTGGGAGGTCTGACTCCTCACAGGCATCCAACTCCTCTGGGTTCGTGGTGTGTCCGGGCTTGGGGAGCGGATCCGGGCACTCGGGAGGGAGGGACTCTGACCACACGGGTCTTGGCGATGCTCGTCTCCCTGCTCTCTCCTGTATGTGCATGTGTGTGCAAGAGCCAGCATGGTCCCATACGGTCATGTGCCTGTCCTGTCCTGGCCTTGATGAAAGGTTCTTAGTGGTGCCTATTAAATTAAACCACGATGCCCAGCACAGACCTTAACTTTGACCTAAAAAGACCTATATCTGTCAAGGAGCAAGAAGTAATCCCATAAAATCCTCAGCTTCCTACTTAGGAGCAGACGCTAGTTATCCTTTTGCCTTCTGCCCGAGAGCTCGCAAAGACAGGGATCGATGCAGTAATTGCTTCTTTGGGGATTCGAGGAATGAATAGCTAAAGTAGCTCAGCTCTGCAGTCCKGCGCCTACTCAGTGGCAGCTCTTCCCTCCCTTTCCAAATGCCCCAACAGGGACGAGGGTTCCTGCTCCTGGTGAGGCATCGCACTCCCTGCTTCATGACCCACCGCCCAGAATAACTATGTAGCAGGACGCTTCCTCCCTCCCGTCACCCACCCCTACTCCTGCCATTCCCAAAGCAGCAGGAAAGGACCCCAGCCCCAGCCCCTCACATCCCATAYGGTTACAGACATGGGGGTGGGACACAGTCTTCACCATGTAACCCCTTCTTCCAGCAAGGCCCCCAGCGAGGCTCACTGCGGTTAGTTTTGCACGGTGCTGGGTACCTCCCATGGTGGGAAGCGGCCCGACCGGCTGCTGTCCTCTGGCAGCTGCATYGTCTGGTCAGCCCGCAGGGGAAGGGATGGGCTTTATCTTAAACCTGTCACTGCTGTTGAAAAATTGTAATCAGCCGGCTCAGTCATGCCACAACAGAAGAGACAAAGTCTCTGCTCACCTACCTCTACCAACCTCGGTGCGATCGCACCAAGGGAAAACTCACCCCCTTTGCCCCRCTGCAGGTACCGCTCCCAGCTGCTGAGGGTACCCAGGACACGCGGTGGCCCCCGTCCCACCCCGTGCCCGTAGGTGGGGGCAGCCCCCCTACCTGCCACTGAAACCTGGGCACTGAAACTCCTGCAGAGAGCGCGTTAGGGGAAAATTGCCTCCAGAGCTGCACCAGCGGCACGAGCTGATGCTMACCCAGGGCTTTGAGTAATTTTGGAGTGACATCAGGCACACTGACCTCAGGCACGCTAAAGCTGCATCTGCAGCCCTGGTGAGCAGGGCCACAGCCGGGAAAGCGGCTGGCTGCCGAGGTCTGGGATCCATGGCTCTCCTCCTCCTCCTTGTGTGCGAGGCCGCCTGCACTCGCCGGTGTGTGCGGAACATGCTCTCTGCCGGGAACGCGTGGCCCTGCAGCATCTCCGCACCGGTGCCTCCRCACCACTGCTGCCGGGAAGCGGCCGCAGCCCGGCCCTGGGTGGGCGTACGCACCTCTTTATCTTCGCGTACAGGAGAAACGCCGTATGCAGAGCTGCTCGGCGTTTCGCAGCTATGGAGAAAGCCTGTGTGCTGGTTTTGTGGAGGGGGATCCCATTTAGTAGGCAGACGGTGCCAGAGGGTTTGTGGGTGGGAAGGTGTCTTTCCAAACACAGCCTCAGCCACCACCAGCTTTGTCTTGCAGTCAGGGTGTTTCTGCAATATGGAGAACTATCGCCATGKCTTCCTTCTCCCCCCCAAGAAAAGAGCATTCGACAGCCGAGAAAGCAGGTTGCGAGCACAGTCACAACCGGTGCTACGAGAAGTGGCACTCAGCCCACAAGCAGCCTCTCACAATGCTCCGTGAACCCCATGCATGAGCATTGCCAACACCCCCACGATGCACAGCCACYCCTGCGGGAGGGTTTGCCTATCAGGCCGTGCTAGCTGGGCTCCATAGCAGTTTGACAGGCATGGCGAAGGATGAGGCTGGCCTTCTCCACTTGAAATTAAAGGCTACATAAGCAGGCAGGAGCACTAGCAGCCAACCCCGCCGGGGCTGAGCAAGGTGGCTGGAGCTGGCGTCAGGTGGCAGATGTCCCTGGGCCTTCAGACCATTTTGGTTTGTATGGAGGAGGAATCATCCTCCTCACCCAGATGTGGACCACAGGGTCTCACCACTGCGGGACATGTGAGGGCCAAGCTGGTTCACAAATGGAGCCAACAGATTCACTGGGGTGTGATGGTCAAAACCTGTGGCTCAGCTGCGGTGCCTGGAAGCGAGGGATGGGATAGAGGCCTGATCAGGGATGGTTTTTCTTATAGTAGTATAAGCTACTGGACCACCACCGAAACCAACACCTCACTTGAAACATGATGTTCCCTGACCTGGCCAAAATTACACTGGGTTTGCAAGGTGGGGCTGGCTGGAAGAACATGGAGCTGCAGAGGAGTCAGGCGCCTGCATCCACGTCTGCGTGCAAGGAAGCCCCTCTGCCTTATCAGCACCTGAGGTGGCCCAGCCTTGCCAGCGCCCGCGTCGTGAGAGCTATCAGCCTCGCCGTCCTGAGGGTGTGCCCGGTGTGGGTCCCCACAGAGATAACCCGGCTCTGCGGTTTCTGGAGCCAATGCTCCTGGGCACCACAATATGCCCTACTTCTTGTGGGGAGCCCTTGGACCAGTAAAGAGACCCATCATTAGGGAGATGGGAAGGAGGAAAGTAGAGCAGCGGGGCTGGCCAAGCCTTGCTGCGGGCTGCTTTGATAGAAAAGCAATCACTCACGCTCCACCTAAAGGCCTGTGATTTAATCCCAGGGGACCAACGAGGGGAGATCCAAGATAAACAACATCTGTGCATTCACAAATAGGAAATGGAGTTGCTTTCATGTCCTGAGCCCGTTGATTAACCGGGGTTATTGTTTGGCTTGGCGCTCGCCGCTCGGTGACTTGGAAGGAAGGTAACTAAAAGGGATCGTTTGGTTACACTCCCTAAATTCAAGTGTCTTTAAATAGTGCGCGGGCTTGCGTTTGCCTGCAGAAGACTGATGGGAAAAGGTAGCAGAAGAGTGCAGATGGCTATCAGAAGGGAACCTGTGTTTAGTCTGCTTGTGCCAGATGGGAATGGAAAGTCCGCTCCCTTGCCAAGTGTTTAAAAGAGGAAATAGGATGTGATATTCTGCCTCCCACTCCTTTCTCCCCCCTGAAACCAGCCCGCTGCTCTACTTCCATTTGTTGTAAAAAGGAAAAAAAAAACACAGCTTGGCCCACGTAAAGCCTTGGAGATTGTTAGAGACACACCTCGTTCCTTTTTAATGTGTTTATTATGTGGAGATGGATGGAACAGTATATTTTTATACACAGCTGGGTCCAGCACTGTGCAGCACCTGTCCTTCAGTCTCTCATATTCATCTCTGTAACAGAAACAAAACTGCAAGGTCCCTGAACCGCAGAGATACTCTGCTGTCATCTCCCTGTCTCTGGCAAGGAGGAGATGAACCCCTACCACAGCTCTCTTCTTCCAGCTCCAGAACAAGATTTGTGTCAAACACCATGGCTGACAAACCTGCCTGTGAGACAGACCAAAACCTCTCGCCTGAAACTCCCCTGGTTAATCAATSCAGGTCTGCCCTGAGCTGCGGCTGCCTGGGGGACTTGTGGAGGTGGTGGAGGCTGAGATCCTGTGGGGCTGAGGCTGGTTTAGGGTGTTGTTTTAGGGAGTCCTGGGGGTTTACCCCAACACTGCCCCATTGGCATGAGCGCTGTAGCAACCTCGGTGATGTGGTGCATCAGTAAACCCTCAGGTCAATCTYGGAAATCTCTCGTGGACATGGATGCCGTGGATCACAGACTCACAAGCGGCTTTGGGCAGAACGGACCTGGTCCAGGGTCTCCTGTCCAGCCCCTGCTTGGAGCTGGGCTGACCTGCAAAGCTGGAGCAGGTTGCTGAGGGCTGGTCCAGCTGAGCTATGAGCACTTCCCAGAGCAGAGATCCCACCGCTTCCCAGGGCACCAGTTCCAGGGCCTCAGCATCCCCACCATGAACTTTTTTCTTTCTGTCTAACCAGAATTTCCCTYGCTGCAACTTGTGCCTGTTGCCTCTTGCTATGTGCCTCCAGGAAGAGTCTGGCTCCACCTTCTCACCAACCCCTCGTAGGTGGCGGATGACAGTAGTTAGATCTCTCCTTTGCTTCTTCCTCCCCAGATGGGACCAACCCACCTCCAAGTAACTTAAAAAGATGTCCTAACCACAATAATATCCACCCAGCTGGTCTCAGGCATGGGCATTTCAGCAGTGTCCTACAGCTGTAAGTTCTGTAGGCCAGCTTTATTGACTTATTTCCTCAGSTAAATAAAGAATATTTCTATGACACCTTTTCATAGAGGTGAATGGCCTCTTATGCTCCAGCCCCTCTCTATGTGCACCCAGAAACAAAGCCGTGACCGAGCGGAGCCGCAGCGTGTGTAACTGTGGAGCCATCAGSAGAAAAGCAAGCATGACTTTTATCACATCTTCCCATACAGTCCTCAGGCCACCCCACAAACATGCCTGTCTCGTTCGCAAAGCGACAGGGTGCTGGGTCTGGGCACGGTCCCCACCACCGCAAAGGCCCCGAGGGGGAAGGAGCAAAGCCCAACCCCCGCCCGGCTGAGGATGCTGCAGCCGCCGGGCGCTGGCCACGMAGACATCTTTAGCCTGAAAAGGACGCAGCTCCTCGGAGGGGAGACGGGGCACCCCGCTGCAAGGCAAGGGCTGAGGGTGGTGGCCGGGGTGYGGGCAGGAGGGCGGGCAGGGGGCTGGCGCAGCCCGGTCCCCCGCCTGCCCCTGCCCTGCGTGGGAAGCCACCAGGCAGCTGCTTGGCTCTAAGGAACTGGAGATTTAATGAGCAGTTTCGGGAACGCTCTCAGCTTTCCTGCAAAACTCTTTGCAGTCTCCGGCACTAATTACTAAATGTTTCCGAAGCCGCTGTCTGTGTGAAACGAGGTCCTTCGTTACAGCGACGGTGTTGTGGGTAGCAGGGCGATACTCGGCGGGCGTCTGCTCCGCCCGGAGGGGGTGTGGATGTTATTCCTATCTTTTTCTCATGGGGAAAGAAAGGATAAGGCCTCCCTCTCACCCTGGAGAGAGGTGCTGTTGCTTGCCTTGCCAGGGGACAGGGTGCCCTGCCTCTGCTCTGGGAGGACRCAAGGCTCCAGAGGGGTGCAAGGGAAGGGGGCAGAAATAAGCCTGCCCAGGACGTGTGTGACGACCTGCCTCAGACAGGCAGGAAAGCCAGATGGAGACTGGTGAGACCAGTTTAGTAGAGACAGGATCCCAGGAGAGGGGGAGAGACGAGCACGAGCTGGCCTGGTGGCTGGGACCTGACTGGCAAGAAATGAGAGCCATGGAGTTAGGAGGGGGCTGGGTTCACATGGGGACAGTTGGCCTGAAACACCAGCCAGGCATGGGGAGAGATGCCTGSGTAGTGCCAGCCTTTTTGCAAAAGAGGTGCCGTGGGGAATCGCCACCCAAATGCCAGCCTGGCCCCCTGAGAGTGCCTTGCCTTCAGCAAAGGCAGGGCACAGGCAGGCAGGAGGCAGGCTGTACCCCCCGTCTGCCAAGGAGCCAGCCAGGTTCCCGTCCCTTCTCCCTTTCCTTGCCTGTGAGAGGCAGGGAACGSTGCAGGGAACGGTGCATCCGGAGCGGTGTGAAGCCCTGCTGCTGTGCAAGAGCCAGTTTTTCTAAGCAAGGCTCCCCAGATCACGGCCACCTCAAAGCTGCTGGATGGTTGCATCCCCCCGACAGCGGGCAGCCCRGCAGGGTTTCCCTCCCCAGCTGCACACCTTGCTCTCAGGTACGGAAAGGTAAAAGCTTTCCAGTTGCTCTGGGCTCCTGAAAGGTAAAGTCCTGGTTAAGGAGAGCTTGCGACAAGCAATTTGACAAGCCGAGTTAGAAACGCAGAGAGCAGCGGCAGCCAAGTGGGGTGCGTCTGGGCACGAGTCGGGGGCCGAGCGCATCCCTGCTGCAGGGCTGCTGCTGGCTGCACTTATGCAGGGAGGGATTTAGCCCTAAGAGTCTTAGTGACGCATCTTGGGGAGACTTAGGCTGAGCCTGGCTTGCAGAGACGTGACCCGTGCTGCATTTCCTGTGGTCACCTGCCAGTCGGCATTACGTGAGCTGTCACCCGCTCCTGGACCCAACACGTGAGCGCGGTGGCACAGGGGCTTGGGAGACAGGGAGGGGGGAAACCAGCCCAACCCCTTACTGGGTCCAGCCTTGCGCCTGCACTGAGGCTGCTGAGACAGGACGTGGGACCAGTCTCAAAGGACAAAAAACACTGCTTACAGCTGGCAGGGAACCAGAAAACAGTTTGCTTTAACTGGCAAGAGGATTTGGCTCAGGGACCCCTCATCTCTYGGTCATCAACAGGATAGTCCTTCGTGCTGCCTTGGGGTGGTCAGCATTTAGGATGGGGGAGAGCCAGGACTGCAGTCGCTGAGCACTGGCTCCTGTTTGACCCATACTTGCAAGAATTACAGTATGAGTCATTGCAAACAAAGCAGCAAAGACCAAGGCATGATTTAATGACATCATTGTTAATGATAGTCGCATCCATAGGTGTATTTTTATAGCTGGGGAAAATGAGAAAAGGAAAGTAAATGTCTTCCTTTGGCTTGCGGAAAGGCAGCCCCAGGGCCGGCGTCAGCACCGTGAAGGAGGGAGCAACCGCAGAGAGCAGCCAGGTGGTTCTCACTAAGCGGACCGGCACGTACRGAGTCTGTCCGCCCCGAGAACTGACCTGACTTCGGTGACCATGTTCAGCTGAGATGAAAGTTGAAATAAGGCCGACTGTAATCCCCAAGAAACCAGGCCACTCTCAGGACTCAGGACAATCAGGTCCCATTAAAAATCATCTGCCAGTCTGATGTCCCGAGGGTTTCATTATCTKTCTTAGCCAGAAGTCATCGGCAAGGGCTGATCTCCTGCGGACTTTGGAAGGAGATGGAAAGCCGCTGCGTGGCAGCATCGGCACAGGGCAGTTTCAGGTGCAGCAATGTTCATTTTCCAAATTTCTCAGCTCCCAAAGGCAACGGGACAGTGCCATCAGCAGGCGGTGTGCTCGGCTGCACTGAGACACATAGAARCTTAGGAAGAGAAATCTGACGATCTGGGAAGTGAAAAGTAAAGTGCTGGAAGTACTCGGTATGGGACAGGGCAGAGCTAATAAGCAGCAGAGAGGACACCATGGAAATGCRCACTGTTGTTTGCTTCTTTCTTCAGCATCCATTTGTCTTTTGACTACTGCAAAGTGTCTGAGCCATAATTAGGAACAAAGTCATTGCAAGAGTTCCCAGATCTAATTGAGCTCTCTTGAAACTAAACCACTTATAACAACCTTTTGCAAGGACAAAACACGATGTACTGTCCTTTGGTATAGCCAAGAATATTCTGTCCTGGGGCCTGCTGAGTCCCACTGCAGCACACAAGTGATAGGCAGCAACTCAGAGACCGGCTCCTTGCTCCAGCAGGCCAACAGTTAAGCGGCTTGAACCCGATCCCATTGAAATCAACAGGAATTTTAAGATCCCTTAAGYAGGAGTCCTGGGATGCAGAGCTCGGGTCTGGCTGCAGAGGATACTGTTAATGTAGAGGAAGCAGAGCAGGCTGTTAGGAAGAAGATATTTTGATTTCCCGTGCATCCGACTTTCAAAAGGTAGTGACATCCCCTTCAGTCCCTAACTGAAGTGCATCTAATGGGACCTTTATTTACTTTTTTAAGTGACACTAACTGCCCTGCCTCTTGGGAGGCCAGGTAAAAAGGCTTAAATTACGGTGGCAGAAGYGTGCAAGGCCAGATCCAGACCTCGGCTCATGTTCTGGACCTCTTGCTCCTCCTCTCTCATGAACAGCTAGACTTGGGTGGCAACTGAGGATTTCCTGGTGTATTTTTGSAACAGAACTCTCCTAGCTGTCTAGAAATCATCCATTCGCTTTTCTGCCTGTCTGGGGCAAGGGGACGTGATGCGAAAGTCACAAGCTGACCCTGGGTGACACTCAGGCATCCCTGGCTAGTATAGGAATAGAGCTCTGGGGCATGGTGGGACCAATCATTTATCCACTAAAAAAAGGTTGGTTTGGACAAAAGAAGAATGTTTGCAAATGCCACCCTAAGTCAGCAGACAGTTATGGTAGCGTTGCAGACAGCAGGGTTAAAACCGAGTACAACAAAGCCCTCCTGGCTGGCCTCAGACAGTGTCTTTTGGGGAAGATTTTTCAATTTGCTGAGAAAACCARACCACCAGAAATGTTTGTTTCAACTTCATCTAAAATGAACCTCGCTGAGCTTCTTTGTGATTTGATTAATAGGAGGAAGAATTTATTATTTGTACAGTTTTAATAACAAGCCATCAAGGAGAAGCCTTGGACTGTGTGTGAACCRTGTCGGGAGCCTTCTGGAGAAGGGAAAGGTGTCCCAGCCTGACCCGCAGTGGCTGCAGCACCRTGAGCTCGGTGGAGCTCCCCAAGGCTCACCGAGGTGCTTGCTCATCCCGACGCCCGAGCCCTGCATGTCRCAGGTGGATGGCACCTCTCATGGCTGAGGGGTGCTGCCAAGAGCATCCACCTGATCAARAAGGTCCTAGCTGCAGCAGGCTTTACAAGAAAGAGCAAAGCCAGCCTGGAGCRTTTGGAGTAGGGATGGAAAGAAGAAAGATTCGCAGCATTTTTTTACTATTAAAGTTATTTTAAAATGTTGAAATGTTTCTAAAATACAAAAGGCYACTATGTAGAACAGGCCAAAACCAACACGATAATATTACAGGAACTCATGTGGCCTTTTTTATGCCCTGCTGCCCTCCATCCTCAGCAGGCAAAGCMCAATGTCAGAGAACTAGTCTCATGTCCAAAGAGGTCACAATTTGCAAGAGCAAAGGGATTTGGCAGAAGCTGCGGTTGCAGAGTAACATTGTACAGCAGCAGCTCGTTTCTTTTGGGAATGGGGAAGAAGGGACATTATTAAATAATAACCTTTATGCCTTTAATCCTCATTTCCTTCTTCTCACCGTCAACCCCCTCCCTACCAGCAAATTTACCTGCCACAACAGTGATCAAGGCACAAGAGTCCACGAACTAAAAGAACGGCCTGAGCAGCAGCAGCAGCATGTGTGTCTAAAACCAAAACTGACTTTATCCAAGGGCCAGAGACCTCCCGTGTTACTTGAAATGAGCAGACCTTGCTAATGGTTGTCCCTCCTCTGCCTGGCACAGGCTTCATTATGCTTTAACTGGAAAAATGAGTCCAGCTGGTTGCATTTTGCAGGCAGGGAGAATGACCTGCAAGGGTTTGGTGTGTTGTTTTTTTTTTTTTGCCTTTCCCCCCTGAAGGCAGGGGACGAGCCACGGGCGGTGCCGAGAGCCCCTGCTGTAGTGTTTCCTGACAGCAGAGGGGGTTATTGGGCTGCTTTTCCTCCGCCTCCCGGGCGCAGCGCGGGCGGCCGCCTGCGGAGCGGCGTGCGGGGCTCGGCCCGGCCCCGGCCCCCACCGCCCCGCGGGGCTCCCCGCCAGCCCGGGGGGCTCCCCGGCACCCCCGCGGCTCGGCGGGCTTGGGCGTCCTGCTACTTTCCGTACCTACCCCACGGGGCCGGCGGCTGCAGGGACACGGGTGGGTTTCGTTCCCCGTAAATCTGGTCTCCCTCCCCGGATGGCACTGGCTGGTTGGGTTTTTCATATCGTCTGTGTCGGGAGGGACAGGCAGGTCCGTGGACGAAAGGGAGGAATCGGTGCGGCATCTCTCTGCCTGGGAGGGAGGGCTGCGGGGGCTTTTTGCCCCCTCCTCATCCCCGAGGGCTTTGGRTGGGAGAGGGAGGTCTGGCCCTGCAGCCCTCGGGGAGATGCAGGGCCAGCCTCGCTGCAGCTCCTAAGCTGCCCTCACGCCATCTCAGAGCAAAACCCCACCGTGGGCAAAACTCAGGAGTGCACCTCTCGCCTGAAGGATGTCCCCTGAGGGGGGGTCTTGATGCGGGGTGGAAGTTCATTCCCACCACAGAACTGGAAGGYCTCGGCTCTGTGGGACCTTGGGCTGTGACCGTCACTGGCCAGAGGTAAATGCAGTAAATGGACTTTGCTCTGAGCAGGTACCAGAGCAGGACAGTGGGACACAGCCCCTCAGTGCTGCTGTGCGATACAGCCTGCCCAGTGCCGGCCCAGTCGTTTAACTGGTCCCCATGAAATGGTGGATTTAATGGCAAAAGGAGACCGTGCAGGGTAGCAGTACACCTTTTATAAATTGCTTTAGCTCCTGGGGATGAAAGGTATTCTATGAAGCTAAAATATTAAAACTACCCTGGATTATTCATTAAGCATCAATTATCATCTTCACATTTACTGTCAGATGTTTCAATGTTGCTATTCTGCTCTAGGAGGGAACATATTTTTAGGCTGCTTTCCGAAGGAAAGAAGTTCTTCGGGTCAATCACGCAGTCTGGTTGTCTCTCCATCCTCACCGATTTGGGAACCTCCGGGTTCATTTTGGCCAAAGTTTACAGAAGGCTGGAAGTCTCCAAAATACTATGTTCCTGCAGGTGAATTAGCAAAGGGGATGGTGGGGGAGCCCCCAGACCCAGCTAGTGGCGTGGGTGCAGGAAGAGGAGGCACCTGGCGGGGCARGCACGGATGCTCCCGGCGGCAGGAGAAGCTTCAAGCAGGGCAGCGTCAGTGCCGGCACCGGAGAGCTCGGCCGTGGGACACAACCCCACAGGAGACTGGGCTTCCCTCCCTCTGCTGTAGGAGTAGAGGAGCGAAGGCCTTGCGCTTTGCCCTGACCAAATGAACTGGCTATTTATTACACGTTGGTTTTATTACTTTTGCCTCCCTTTGGTTGTACTTTTATAGCGTGATAAATTTGGAACAAGTAGTTTTGGTTTAAGAAWAAAGCCAGCCTCATCTGCAAAACATGATGTTCCAAAATAAGATCTAATTTTCCTTTGCGAGAACCTAAGGCAAAAGTAAATTGATATCCACTCTAAAAGCAAACACAAACAAGGACTTATTATTTATCATTAAAACATCTTAAAAAGGCTCTACAGCCCTAAAACCAAAAGTTTGGTGCTGTATAAAAGAATTATGTTTCTGAGATGTATCAGTTCAATAATTAAAACAGCATCTATGAAATATAAATGTAACATATTAATAAATTAAATTAAATTAAAGCCACTGAAAGCCAATTATCTTGTAAAAGATCTCTGATAGCTAAACTAATGAGATGTAGAAAGATTAATTTAGGTCCCCATTTTAGGAGGTGATTATAAATTGCTATAATGCCACATCCAGTTACTAGGTTGTTATTGAAACTTGTGAAATACATTTGGAAGGGCTTTTAAATATTCAGAATGAAGTAGAAATTAGAAAGGAGTTAGAAATAATTAAAAATTAGCTGTCTTGTCACATTGCAGCTTTAATCATATTACACCTTCTAGTTTACAAAGCTTCAGATGTCTCTCAAAGTATTGATCTACAGGGATGGTGGGGTTTACAAGCARGGATTTATGTGTTTTAATAATTACAGAACTGCAAATATTTCTCCTTGTTTCACTTATTTGGGGAATTGTTTCTTTGTAGGATTATCGTGCTTGCCGCTGGTGCTGCCCRATGGATTTCTTTGGCTGTAGGGCAGGTTGGGCCATCACCCATGGTCCCATCGAGCCCGCAAAGACCCACCRCTCTCCTTGCAGCTCCTGGTGAAAATGCTGAGGAGCATCAGCCATGGTCTTTTTGGTCGGGGCAAAGCACAAGGCCTTAGCTCCTCTATTCCTACGGCTGTTGTAGCTCTAAGCAAAGCACAGGGCTCCTGGGGAAAACAGGATGATGGTGGTGCAATGCATGCCTATACCCCATGAAATATGGTCTTGGCTCTGCCAGAGGTTGGCCACAGAGGTCTGCCAACCTTGCTTTGGTTGGGACTTCCCATGTGGGGAGCTTCACGCGAGCTCTGTAGCTGTAACAGCAACTATCTAATGACCCGGGGCCCTCACCCATCTAYGCTCAGGTTTTGCTTCGCCTGGCCCAAGAGGTGCCGAAAGGCCTCCAGCAGCACGGCTGGGCTGTATTCCTGCAGCGCAGCAGGAGCAGCTGCGGGCACAGCAATCGGTCCCTGAGCCGGCGGGACAAAGGCAGCGTGGTGGTGGAGGCAGGGGAGGGCAGCGGGGCCTTGAAACCTCCGGCACGGGGCGATACCGGCAGCCCCGGAGCTATGAACTACTCCCCCGTGGGCAACTGCTGCATTGCCAGAGGAACATGACCTTGGGGCTGGGAAACACGGCTCTCCGGCAGCAAGGAGGGCGAGGAGCAGGTCTGCAGGGTGTGCACAGCTCTGCCTGGAGGGTCAGTGCGGATGTACCCGGCTCTGGGGACCGAGGATCACGGCCGGGAGGGCCTTAGAGACAGCGTGGAAACAGTCCCAGGTGGACTGTAGCAGAGGAGGA
Source organism: Oceanodroma leucorhoa (assembly GCA_030449065.1). NCBI lineage: Eukaryota > Metazoa > Chordata > Aves > Procellariiformes > Oceanodroma > Oceanodroma leucorhoa. Next base: position 3,555,899 of record JASVER010000043.1, read on the forward strand.
GGCAGAAACCCCACCACCACCATCCCAGCGAGGCAGACGGAGGGGCCCCACCATCAGCATCGCGCTGTGTGGAGGTGAAGAACGCGGGGACCGCGACGCCTGCAGCCCTCCCCGGGCAGCAAAGGGGTGAGCATAACCCGGGGAAAGCCGCAGCGGCTAAGGGAGGGGTGGTTTTGATACTGGTAAAGGATTTTCTTCCGTTTATCCCCTTTCTCTCTAATATTCTAGATAATATCATCTGTCATTGTAAGTGGATTGATAAGCACTGTTGAAACTTTTAAATAGTCAAACAGCAGATTCTCCTGTGTAAGACATGTTTCTCTAGCCCACGTAAAGGCAGGAGTTGCAGTACATTGAACTAGTGGAGAAGGCAGCAGCCCTCCTGGGAGCCCTCACAGCATTTTTGTGAGCAGCCCTTCTGGGAGAGCCTTTTTCAGGTGCCGTCCTGGGGCAGTCGGGGACAAGCAGCCACAAGGCTACCCTGTGTTCCCGTAGCCCAGCAAGTGCCTTGCTTAAAGCATAGCACCCAGTTTTGGGGGAGCAAGAAAGCCACCCTCTTAAAGACTTATTGCAAATCTTGAAGTGGGAAATCCAGCAGGAGGGAAAGCTCTCTGCCTTCTGCATAGGAGGAGAAACAAGGGACACCTCTAAGCATGTCTGGACAGGGGAATGAAAGCCCTCTGCCTTGTCTGTGAGAAGAGCTAAATTAGAAATCCCTGCTTGTGGATTTGTTGGTTGAAAAAACCTTCTGGATGGAAGAAGTACACTAGAAAAACAACAGAGGAGCAGCCCAAACTTGGATGAGCCTCTGCTACCTTCTCTCAAGCCTGCTTGAGTTGTAGTTTGGAAGCAGCCCTTTCTGTAAAGCCTGAAATACCTTTAGGAGAGCCAAAAAGATGTCAGAGCTGGCAAATTGGGTTAGGCAGTGGGGACCAAACCCCTGGGGTCCGAACTGTTGCAGAAGTATCCAGCAGGCAGACCTAGAGTTTGCCAAATTAAAAGAGACGGCTAAGTCTAAACTCTTCTCCCGAAAATCTTTAAAATGTGCAGGAGCGTGGGCTGTGTGGTTAGTGGCCAAAAGTTTAGTTGAAGAAAAACAGGCAGCCAAGGTAGAAATTCAGAACCTAAGGGAGGAAAACGACAAACTGAAAGCAGAAATAAAGGCTCAGCGACTTAAACTAGAGGAGGGTAAAACTCGAGAAGGAGTTGCGGCTGTGGAGCAAGTGCGAAGCGTTCTCCAGTATCAAGAGGTGTGTGAACAAAAAAAGGCCATTTTGAATGAAAATCAGGCATTGAAGGAAAAACTAGCTGTCAGTGCAAAAGCTGTAGAGGAGGTGCAAGGAGCAATCCGAGTATTAGTGCAAAAAATACAGATCCTAAAAGAGAAAGGCACAGACCACCGAGCCTGTGAGGCCAAGATGGAAAAGTTAAAAGCAGCGTTGGAGGAGAAGCATAGCACGGTCATGGCTCTTACGAAAACACCCTACCAAGGAGATGATGAGCGGTGGGATGGAAAAAGATTGTTTAATCCAGACGGCAGCCCCTCCGTAGAGGAATGCAAGCCTGCCAGCCCGCGTTCGCTAGTTTTTGAGATGCCGGAAAGGTTCAAAGTAAACCCCGTTTCGCTTACCGGTGCTCAGATGCCTGCAAAAAGGGAAGGTGGAGGAGCAGAGGGGAGAAGCCAGGGAAATGTGCAGCCACAGGCAGACTGGGTTGTTGGGGGGGAAACAGCTTCTGCTGAGCCAGCTCCACACCAGTTCAAAGCGGGGAGCGCCCAGGGAAGGAGCAAGCAGTCGGCAGGGAGTGCCTGGGCAAGGAAGGATGGAAGGGGCTCYGGGGGAAGAAGGGACAGCAGAGGAAGGGAAAACCCCAGGGAGAAGAGGGACTCGGAGGTGCTGCAGACGGCTGGCTCCGCCGGTGCGACCCCCCAGATCCCCTCCTTGGGGAAAGGGAGGAAAGGAAGGTGGCAGGGCAAGAGGCAGTGGCAGCACGGCGCAGCTCCCCAAGTCGTGGAACAAAATACCGTGGCCAGGAGGGAGTTAAGCACGATGCGAGTGGACATATGGAGGCAGCTTCGGAAGCACGGGGAGGATATGGCCCGCTGGGATAACGCTCCCACCAGGGTTTTGCTGGATCGCCTGCTGGAGATCAGCGAGGGAAAAGAGGGAAGCGGGCCTGARGCCCCTGCCCTCCCTGTCATAGTCTAGGGCAGCTGGTCTCCCCCTTCCCCGGGCTGGTGGTCAGACCAGAACCAGACCACTGGGGAAGGCCCCCGCGCTGGGAGCACTGGGGGATCGGGAGCAGAGCCCACGAGGCATCGCCCGTGTCCCATGAAAAGCCGGGGCACCGGGTGCAGGCTGCGGCCAATGCAAATTAAGAAGGCTCCTCTGATGGAGAAAATGCAGGAGGAGTAAAGTATTAAGGTTTTTTTATTTGCTTATTTTTACAAGAGAAACAACGAGGGAGAAGTTGACTTTTCCAGCAAGAGCAGCGAGGGCTGCAGCGAGCAGAGGCTGCCTTCGCTCCCTCACAGCCGCCCTGGTGCCTGTTTTGGTGCAGGGAGTCTGGGCAGGGATACCAAACGCTGCTCAGGCCAAGTTAGCAGAGGCCATTTTGGGAAAAAAGCAGAAGGCTTTAAGGTCTGATAAAACCCTGGAGCGAGTCCAGGCTGTGATACCAGCTGGGCTGCAGCGTTTGCAAGCAGTGATGTGCAGCAGCGGGACTGAGAACGAGCTATAGGTATGAAGGACTGTGCAAGGAAGGTTACAGGAGTCCCAAGCACGGTACAAATCCTGAGGGTGAAGCAAGGAGAAAAGAATAGCATCTTCTTTCTGGCTCTTCTATAGGCTATCCGGAAGGGTTTGGACTTTAAAAAAAGACAAAAAAGAACCATTTTCAAAAATAATACCTGCCTGTTATCAGAGGTAAAGCAGCAAAATCAAGAGCTACAAGCAGGGCAAATTCAAAAGATACCAACACAGATGAAGCCAGTCACGCTTAGCATTAGTATTGTTAAATTCAGTAGTGTGTTTTCACATAAGCATGTGGAAGTATGGGCAGGAAAGAAATCTAGGAGCGGTATCAAAAAAATGGAAAAAAGGCTTGAAGCAGAGGAATGCTAACTAAGTGCTACCAATACATAAAAAGTTAGAAGCTGAAAAGATGGCAGATTAAGCATGTATATATACAAGTTTGAGGGGAGGGTAATTAATGTAAAATATTCTAATTGACTTGGGACAAAGTTCACTCTGAAAGCAAAAAGTTAAGCCTGTAATACATGATTCTAATTGATGTGTTAACACCACCGTTTTTTCTTAGAGTGAAGAAAAGGTAAAATTAAAAAAAAATTTTAAAAAAGACTGATCATGGTAAAGAGTATGCATTAATGTAATAGATTTTTAATTAAAATATAAAGTTCTTCTGTTACAGAGAAGAGACGGGACCAATGGAAAACAAATACGATGGAGGATCGGTGAGCAGCAGTTTAAGAACATAAGCTAATAAATTGTATAAAAATATACAAAGATGCAGTTTATTAGATCCTTAATATCATCAAAAAGTCCTATGGGTGTAAATGATCTACCTTGGTTAACTAAGATAACAATTAATAACAATCTTTGCTATTTTTGTCTTCCATAGGTAGCACAGAAGAATAAGTAGCCATTCCAAATTACGGATATTATTAATTGTATGTTGCTTAGCGTTTTCTTTCCTGCTTTTATTTTACTTTATTATCATATATGCATAGATGAAGGGAKAAATAGCATTATTTTTTTTTAGATCAATTACTGTTGCTGAAGTTCAAACAGGAGAAAAGTATAAGCAAACTGTGGTGACAAGGAAAAAAATGGATCCAGTTTAAAGGAGTCACCATCTCCAAACAAGAGAAATCCCGTTCCCCTTCATGAGGATGGACATACCTCCTATTATCGATAGCGATCGTGATTAATAGATCACCAGTATACGATGCAGTGCCTGTATATGTAACATTGGAAACATGTAGTTGTATCTGAAAAACATTATAGTATTTTGAGTACTACGCAATAGTATTTTGAGTCCTACAAAAAGAARGATGAACAAATCAAGTGTAGAAATTTCTGGCAGGTTAAGTTATATTTAAAAAAATATACCATTAGTGTAGCTTTACATTAGAAAAACTGCATAGCGTGATTTTGAGTTAACTTAGAGCACCTATGTATAAGTTGATGGTGCTGGGATGGGTAGAAAACTAAAGGTTCCCCAGTGATGGGGATATCAGCACACTGCATATGTGTATGATATGTAATCATGTATTGGTCTGATGAAAAATTTCATTTTGTTATGGAGGAGATGACGAGGTGATTTTAGATACTTAGAGCAGGAGGGTTTCTGAGATGAGAGCTGTACACCAGCAATGATGGGCAGCTCCCAGCCGCCTCTCTGGAAGGACACCAGCAAGCGGGAGGCATTTACATGTGCAAATTGCATACAAGAAGATACCAGTTTTCAATCAGTTTAGAAAAGATTTTAGCCAGATGTGAATAGGAAATGTATCTTTTGGTTTCTAGTGGGTCTCTAATCACTTGTGTGGAATCCAGCTGTGTTTGTGTGTATACCCAGCATCCAGAAATCACCTCTGCATGTCTAAGTTGTCTGATAATACATGTGCATGTACATAACTTTAATTTAACGGTATGGTTTTAATTATACAATGCTTTTAGAAGTGACACTAAAATTACTAGAAACTTTTTAACTGTGTACTAAATATTTGGTTTAGGTTTTGAGCCGTTGTTGCAGATAACAGAGCATCCAGTTGTAACATTTGTAATCCCACAGGCAGTAAAACAAGCCACCAAAGCAAAGTCTGCAGTACGTGACAAGAGTGAGCAAGTTGCTCTTACTACAACTGCAATAAAAGGTGCCGAGCATCATTCTTGATGTAAATCCCTCCTCGGCAGGACTCCCATCAGCTACTGAAATTTTTAACTAGGCTGTACAGCCTAGAAGTGTAATCCTGGGTATTGTAAGAGTTTGGTTAATTGTGCAAATTATCCTGGCTATAAAATCAAATATTAAGTAAACCAAGTAGGAGCTATACATCAAAGCCAAGACCTACAGGCCACCCTCAGACCCACACGAGGCAAGACCAGATAGGAGAAAGCAAACGCCTCCAAGAAGATCGATTGCTCGGTCCTGGCAAGGAGCCTTGAGCCACAGGAGGGTTTGCAACGTCCTTGCTGGACTCGTGTGTGACAGCTTATGTCCACGGACTATCAGAAGGGGGTCTGTATGCCTATAGCTCATGAAATACAGTCTTGCCACTGCCAGAAACAGGCCACAGGCTGTGTATTAATACTGCAAAACCTAACATACAGGTTTGCCAACCTTGCTTTGGTTGGGACCTCCCATGTGGGGAGCTTCACGCGAGCTCTGTAGCTGTAACAGCAACTATCTAATGACCYGGGGCCCTCACCCATCTACGCTCAGGTTTTGCTTCGCCTGGCCCAAGAGGTGCCGAAAGGCCTCCAGCAGCACGGCTGGGCTGTATTCCTGCAGCGCAGCAGGAGCAGCTGCGGGCACAGCAATCGGTCCCTGAGCCGGCGGGACAAAGGCAGCGTGGTGGTGGAGGCAGGGGAGGGCAGCGGGGCCTTGAAACCTCCGGCACGCACGGGGCGATACCGGCAGCCCYGGAGCTATGAACTACTCCCCCGTGGGCAACCGCTGCATTGCCAGAGGAACATGACCTTGGGGCTGGGAAACACGGCTCTCCGGCAGCAAGGAGGGCGAGGAGCAGGTCTGCAGGGTGTGCACAGCTCTGCCTGGAGGGTCAGTGCGGATGTACCCRGCTCTGGGGACCGAGGATCACGGCCGGGAGGGCCTTAGAGACAGCGTGGAAACAGYCCCAGGTGGACTGTAGCAGAGGAGGAGGCAGAAACCCCACCACCACCATCCCAGCGAGGCAGACGGAGGGGCCCCACCATCAGCATCGCGCTGCTGGGGGCGAAGGACTTGGTGGGTCTATGATACCTGCAACCCTCCCACACCTTCTCCTGGGGGACAGCACCTCTGAATCCRGTGCCCGGGCAGCAGAGGGGTGAGCATAACCTGGGGAAAGCTGCAGTGGCTRAAGTACTGTGTGTGTATTAGTTTTGACATTGGTATGTTAAGGGTTTTTTTCTTTTATCCCCTTTCTCTCTAATATTCTAGATAATACCATTTATCATTGTTAGCRTCATTGTAAGTGGATTGATGAGGACTCTTTGAGCAGACTGTTAAAGCTTTTAAGTAGACTAACAATAAATTGTATGTCTTCTCATACAAGTTGTGTTTCTGTAGCCCACAGAAGTGGAACAAGTTGTGGTAAAGCAACCCTGACTTCTGTGAGGGCAATATTTGCTAAGCTGGAGTAACAATGGAGAGGTTATATGAATGAAATATATTCATATTATATGAATGAAGATGAGCATCCAACGGTAACTTCAGAAAACTGGGTCTGGTTGAGTGCCACCCTTTGCTGTCTTTGCAGGCTACAGCATCCAGCTCAGGCCTTCTCGGCCTTTCCCTGCAGTGCTGCCACTCCCCCAACATATGATTAAATGAGCCTTCTCCTCACAGTACATGTAACTAAGTGAAATGCCTGATTTCCAAAGCACAGCCACAACAGGTACTCAAAAACAGTGGGCACAATCCCCATCTCTGACACCAACAGCCCTGCTACAGTGTTGTATCTCGGGTGCTTTAAGATGTAGATAAACACAGTGCAAGCTGCTGGCTCCTCCATCCCATCATGGAATAACYGGAGTACAAATGTGGGTCAGGTCAGAAGAGCAGCCGTTTATTTACAACAGCTACAGGAGAGAAGACGGAGCAGCAGAGAAACTGGCTCTGCTGATGTGAATGCCGTGCTTGCAGAGTGGATAGAGGGGTTATATTCTCTCAGAGATGCTATGCAGAAGACAGATAATAGGGTGCGAGTTGTAGACATCTGTCACACACACAAGGCTACAGGACCACTCACGGGCAGTCTAGATTCTGCTTTCTTCAGCGCGGGAACTAATTTATCACAAAGGTTACACAGTGATTACTGTTTCAGGAGACAGGGTGAAGGTTCAATCAAGAGGCCTACTTACACCAGCATTTCTGCTTCCACAGTCCTCCAAAGGTTGTTCATTACACGCAGGGAGACTGCCCATTACACGGGAACAGAGAGCTGCTATCAGCTATGATGGTGGGGGGAGCGGTCCTTCCACCCCGGGCCYGTTCCACTGGGACAATGGGTGATGCAGGCTTCACACCGTGAGACTCAGCTGCGGCATCGCATATCCGATACTCGCGTGCAYAAATACCTTCTAACAAAATTCCCGACTTCCCACTGTGAACAAACTCAGTCCCTGCTGCTGGTGCCACCAGCCCTCAGGGGAGTCACCCCGGGGGCCGGAGCAYGGCGTGGTGCAGCCAGCACAGCACCATGAACCACCCCCCTCCCTACCAGCCATGCTCAGAGACTGTTCCTATTTTGCTTGCCAARAAAGGGATTTGAAAAGATTTGCTTTACCTTGGCAACTGACTTTTACACACCTTCTCATTCAGGGTCCCCCACGCAATTTTCATCAGCTCTGCATCAGTGGAGTTTCATCRCAGGTTAATGTCTGGGGGGTGAACGGAGAGGTGACCCACCAGCCAAGGCCAGGTACACTCCTTATAGAGACAGGAGACTACAGTTTGGGGGAAGGGRAGGAGATAGGGGACGGTGGAGATCTTAATATAAAGCATTACAAAACCAAAAAGAAGTTACCCTTTTCACAGGAACATCTCCAAACTCTCCTGTACCAGGACAAGGCACCAAAACCGGCAAGGTCAGTATTTACAAAACCAGCTAGTCTGACAACAGCAAAACCTGATTTTCAGAGCAAGCGGGTACCCATACTTCTCACTTGCCKCTGTGAGAGCAGATGCTCGCTGCACCCCTGCAAACCCGGCCCTCGATGCCCCATGTGGAGCACCGAAACAGCGGCACCTACTATGTGCRGCTGCGTGGGCGCCAGCCGGGACGAGCCCAGCGATCCCGGCACAGCCACAGGTTCCCCGTCCTCCTTCAAGGCTGCACATAAACCTGTCCCCCTCCTCCAGCGCACTTTGCTCGTTGGTCCATCCCTCAGACAACGATCTCCTAACAACACTGCAGAGCCTTTATTTCTCTTTAAGGTGCCTTTAAACTCCCCTTAATGCACACCCTAACTACAGCAGTCATCAATTTGTGTTGATACTTTCTTTTATCATCTAAATTCCTCTGCTTGCTGGGTTGCCTTCCTGGCCTTGGGATTAGACTTTCTGGCATATCTTAAAAGCACCAACTATATCACACACCCCTGCACACCTGACCCATAAAACATTAAYACTCTTCCTTTCTTCTTGCTCATTATCTCAGATGGCCTTTGTCTAAAAATTCTGGAGCCAAACTTTCAAATCCTGGCTTTAGCTCAATGTAATTTCAGGTACAAACCATGAAACTGGCAATTACTTCTGAAATTTGCTGAAGTATGCGTGCATTTGAAATAAAGGCTTTGATTCAAAGCTTTCAGGAGTCAAAGTACCTATTAAAAGAATGGTACAATTACACTATTGTCTGTTAGGTCTGACATAAATCATTTCAGTACTTTCTGCCTAATTACAGTGAACCAATGAAAGTGTGTCTAGAAGTAGCAAGGAAAAAAAAAAGATTGTTTACATGCAATGGTGTTTGTTTCCTTTCTTCTTTTCTTTTTTTCTTTTCCTTTTGATGTCTGAATAAAAAGGGAGTAAGAAAAGATGACTTCCATAGAAATAATTGCTGCAAGATTTATAGCACAGCTTCTGCGTTGATTGTTCCCCAGCATCTTCTGAGCCTACTAAAGCACTCTGAGACAATCAAGTGAAAAGCATTGTAGAAATGTGTTTCTTTAATAAAAATCCTTTGTGCAGTTTACAGATCCAAGCAAGTGTGCTGTGTCCAAGGGCATGCTGCCTTCATACAGCCAGACTGGCCTGTTTTGCTAGACACATCACACAGTCATGTCCAAAATGTTCCCCACTACATCTCAGCTATTTCAGATGCCTCAAATCTCTCTCATAGAGAAGCAGCCTTTTCCCCCTCCAGGACATACATTTGCATTTTTCCAGGTAAAATATCATCTGGTGATCTTATTCCCACGTTTCCAATCTCTACATAGATGCATTCCTAGAACAGGGAGGAATGCAGTGAGAAGTTAGCATAACGTAGGATAAAGGCAAAATAGGAACTGGTAGACATCTGGATAAAGCCCTCAGGTAAGACTCCTACACCTTTCCAGTCCCTACAGAAGCAAGGGTGCTATAAACCCCCAGCTGCAGGTAATTCCTTGCAGGAATGTTATTAGTATTAAGAAACTTAACAACAAGAGTCTCAACAGTGGTTCTGTTCACTCTCTCACAATTCAACAAATCCAGTAAACTCATCAGTCTGGCTGGAAAAAGAATAGCAAGGAAACTGTTGAGGCATTTCATAACTGCTGTTGCGCTATTTTGTGTCCATCCCCCCCCGCCTCTTCATCTGATATTCCCTCTTTCCTATTATCCCTATTTTGGGATATTTTTTGTCACTCTCTCAATGTACTTCAATTCTGGTAGAAAAGTCTACTTTTAGCCTGCATCACAGATGTTTCAAAGGCAGTAACTGACTCAAGTTAGTCTTGTGATGGAAACTGTTGTAGCTTTATGTTGCCATGGCTTCTTTAGTTGACAAAATAATACTTTTGACAGACAACTTCTAGGTCTTTCATAGCCCTCTTATTTCACACAGGATGGGGGTAACTTGAAGGACAAAAAGTAAAATTACCTTGTAGGAAAGGGGTTGTAGGGGAAGGCTGGTGTCAGGACTGAGCACAGACCCACGGCCTCTTCATTTCCAGGGCTGTACTAGCTGCCCTCCTTCTGACTCCACTTGATGCAAGTAGGATTTTCAGCAAGAAAATTTAGCCCGATGCTGGTAAACGCTGATTCACTCAGTCCGTGAGGACGTGCTGGGTTCAATGAAGCTTGACTGAGATGTGTTCCTGTGGTCCTCAGCAGAATTTCTGGTCCGGGTGCTGCTTATAGTGGCTCTCCCTCCCCACAGTGCAATGCTTATGGTCTGCAAAGGGGACCTAGTTTTGTATCAGAACCTACCCACACATTTTGAGGGCAAGGACTTCAATTCAGTGCTTATAAAGCTACAGTGAATGCACTGGCCACCAGCTATTAACTTCTCCTTGTTCCTTCTCTCCTCCTTTGAGAAAGGGGGAGGGGGGAACTAATCAGGCACCGATGTTTAATACTGCAGTGCAGCCCTCTGCAGAGATGGAGAAAATATCTAAGTCGGTTCCTGTCAAATGTAGGCATTAAGTCACGTTCACCTTCTGTCAGGCTGTGCATCCCAACTTCACCAGCCAGAAGCTAGCCACTGATCTTCCCCTATTCTCTCACATAAAATTTATTATTTAAAAAAAGAAATGAAATCATCAGGAAAAAAAGAATCAGTCAAAACATACCAGCTACTGCTTCCCTCTGCGTTTGCATCTCAGCCTCATTATGTCACCTGAACAATAGGAATTCTCTTGGTCTATTTTAAGGTGGCAGCTTCCTTGGAAAGCTCCGAATCTGACATCCTCGGTGTGGAACCCTGGGGAAATAAAGTTGCTTTAGATTTCCTATAAATACCTCTTCGACCAACATGAGACTAACAACGTCTATCCCAAAGCTTGATGTTGCAATAAACAATGCTGAAGCATAGCTTTGGGAAGAACCTGACCTGAGTTTTATTTCGGAAGGAAACAAATACGCACTTGGGATCTGGGCTGAAAATTTGAAGTGACACAGATGTATTTTACCCCAAAGATTATAGTCAGATATTATATATCCTTCAAGTCAGTCACAAACTTTCATCCCCTTACAATCCCATGGACCTCTGGTTCAGCCAGGAATACTGGAATACTTCAATCACAAATTACAGCTGCAGCCTCCTTGGGAAGGAGGTCTGAAGTTATTCTGCGAGGACAAATCAAATCATCTTCGTTAGCAGCTTTGACCAACCAGGAAAATAAAATGAGAATTTTCAGGGGAAAAGCTTTTGAGGACATATGTTTGTCTTGAGGCCCTGGTACACTTAGCAGAGAAAGGTTCTCCCCAGTAAGGGCAGGGTGCCCACCCCTCAGCTAAAAGTTAGGCAGGGAAACCTGGCAAAGGCTAAGAAAGCAGGCAGGACCACATCTCTGGCTGCAGTGATTCAGTGAAAGTCCCAGGTAATAAATAATTTGCAAGCTGCCAAATTTTGCTTCAGGTTTCACCCCCAAATGTTTCTAGATCTTGAAACTTCCACAGAGTCCCTTGTGTTGTCAGAAAAGAGCTCTTCATTAAAATACAGGGTTGATAACGGATGGCATGTGGTATATACCCAGCCATTAACATTTTTCAAACACAAACATTGATTATTACAATGGGCACATCTCATCTCACTGTAAAGCTAATGAAGGGGGAGTGAGATGCAGATGCCCCCAGGAGGCAAGCTGGCACTGAGCTGGATTCAGAGTACCCCATAAGGGTCAGCTCACGGATGATGTTGGAAGGGATTGCAACAGCATTTTCTTAACAACAGAAATCTTCAAAATAGAGCTGATGTGTGGAACACTGGTGCTTTGCAGGGAARCTGGATTTACCCCACATGGACACACAAACGAAGCAACATGTGTAGTAGACATTTGACAGTGGCTGGCATTGCTCTCTGGGATCTGGCCACACCAAATATCAGAGGAGCACAAAATACCGCTCTATAATAAAAAGCATCGAAGGGAGTATGCAAGGCAATCCACCATCTATGGATACATACGGCAGTGCCCAGCTGCAGAATTCTCTTTTTCTATTGTTTCTTAGGCTGAGGGGGGGAAAATAATGGTATCTCTATGCAGGGGTCCCTGTCACTGCTTGCTTCCCCTCCTGTAAATTAATTTTGTCACATCTATCACACGTCACCAGCTGCAGCCAGGGCAGCTTGAGATTTTATTAAAGGTAAGCTGGGGATGGTAATCAGATAGATATACTCAAAGCATAGAGGTAGCAGCCCAGTCAGAAGTACTGCATTTGTTGAGGGAGAGATGGAAATGATCCTACATTAATCTTAAAGACTTCCAGGATCAGTTTCAAGACAGAGAGGTGGAATGTCTGTTGAGGACCCTTGTTTGAGTCTCTGGCACATTTCACACCAGTCCTACATGCAACCTAGAAAAAAAGGAGTCAGTAAGGGCTCTGAAGACCACTTGATCTCGTAAGAAACAACATGGATTTGGTGAAGTAGAAATGGGATGCAGAGAGCAGCCAAGGCCAAGAAAAGAAGGTATATGATGGGATTAAGAAGGGTGGAGCCTGGTGGTGAAGGTCAGAGTAGGTGGGAAGAACAGGGAGCAAAAGGTCTTCAAGAAAGAGGATGGTGGTTTGGCAGGATGTCACAATGAGAAGCGTTCAGCTTGTGATAAACAGATGGAGACAAAAGACAGGAGAGAAGGCAGGGAAGAAATGAAGATGGCAGATCACCAAATTTGCTTATCTAAGAAGACTTAAGAGGAATCACTCTGAAAGGTGACTGAAAACCAACACCATTTCATTGCTTTTTAGCAGTTTAATTCGGCACCAGCCTAAGCCTTGCCATAAAACACAACTGCGTTAATATTTGGGATAATATAGCCTTACTGACTGATGTGTTACCCTCAGGTTACACATCCTCAGCATGCCTTCACCAAGCAGCACTTCCCTGCCAGCACAGGCCAGCAATCCAACTTCGATGGATAAAGATTTTTACTCAGGCTCAATGCAATCCCAGAGTGACAARCTGTAAGACCTCAGAACTGTAGTGTAGGCTCCGGGTGAATCATCTGAAGTCTCTGAGTATCCATACGCAAAAGTCAGTAGTCATTCTCAGCTTTCTTTGCAAAAGGCCTTGAAGTCTTTGGGTTAAAATCTTATATAAAAATGCTGGATAATATCATTCTCACTTGTGAAATATAAACATGTGCAGCACGTGGCATGCAGCGTGGAATACTCTAATGATTTGCTACAGTCATTCCAAAAATGATCACATCTGTTACTAAGCTTGATAGCAGGAAAGGACACCACCTCCACGTAACGCTACAGTGTAAAGCCTAAGCTGTGAGTGGTTAGAGCATGCATTTCACCTGAGCTGCCAGCTTTGGGACCTCAAACCAGGATCGTATTTTGTACTGTCTACAAAAAGAAAAAGAAAATAAATGGTTTAGCGTTCTTATAACAAGTATTTCAGTCTGGTCCTCTAACTGATGCAGATGGGAAAATTTACAGCTAACAGCAAAGTCACACAAAACTCGAAAGAACACCTGCAGAGATATTCTTTAGGGAAAAGGTGCTTACAAGCACACTTCAGGGGACTAGCAATCTCAGCATGTGTGCACAATGTCAAGTAAAATCGAAACACACCAGTTACTATTATTTCATTTCTATTCTATATAATTCCTCTCTATATATGTATACATACTCTGTATATCTATAGAAAAAAAAATATATATATATGTATATATTTCTACTCAGACCAAGCCTGCAGGGAATGAGTAGCTGCAATGAAGTCAGCTGATGACAAGAGAAAAAAACAGTGTAAAGGAGAGAAGAATGAGGTCCAGAGTCTTTCAAACACTGATTATTTGGCAGCTAGTTGGTGCTGGAAAAGGTCACTGAACTAAGCCATTTCTAAGGCAATACTGTAAACACTTAATTTTACAGTGTTAAAAGATGGACAAAAACATGGGCCTCTGCTAGATTTTATACAACTACCCATTTAAGACAAGAAAAACCAGATGTATGTATGCATCCTGAAAAGAGGTATCAAAGCACAATAAAGGAAAGGCAAAAATGTAGCTTTCCATTCCTCTGTCCAAACTGATGCACTTGTTGGCAGCTGGGCTCTCCTTTCTTTTCTGGTAAACTGAAGTGTCTGTGCAAAAAGTGACTCTTAAATTAAGGCTGCTTGGCACTTTCCAATACACAGCTCTGTTTTCAGCTGGTTATAATTTTACTTACCAAGCATTAAACAGCTGGGTTGAAGTTTTCCATGCTGGAGGTCTGCTTCAGGATAGGTTATTATGTTCTAAAATAGTTCATCTAGAAATGGTTAGGCATTTCTGAAAACAAGGCTCAGGGGATGTATATAATTTTGCCCCTTCAAAACAAAGTGTCCAATTACTTTGTTAAAAAACTTTTGTGACACAGTATTTTGGAGCTGGGCCTTGAAATTTGGTAGCATTGTCACACAGGGCATGCCTTTTGCCCATTGCCTGCGTGTCTACAGAGGGATGTGTTAGTGTTCCAGCTCAGTTCCTCATCCACGCTGGGCGCCAGCCCCATGCAGAAGAGATGAGCAGAGGCTTCTCCGTACCTGTGTGTCCGGAGCATCTGTGCCACCAGAGCAGGAACTGAGAACAGGAAGATCGCTTCACTTGTGCCTGTATTCTTCATGCCTCCCTGACAGCACAGAAGGGACAGGGGTAAAAACCTGATTTCAGAGGTAGTGCCAGTGCAAGCAAGCCTTGGCTGCTCTTTGCATCATACCCAGCAGCCTGCTAGCAAGGCTGCGTGTCTGTTTGCGTGACAGCCCAGTGAATCAGACCAGCGACAGCCTTTCTGTCTCCCTGCACCGGTTCACCATACGGCCACTCCACCAGCATTACAGTCAGTGCAGGGGTGAGGAGGAGCCCGCAGCGAAGAGCTGAGCCCAGCACCAGAGAACCGCCGCCTCTGGTGCCTACTGGGAGGAACAAGGTCACCTGCTGAAAACTCAGCAGGGGTGCAAGGAGCAGGGCAGGAAGGAGAGAGAGGAACGAATGGCAGTGTGGGGAGGTGACAAGAGGCAAAAGCACAGACTGCAGAAGGAGGAACAAAGCACAACAGAGCTGCTGAGAACAGGGAGAGGAGGAGTAGAAAAGGAGACAGGTAAAGGAGCCAGTAATGACTATCACCTTCCCCAAGGCACCTGGAGCTGATATCAACACTGCCAGCAAGTAACTGCAAAACCTCTGGTAGAGCATCCTTCTCTGCCTTCGCCTTCCTCTCCCTCCCTGTGGCAGACTTCCACCAGCTTCTCCTTCAGCCTTTTGACATAAAAATACCAATGCTGCTGAAGTGAGTTTTATGGGGGAAATAGCTTTCGTGTTTATTTTTGGTTTCATACAAACATCGGAATTTTTTGTCCTAAATCTGCACTGGACTGAGTATTAAAAGCTGTTGTTTTTCTGTGCCTCAAGTTTGTTTTGACAGGCAGCCAAAGTTTCCAGAAGCCCTGAGCTTACCTGCAGCTTGATAGAGCAAATGAAACAGGGTGAGATAAACAGTAAGCTACCTCCAGCTGCTCCTCCCTTTCCCAGAAATGTGGCACATGAATCATGGAGCATTTCTCTCCTTGACAGGGAACATGCATGGAGCAGGAACCTTCCCAACTCAGGAGGCTGGAAGCAAGAGAGTCAGTCAAGCAGTTTGGGCAGGAAATACAGAGTAATTTTCATCTTCCTGTCTCTTCCTCCAAAGCCCTGTATGGGCAGGGAATTCACCAACTCCAGGCATCAGGAGGGGAGAAAAGCAAAAACAAACACCGCCCCCCCAACCTAACCAGAACCTGCATACAAACTGAAAAAAAGTTCCCTATCCCATGCTGAGATCTTACATCAAATGAAAACCTCTAAAGCCTAAGTCTGACATCTGCTCAGCCTTCTTTTATGAAAAGCTTCCTTCAGCTGCTGGTGAAGTATCAGTCAGCCTTGGAGCTTAAGTAGTAACAGTAACTGCATCAAATGGGGTTTCCAGTTCAAATCCCAGTCATGAAGAAGCCAGCAATTACAAATGCTTAATCTGAGTTTCTTTTACTTTTGCCAGTTAAATGCACATTGGAAAGTTCATATCCAAATTACCTTTAGAAACAGAATTATTAAAAAGTCTAACAGTCCAAAGTTAGGAATGGTGGGACAGAGGTGGTAACTACAAGTTCAATGCATACCTATACAAGGGTGATGATGGTGCCATTCTTACTCTTGCGATCCCATACCACTTTCACCCCCAGGCTGCACATATGCAGGGACAGGATAACCATGTGCTACCCAATCCATCGGAAACCTGGCATTTTTTAAGTGTTCTACTTTTGTGACCTAAATCGTATCCCTCTAATGTACTTTCGGCTACAATAAGAAATCACACTGAGAAACTTCATCCCAAGAATAGAGGCTTATTGAGTACATCACTAAGCTAATTCCTCCTCAGCAGGGAGACATGGAATCGATCCCTTCTGAGCTGAAATGACTAATCCATCATGCTGGTATATTGATATTGGAAGTGACCCTCTAATATTGTCAAAAGCAGGCACTTCCCCAAATCCTTAAACTGTGCTAATTCTGTAAGGAAAGTGCAGCAATCACTACAGATTTATGCAGTTATGGCTTTTTTTGCATGCATTTCACCATGTACGTCTGTGGGTGCTGACTGAGCTAAGGTAGGTTTTACTTTCCCCCTATTCCCTAAAGCAGAAAGATTGCCCTAAGGAAGCCTAAGCAAATTGCTGTAGTTGAGGGCACGGGCAGCTGCACTCTGCGTGGACTAAAGCATACCTGCACAAGAATTTCCAGACCAGACCAAACCTAATAAAAATGGGTAGGACATGGGAGAAAGATCTGCCGGCCAAATACCACCTGCAGCATAGGCACAGAGGCTGTTTCTGCACCCTGTCCATGGGACGCACCGGAGTTCTCACAACCTCACTCAGAGCCTCCCACCTTCTTGACGGTGCACTGGAGCAAAAGGCCACCCCTGAAAAGTAATGAACATACTCTTTTTCCTTCTGTACTCACCCTGTAGTTCTGCTTAGAATAATAGTCTTCAAACACTTGCAAGGACAGGAGATTGCGATACTCAGTCAGTCTATAAGGACAGATGAAAGTCACCAGGCAGTTTTTTGGCTAAGCACCCTTGTATCAGCTAGCCATTCTGCCTTGTGTTCCCCTAGTAGGAAAGGGGTCTCCCTATTTCACCAACTGCATCTATTGCAAGGTCTGCCATTAGTCTGCAAACAATTATGGCATGCATTCTGTTGTAATTCAGTAAACTTGCTGTTTCAAACACTTGTAAACATTTACAACAGTCAAATCAAATGCTTCCAAAAGGACAAAGCAAAATCCCAAATCTAAACATCCCCAAGTCCTAGAGAGAAACAGCACTGGATCCTGACGTCAGGCAAGCACACATCTCTCTCAGTGGGCAGAGTCAAAATGTAAGGTCTGAACACCCCTCTCTCCCCCACCTACTCCTGTCACATACTTAGGAAATGCAAATTAATGCCATAGCTTTTTGTTCCTTCTCCTATTTTTACTTCTGTAAGAAATGCAAGTTTCTGATAGTTTTAAATGCTTCAGATAATGAGAACAAAAACAGAGCCTACTTTGAAGGACAAATACTTTCCAGTTGCCTTCACCCAAACACAATGAGGCCAGAAACTTAGCTCTGGTTCTGCACTTCCCCTTATCAGTGTCCTACAGTGAGGCCGTTCAATGAGGTTTCTCAAAAGAAACAGAAGCGTTTGAATTCAGTTTCTTCCTCTGTTTATCAGGGGACCTTAGAACCTCTACAGTGCCCAACTGATTTCCACTTTCCCTGAACCCACACAAGTCATAAAGAAAAGGTGCAAGTTTACCTCTAGAATCTCTTCCACCTCTGCTGCTTCTGAGTGAAATTGTCTGGTTTAGCAAGACTTGAATCCCCCCTCACACACACACAAATGTTTTCTCTACTCCTTTATCTGGGTTTCTTTTCCATAATCTGCCTCCCATTGTAGAGACATTCTGGGCATTTCTCAGACAAGCGCCAGGGTTTATTTTTGCAGTAACAAGTCAAACAGGAACACAGCCACCCCTTCAAACTGAGCAGAAGACAGAGCAGCCTGTACCAAACTGTAGGTATTTCAGGCCCCTGAGAGAGAACTGCCACATTTCAGAGGCACAGACTACTGTCTCACAGTCACCTCCCTTTTAAAAGGAGGAGCTGCAATGCAAACTTAAGCAGATCACACCGACAATAACATCAGATGGAAAGGGATGTACCAGAGCAATGGAATGGAAGTGTCCTGTGAACAGGGTGTATGAAGTCTCCCTTCACATCACCTCTACCCAGAGCAGGATGTTCAGTCAAGTATCATTCCCAGATAACCTCTGCCTAGACTTGAGGATGAGAGAGATGATAATGTCACTAATACCCTGCCAGAAGGGCCCTTACCTAGTGAAAGGCTGGCATTAGACTGCCACCAGTTTACTAGCATCACAGAAATCCATTCAAATAATAACAACCCTATTACTAAACAAACAAAAGGCTGGAAGGCAAACATGGGATTTGTCCCCTTATAATTTCCTACACGTACAGAAACCTCACACCAGACAGAGAGGGGCGAGAGAAGTAACAATGAGACCAGGAACAGCTCCACACTGTCAAAATTAGGCTTGTCAGAAGCTGTTGAATGTCTTTGCCACATAATAGTTGATGAGACAGACAGGAGCTCATTTTCTTTGGCCATAATATTTCAGATTCCCTGAAAGAAGAAAAAGGCTTACAGAGTGACATCGTCACTCAGGTCATACTCCTCCTCACCACTCAAAGTGATCTTTTTAAGTTATTGGGCACTTTTAACTCCAGCTTATGAAGAAAAGGGTCTCAAAATTGCTTAGTCCTTTCAAGTCCTGCAAAAACATGGCTAAGATTGGAGAGCGATCCTAATCAGTGCCCCAACTGAACAAAGTCTGAAGCATTTCAGCCCTGTCAGGCATCAGGGAGTCCACAAAGCTCTCAAGAGCCACAGGAAACCAAGATTCACTGGATTTTTTTTTTTTTTTGATTGTTCTGTTAAAGAAGTGAAGGCTGGCCCAAGAAGCAAACATAACACACTATTTCTGGCTTTTGCAGAACGGTACTGCAACATCACAGCTTAGGTTTCTCTTCTAAAATAGGGTTGATTAACCGGCTAGCCTTTTCCCACATCAATGCTATAGCCTTCCCAGTCACCTCTTCCTCATACCTGGCAATTGTGCCCTGAACTGCAGCTTCACCAGTTCCTTACTTGTTAATCCATTGGTGATCTGCTGACTATTTCCTACAGCTCTGGCAGAAGTCTGAAGAGACAAGTCTGCCCTGCAAGAATAAGCCTGTGTCAGCTGACCATAGCCATCCCCGGAGCCCAGTGTAACGCTACCTTTTCTAACAGAGACACGAGATATGTGTGCCATTTCAAAAGTTCTTTTGAACATCCATAGAAAGCATAATTAAAATGCTTTTTCAATCCACAAACACGCCATCCAATCTTTTCATCTTCCCAAAGCTGTGTTTTGCTGAAATGGTAGTCAGCAGCTTTATTAAAGTACTTCAGTTTTGGGTACACCTACACTGCAACTACAGGATGAGATCATAGTGCAGGTAATGTGAACTAATACAGCTAACGTTGGGCAAAAGTCATAGCACCACTGCTAGCCCAAGCTGCAGTCTACGCTTCAGCCCAAGCTGCAGCCTAAGAGCACAAATTCTGAGGTCTCCATAAACACACAGTGGAGTCCGTGGTTCACTGTAATTTCCTCGCTACCTTCTTTGCCTAAGACAGCGCAGGCACACCATCGCATGGCAGGCACGAGTTCACTGTAGTGGCACATTTTGCTGTGCCAGCCATGCCTTGTTTGGGAATCCAAGGCTACTGCACTGCTACAAAATAACATTTAACGCCAAATAGCAATGTCTTCTCCGTTGCTAGCAGTACTGTAACCTTGTCTTGTTCCCTACAGATAAGCTATCGGCATTCACACACAAAGTGTCTCAAGGAGGAGCAGTCAAAATTTATGAGGCTAAACTCTCCCACAGAGCCATCAAGGTGATACGGAAGGGAACAGCATGTAGGCTAAAAGAGCAATGTGAAGTCTACTGTTTTAAAGCTACAGTGAACTTGCTTGAGCCTCATAGGCTTTTAATGAATTCACCTCAATAGTGTTTTTCAAATCATAGACTTTGGGGAAAGTAATCTTTAACATCTCGCAGTCTAACATTCTACCAAAATGAAGAGATCTTAATAGAAGCTAGAATAAGCCCCTCAGGCTCCATTACATCACTATAATGATCCTCTCACCTCAGTTCTTCAGCTACAGCTTATGAAGTTGGCCAGCTGCTAGCAGAAGGCTTCTTCCTAACATTTGCACGCAAAGAAAAAAGGTCATAGAAATCCAGATGTACAAATTCCCAATTCCTCAATTCCCAAGCCATTTCAGAAACTAAAACTTAACATTTCTTGGAGAAGCTGGAGTTTTGCTTAGCTTGCTGTCTTTTCAAAGACAGGGAAAGAGGTTCCACACCCAGAATTCCATTAAATGAGCAATTTCCTGTTTTTATTTTCTCTTTAACAGGAGTAAATTGAAGGCTTTCAAGTGTCCAAGTGGTATGCATGAAGCTTTACTTAGCACCTTCCAAAATCAACAGTACACTCTTTTGCTGCCTATTCAGAGAGAGATGCTCATCAACAGCTTGTCACTGTGCTGTAGAAACGCAGTAAGTTACTTAACGTAGGGAATGTAAGACAGGTTATGTCATTCAGCTGACAGACTCCGTGAAAATTACTCAAAAAGAACGGCAAATATCAATTCAGGACAAAACATACTTTATTGTACTGTAATGTCAGAAGTACAAGAAAAGTACTGCAGAGAACCATGCTAATGGGGCTTTTAGGGTCTGTGAAGGACAGAAGTACAAGATAATGGGGTACTACTGTACTCAGTGCAAAAACTGATTCATTTGAGGCACAAGTACACCATTGTTTAAGCAGCTTGATTCAAGCACAGCTCTGGTATGTGAACTACTCTGCTTTCCTTCTATGTGACAATTCTATAATAAAGCTACTTTTACATGAAATAGGCAGTAGATTCAAGTCAGGGGTGTCCATATTGCCACTTGGCAACTAAAAAAATTAAGAAAAATACTCTGCATAGTCACCCTCCACATTTTAGTTTCAGATATGGAGCTGTGGCTAGTGAAGAAAAGTTATTCTGAAAGGTAAGAGCCCAGATCTGTTTGGTTGGGTGGGGTTTTTCCCCCCCCTCTTGTACATCTGGGGATAACTTATTTCACGTTGACCACAATTTATCCAATAAGAAAAAAAATAAACTTGTATCTTTGATAAGGAATCATACATATCTAACATTCAAATTAATTTCAGCCCTTGAGATCTTAACTTATGGCTTAAGACACAATGAAAGTGTTTGGGTACCCTTGAGTCAAGTTAATGAAGAGCATTTTTGCTAAAAAGGCAAGCAAGATTACTGTTTTAAACAGAGCTGACCTCTACAAGAAGAAAGCAGGAATCCAAGTCACTAGTTACTACTAGGTTGACGTGTACTGCTGTCCAGAAAGATAAAAATGTAACATCACAATGAAAAGGTTCAACAAACTTGAAAGATAAAGGTTTCAACACCAGAAGCAGCATTTGAAAACAAGCTGTTTAAGTTAATCTTTTCAAGAGATGCAGATTGCATAACTCTAGGCATGAACAAACATGCTGGCAATCTTCTCCTTTTACACAGCAGCTGTGTTTAACATAGGAAGTTCTGGGTTTAAAGAAAGCTACTCGAAGAAGAATTAAGATTTGCAATTGCCTGTCTACTTAATGAGATTAGTAGAGAAACGAAAAAAAATTACTACTGAAACAGTAGCTTCTCAGTGGATCCCTATCAATACAAACAGCTTCTGATCTGTAAGCAACGCAAGACTAAACAGACAACTATTATTTTATATTATTACTATGCTTATAAGTTACATCAGTTAAAATTAAAAAAAGCCAAGCAGTTTTGCCCTATTTCAAGAATAATTTCCAATCAACACCAGTTTACATGGTGAATGGGACTTCACAAATAAACAAGGAATGGTGACATCTTTGGGTCAAGAACGACAAGAAATAATGGGCTCTGTGCTACCAATCAACCTCAACAAGAATATGGCACAAGGGCCAGCCCAAGCTGTACCAACACTGAACCTTTAGCACTCGGCACAAATTCGGATCTCTTTACTTTAGCTAGCAAATCAGGTGAAAAGACCGGGTAAAAAAAAAAAAAAACTAACTAAAAACTTAAGCCAAAAATTGGAATACACTTCTTAAAAAACATCTGTAGTTTTAAAACAACTTTACACTGACATCAGTTTGTGCAAACTAAAAAGAACTCCTTGATTTCTCTCTAAGAAAAGACAAATCCCCTAAATATTTTCCTTTTAGCCCACCGTATCTGTAGATACAATCTCAAATCTAACAGATGTAAATGCAAGAGAGAAAAAGTTACAGCTTTT
The DNA here is from genome assembly GCA_030449065.1 of Oceanodroma leucorhoa. Classification (NCBI taxonomy): domain Eukaryota; kingdom Metazoa; phylum Chordata; class Aves; order Procellariiformes; genus Oceanodroma; species Oceanodroma leucorhoa. The sequence continues at coordinate 3,578,282 of JASVER010000043.1, forward strand.
GCACAACATTCTTTCTACAAACAGCTGCTGGAGGGAAAGTAAAATATAAAAGGAATAAAGAAAGGAAGGTTCCATCTGAAATACTCTCACAATCTTTCCCACTCTGTAGTCCATGAATCCGACTCTGATGCTAAGGTGACAGTGTATGTAAGCAGATTTTTTTGTTGATTTTATTATTTTTGAGTTTCAATTGAAGAGAACCTGCAAAGAGACTCAAGCCTCTTCAGGAATTGTCGGATGGAACATGCTCCTCAAATCCTTCACTCTCTCGGACCAACGCTCTTTCCAGGATAACACGGCCTTCCTTGTAGCGCTGGCTGTCTTCAGTGGCAAATTCATAGATCCAACCCAGTTTGCTGTTGCAGTTCTTGCAGCTCACGTCTCGAACCATGTGGCGGCCAGTGAGCATGACCCGATCCTGAACTTCACTGTATTGCAAATTTACCACCTGATACAAATATACAGGGGATAGAGAATAGAAAGGATTAGTTGCCTAGAGCAAAGCTTTGTAACAATGTCCATGACTACCAACATTTTAAAAGTAAAGAGCCTGTGGCACTGCACATGAACTGAAAACTGCAGTGTAGTAAGTCAACTGCCGTTGAAAATCTCCCGCTTGAGAAGGTAACGCTTTAAAGACGTGCTTCACGGGGATGTATAACCCTCACTGTTTAAATGAGAAACGTGAAATGCTATCACAAGATGTACGAGAGTGCAGAGTACTGTGTTCAACTTTGAGTGAGAAATTCCTGGTGAATAGCTTGTAAACCAATTGATATTAATCCACTTCTAATATATGTAACCCATTTCTGGGTGGTCACTTATTCCCAGAAATCAGAATCAAAATATTAAAAGAGGTACTTCTTTAAAAAGCTTGGGGTGCTTTCGAAATGATCATCTAAGAAAAAGGAAGGCTCAGTGGCTGAGAACGTAGGCATTAAACATTCACCCTTTTTTGTGTGCTATCTCGGCAGTTTAAAATATAATTTTAACTTGTTTAGGCAGCAACACCAGAGAACCAGGATGTATAATTAGTTGAAAAGTTGACGTCAGAACTATATCGAAACTGCTAATATGCGGTAGGATTCTAAAAGATGGGGTTGCACTGCTTTCTCAACTTTCCACCTGACTGTGCTTGCTCTCTCTGCTTCAGATGTAAGGCTTCTGACTGCAGAAATGTAAAAATCAAACTTCTGAGATTAAACTTCACTATGTAACACAAGAAAAATTTGAACTCCAGGATCCAGTGCTTATTGGATGAGAAAAAAAATCAGATGCACAGCGCTTTTATAGCTACGAAGCCTAACGCTTACCTATAAATACTACTGACAGGATTCAGTGTGCCAGAAATCCCAAGGCCAAGCACAGTTAAGTGAAGACATTACTGATGCTTCTACCAACTCTGCCAATGACCAAATGGCTTTCAAGAAAAAACCCAAACCAAAACACATCAATGATTATATGACCAGGAACTTTGTGAGAAAGCAAAGGACAATCACTTTTTTTATCAATGAGTCTAATGGACAAGTCTATATGGAAGGGTTAATAAATAATGCTGCAATTCACTCAGAGTTATGACTTCCATATTTCAATCTGTTGAATTAAATACTACTGTTAGCTTAAATGCGTTTTAGAAATTAAACAGAATACTATCTAGATTTTTTTTTAACTGAGTAAAAGTGCAAATGCCTTTGAAACTCTTTGATAGACAAAAGATACTCTCACAGTGAATTTGAGGTTCATATTACAGAAAACTCCATGCATTTTGGCATGATGCCTCTATATACACAACCCTCTTTAGAGTCTTTTAGTATTGCAGATAAACTCATTTAGATAGCTTGCCATCAATAGCAAATGCCTAATTTGACTTCAAAGACAGCTGGATAGAACAAAATAAAAGTAAAAAAATTAAAATAGTAATTACACAACACTTTAGCCATAAAGTTTTTTTAGTTTTGATGACAGATTCATATCCCACAAACTCATTTTTCAAAAGCAAATATTAGTTGCCCCTCAGCTTCTTACCAACCTTGTTAAAAAGAAAGGCTCTTCCCGTGGCCCCTGTAAAACGAGTCGAGATGAGCTCAGAACGATTGGTCAGAATGGTGTCGCAGTTTGCACAGGAGAAGAGGCGAGTGCCACCAATATGATCCAGAAAAATTCTTCCCATTTTTAGAACTTACGTAAGTTTATATTCAAGACCTGAAAAAAAAAGGAAGATAACGTACATGTGAAAAAAGCATTGTAGCAAAAAAAAAAAAACACCCCAAAGCACCCCATATATATGGCAGAATATTCTGCAAACCAATTCAGCTAATGCTTGCAGAAGTTCTTTCCTTCATAGATGAATTACTGAATTTATAGACTGCAATCATCCTTTCTCATCAAGACAAGTTATTTCCCAAAGTACCATCTTACCAATAAGATGATACACTTAGATGCAAACTAATTAAATTAAATGAGCAAAACATGAACTAAACCCTTTAAAATATAGTTCAGACATTTGCAGACCACTACTGGACCCTACAGTTCTTAAACTCAAAAGCTTCCACTCCTTTCCTATTTTCTTTTCCTCTTTAATACAGTACTGAAATTCCACTCCATTATATTCCCAACAACTCACACATATTAGTCAGTACTGGGAAATGAAGCACTGAGAAGTACATTGAGTCACCAAGACAATTATAGTTTAATTTTCCCAAGTCACCCCCCTTTTTTAAATATATATTTATTTTGTCACTTCCCCTCAGCTTTGCACAATTTATGACATGCAACCACACAACACCACCATCCAGGATGCTTTAGTCTTCTAATATAGCAGACTGGGCTACCGTATTTGATTTAACACTTACTGGTTTCATATACATAGCATCCAAACCTTTCCTATGTTGTTATTTCATATAATAAACAATTCACCCAGTCTTTACACCAGACAGCTTTATATACAAACGTTTAAAACTGTCTAATCTAAATACAAAATACTGTGTCATTTACACAAGCTACTTCCAAAGCATCGCCACTAAAATACCTGAGCAACTCCAATGAGCAGAAAAAGAGAGCTTAGAAAGTTTATAGCAGCAGATCTGCAGTACCTGATAAACAAACCTCTTCACTGCTTGGGAAAATTAAAGTATCTCACCAACTTTATACCAACTAACATAAATTACTCAAAGTTAACTAGCGAGTAGGCACAGAACATATCAGACAGCTGAAAACTTAAATCACGAAGGATGACATAACATGACAAAGGAATTAAATGATGATGTTATTTCCATTTCAACTGCAGAAAAGTTTTATGACTAAACATCTATAGTTAAACAAGTTAAATATACCTCCATTTATGCTTCAGATGTGGAATCAGAAGAGAGTATTGTCTCTGCTTTTTTCATGCACAGCAATGCAAAATAAATCTGACACGCTGCAGTATTAAAGTTGTGTGGGTTTTACTTTTCAGAGCAGGAGACAGTATGCCATTCATAGAGAAATTAATCAAATTTTGTGCTCCTCAAGTTGAATATTCTATGCCAAATGCCTTGAAGAAGCACAAATACCTAAATTAAACCCATTTTGAGTTTTAGGGGATCAGTTTCTTACTCTGACATGGACAAAGCAAATGGACTAAAACATGTACCTGAACACACAAAATTTAAAATACCATTTTTAGAGGTAAAAATCATAAGTCACTGACATCATGATTTTTTTTTCAATTGCTTTATTTCCCCACTTCGTCTTCTTACAATGTATGGCAATAAAAAGTGTTCCTAGTATTGAACAGAGTGATTTTAGCACAAGTTCCTTACATTCAGGTTTTTCAAATCACTATTAGCCTTCTGTAGCCCATCTGAAGGATACGTAAAAATTCAAAGCAATGGAATGACTCTTTCCTTTAAAGGTGATATAATACCCATTTCTCTTCTTGAAAGGATAAATAAAACAGGTCTTGAGTTTGACAAAAATATTTCAAAGACTTAGCTGAGTGTAGGGGTGCAATTCCTTGTGACTCCACTCAAAATACAAGAAGCATTTTCCTTCAATTTCTCTAAGCATTATACCTTTCTAATACGCCTTTATCTTTCCTAGCAAGCAAGGGCAAAAGAAAAAATTAAAATGTGAATAGTGACAGCATGAAGGAAAATCAACAGACAATAAGTGTGAATAAACAAGTATCCGTCAAAGTCTCCAACCAGAAGAAACCACAAATAGAAGCAATAAAAGCAATTGTGACAGATATGCCCATAAGGCACTTGGCCTAGCTCCATGTGTCATCCTTACTAATTTTGGATAATGTTATTTTTGTGTTGATTGTGTTGTGGATTAAAAACAATTAACTGATCATAAGTTATTGTAAATGTGGAATCAACATCCAAAGCGGTATTTCTTTCAGGGTAAACACACTGCTTACCCTGTCAGTATTTTTAGAAGCTAACATAAAACAAATCCAAAACCATCCCTCTCTTTTACCAAGAGCAACACAAACACTAAGCTTGGTAAGTGACAAGAACAGATCCATTACACAGACTAACCTTGCAAAGCATGCCATTTTGAAAAATACGCATCTGAACACTTAAAATGCAAACACATCACCTATCTAAAAACATAATTCATGTTACTGCACCCAGAAAAGTGGTAACCCAGAGTCACTAAAACCAAAATTTAAATACTTCAGAAGAGAGCGCGAGTGTGATTCTTACAAACAAGCTAGAAGTCAAAGCGTCATACAAATTTATTTCTCTGGATATGGCATTATGCACAGATTGAAGTGTTGAGTCCTGAAGATATTAAACATTAAAATAAATGCATAAAGAAATATGTTCAAAGACTTAAGGCTGAAAAACCTGCCGAGTGATACAAGGTCTAAAATCTTCAATTATTTCTATCACCCCAAAAAGCTGAAAGTAACCTCATCAAGTATCTAAATGAGAAAGAAACTTCCAGTAAGACTTGGGTCCCAACAGAAAGACAAAGTGAGATTAATTTGATGATAGCACAACGCTATGAGAATTCAGACTGAAGTTACAGCAGAATCTAATAAACTAACTGGTACCGGAACAATTTTCTTCAGAATACAGCGCATAAGAAAACATGTATTCTTGAAATAAATAATAATTAAATAATAAATAAATACACATTTAAAAACTTAGAAAATGAAATTCTACAATCTGCACTGTAACAGTCAAAACAGATTAGATTATGTGTTTTTTTAAGAAACTGCTAAAATAATGTAATCCTACTAGAACGTCTAACGTTTAAAATAACCTCTACACTTAACTGCCCCATGGTAGATTTCAGTCAAAATAGATAGCAGCCTACAACTATCATTAGCTCTCAGTTTTGATTGCTACAGGATTTCAATGAATCTGTAGGGGTCCAGCTAAAGTGTTATAAAACTAGTCACCTTACATTAGTCTTTGTATTACTGCTTACATTAGAAAAGAAGTTACAAAATGACTGCTGGTAAGGCAGCCTTCAAATGCTGCATTTGATCATGAGTTTTCTAAACAAGCTAACAAGGAACTTTTGCTTTTTCCTCTCATATAAGGTAGAGAAGTTAATTTCAACTTGGGATCATTTCACACTCCCCCCCTTTTTTTTCCCCCAAGCTAGCAACATAATATTCACTTATAAGACCAATTCAGAACATACTTGCTGTACTGTTCTCTCCTTACGTAAGGATCCTGAATCCTGTAGGAAATACTCATTGTACACTGGAAAAAAACCAGAAGCACAACAGAACAAGTGAAAGCAATTTTCCATTGCTCTCAGGCTCATATCCTTTAAACACAGAAGTGGTGTGTACAAAGTCACCCAAGATAGCTGTGTGATTTTTTTCCTATAGTTTTCACTTCCCATGTAAAAGGTGTGGGCGTCTATTTATGTTCACACATACATAAATGATCTGAAAAAAGCCACTTATAGGCAGCTTTTATAGGCAGTGGGAGGGCTCTCTTAACTGAAGAAAGCCAAAGAATTGTGAAACATTAAAGCATTTCTAAAGCTTAAGATCCTCCAGTTAGGGGAGAAAAATGCAAGAAGTGCACTTACCCATTCATCCACTCTCTATACTTCAAAACAGTGAAAATAACGTCCGTTGGTTCAGACAGTCAGTCAAGTTCCCTATTGCCGTTCACAACTCCGGAAAGTGACACTACCGTATCATGCCAATTCCATCATGCTACTAGCAGAATTTTCAGAAGCAGTGGACAGGAATTTTGGTTATTCACAAAACCAAAGGCTGAGGAAAAAATAGATTTTTTTGGCCCATGATTTCATCTTTAAAGTCAGCTAAGCATTCTTTGTTGGATATGTGTCAGTGATGAAGTCCTAGTGATCCTGCCCTCRTGCAAATTACCAAACACAAGTCGTAATATTAAATTAATGGCTCCAATGTAAAAAAGGTAGACTTTTTTACTTTCACTAACGGGATACAAAGTATCTACCACTTGTCAAAGCTACACAGTTCAAAGAGACAGGTACTTCTATGAACTGAGAGCAGATGCCACTGTGTCATCAGTCGGTATCCCGACCACCACTATCAACCTGCATTCTTGAGAGGATCTTTAGCAGAACAATCAATGCTAGCTCATATTACTTAGCTAGTAAGGCTTGCTCACAGTGCATTATTTTGACAGTACAAACCTCGATACAACTCCTTAGTCATACTGTGAAACATTTCCTGCCTGCATGCTTCTCCCAGTGAGTGCATGGACAGACAGGAAACACAAGCACTGTGGCTGTGTGCTATAATATGTATTCCTCGAGCAGTGTGCTCCCAAACTTCCACCTGTCTTTCAGTGTCGATTTTGGCAACACTGAGCAACAGCTGTCAAAGAGCTGACATTCAACAGCTTAAATTTGACCACTATCTGCACACAGAGCTGAAACCACCTGAAGCACTACTTGGTTGGTATTTGTACTACCTAATCTGCCTACCTTCACAAGCAATAAAGAACAAAATGTAACACAAACAATTATTTATTAACATTTTTAAAACTAACAGTCAGTGTTTTCTTGTCCCAGAGTGCAGCTCTTGAAGACACAGGACCGTCAGTGTTTGGGAGAGCCAGCAGGCACTYTCTATATCCACACTGGACTGTGGATATTTCAGGAGCCTCAGTGTTGCTTCAGCACCATCTACTGCATCTCAGATCTACAACAGAAAACAGCTGCTAGTTAAAGGATAAAAAACTATGACAGCCTCTYTTTTGCCACTTCACTGACGAAAACATTTTCCTTTGTATGTTGAGCCAACAACCACTCTCTCCCCCTTGAAAACAGGGCCGTGCATTCCCCTAGGCACAGTAAAACTTTCTCAGGATGTACTTACTCTGGAACTGGGCTTAAACTTCATCTTCACATCTCAGGAACCAGGCTTAAGCTTCCTCTTCTCATCACAGAGGTGGTCAAAAGAGGAAAAAGAATACTTAGCACAGCTACACAAGACTACACATTAAAGAATCACTGGGTAAGCAAAGAAATAAAACTTGCTCTTTACCTTCCCAGGTTTCTGCTGCTCACAAGTGGGGGTGCATCTGAAAATACACACGTGGTCAGTCTCTTAGGAGGTCTGAGATTCAGCCATCTGCCACTGACTTTTGCAACTGTTGAAATAAGCAGGGCCCAGCCTCTGGCCTCTGCCTACACGCAGAATTTGTTATCAGAAAGCACCACACGTAGCCAAACATGAAGGAAGAAAGTGAACTGGAACAGTATGCTATGCTCATTAGAACCACCCAGCTACTGCCGCAAACTGTACAAGGAAGTTAATACAGTCAGATGACTGAAGAGGCTTTGGCAAAGGAATGAAAGCTGTGCCCAGATGCAGTGCGCAGCACCCGCCTAGAACAGGATGCCTTGCAGCATGAAACCACATTTGTGCAAGTTACACTAGTCTAATTTTCTATCGCAAGTTACAGTAGTATAATTTTCTATTGCAAACTGGCTTTATTTCCAGGTAAGGTGAAAGCTTCGCATTGGGATACTGGCATTTAAATATGTTAGCATAACATTATATTGCTGTATGCAATAATACAGGGTAGTTCGTTTCAAGTTTACAGAGAGCAGAGCCATACAGATGGGTGCTTGTTTCTAATACAGCCCCCATATCTCAGCATCTCCCACACAGTAACTTACACCCTCACAATACTCTTGCTAGGTAACATATAAAAGTATTAGTTTACAAATGGTATGAGACTCAGATTAATTTTCTTTCCCACTACTACACAGAGTCCAAAAGCAGCAACTATTCCTGTCTCCTTGTTTCTTTTTCCCTTCCTTTTTCCCCTTTCCTGCCTGTCTCCCCTTTCCCTTCCCTTAGAGAAGAAAAGGATCCCCCTTTCCTCTCTTAATTCCTCAAGTGTTTTTAAAAAAGCTGTATTACCTGGTTTTGTAATAAATTTATTCATATACTAAATTCAGCAGATAAGACAACTTTTGCCTACTAATCCATTTTGCAACCTTCAGAAAGCTAAACTAATTCAGATTTTCTGTTTTCATTAATTTCAGTGCTGAAGTGATACAGGTCTTCACCTGAAGACACCACTGGTTTCATAAGTCATTGGGGGGCGGGTGTGTGTGCGTGTGTGTGTGTGTGTGTCAAATAAACTAACTTTAAATAAATGGTGAAAAGACAGTGATCATCCGTGAAAAGACAGTGATCATCCAAACTTCCATACAAGCTACATCCACCAGCAGAAAGGTTGCCAATATGCTTAGTGCATCACACCAAGAAATTCTTGTATCAACTAGGAAAACTCCTAAATGTAGGCAAAGGCTCCAAAATTAAAGACAGCCTTGCTACCAAATGTCCACAGTGCACAGGCATTTCCTCTACACATTTAACAAGATATTTTTAAGCTAAATCTTGCTTAAGGGAATTACGTATTTCAGCAAGAGCTGAGCAACTCAAGATTTCAACATAGGTCAAATGATAGTAAACAAACATGAACCAATGACCTAACTTGGACAACACTACTTCAAGCTTGTGATGACTACCAGCAGAGGGAATGCTAAATATATATATTTGTGTGCATGTGTACAACTCTCACTCTCTCAGATGACAAGGAACAAATCTCGTCTGTTCTTGTCATCTTCTCTGCTGGGCTTTGAGGTGCAATTTCTTTTGTCCTCACACACTTGGCAGCCACATCTGAAACTCACTCATAATTACTATTAAAATCTATATATAAACAATTAGATCTGCATCTGTAAGTTAAGTACTTCCACAACTACGGAAGTGAAAGTAGCAGATGACAGAAGCCTCCAAATAATATTTCTAAAGACTAACATTAGAAAAGAGAGTAACACTTAAAAATGGACAGTTTCGTTTGTCACAAACATTACTTGAATTCAGCTATCCGGAATGAGGCTATACATAACAGGATTATATGTAGCTGTTACACAGTTATATATACAGCTATATATATAGCTGAACCAGCCACATGAGGGAATCCTTACAACCATGGAGCAAGTTCCCTTGCTTTCTGCCATCAGTCACAAGCATTAGTTATGCTAATAGTTAATCTATTGCCATTAGTTGTTGACATCAAGACTTGCTCTGAGACTCCTACCACTTTGAGAAGAGCCATGCCCTGTGTTTCTCTAAGAGTCTTGTGTACTTGCTTTGTTATTCCTTCAATCTAACCCTAACACCGTGTTTATTGTTTAAAGAAGATAAAGAAAAATAACTTATTAAATTCTATCACTATRTTAGTCCAAAACACAGCCTTTATCCTTAAATAAGCATGCTGGATTAATCTAATCTGTATCTGCTTGCACAATACAGCTGAGGTCTGTACACAGAGTCACAAATGAACAGACCACTGTCAGTCTTCGCATTCCTTTTTGCTTTGACTAGAACCTTTTCCAGGGCGAAAAACCGCTTGCCAAATATTTCAGTTCCCTGGGAACCTATACTTTCACAGGCAAAATCCAACCTAAGAGCTGACAGGCGAAGCTGGCCCATTGCTGAAAGAGCCGTGAGCACCTCGATAAGCAAACAACCACTCGATTTCTGACAACCGGCTTCCCGTGGAAGAGTCACCTATCAGGCAGGGACACGGGGGTTACTCAGAGTTGCTTCGGCGATGAGTAAGTCTTCAAGGAGCGGTGGACAAGTAGCACCTTCTAACTGGGAGGGGAGAAGAGAGATGCGTCAAGCGGCACTGCTACCCACCCTAACCGGGCAGCGCAGCCGGCAGACCCGCGCTAACGACAGGGCGGGCGGCGAGRGGCGGCGAGAGGCGGCGTGGGCGGRGAGGGGGAACTGACCCACGCTCTGCGAGCGGCGGGACCGGCGCCGGCCTCCGCCGCAGGGCGGTTAACCCCCTCGTAATCCTTCGCGGCAACGCCGGCCTGCGCCGCGCCCCGACCCGCCGCCGGCGGAGGCGACGCGAAGCCCCGAGCGGCGGCCGCCGCCGCCACCGGCTAGGGCTCAGTGTCACGCTGAGCGGGGGAATGGGGGGGCGGCGATCCCCACCCCCAGCCCACGCGTGCGCGGTGGGGCGGCGCGCGCCGCGGCCGTTGCCCCCGCGCCGCCGCTCCACACAAAGCCCCGCGCGGGGGCGGGCCCCAGCTGAGCGCCGTCACGGGGGCGCGCGCAGCCAACCGCCGCCGGCTCGGCCCCCGGCGCCGCCGCCGGGCGCTGCCGGCAGCGCAGGCAACTTGACAACAAACAGGAGGAAACAGCTGACGGGAGGCCCCGCCGCCGTGAGGGGCGCCCGGGYCGACCACCGCTCCCCCGGGCAGCCCCGCCACCCCCACTCCCGCTCTACACCCCCCCCGGCCGTGCGGAAAGGGGGGGCACGGACGCAGCGGAGGGGCCCAGGCACGGCTCTTCGTTCCCCCGCCCGGGGCCCCGCACAGGAACCGGCCCGAAAAGTTGCCGCCGCTGCCCCGGCGGAGAGGGGAGCCGGCGGCGGCGGTGCGGGGCCGGGGGAGGAAGTTGTGGCCGCGGCGGGGAGAGGGTGCTCGGTGCCGGCCCTGGGCGGAGGGCCGGGCAGGAAGGCTGGGCGGTGCTGGGAGACGCTGACGGAGGAGGGGACGCGGTGGGGGAAGCCCGGTGCTTTGTCGCGGCGCCGGGCCGCAGGGGGGCAGGCAGGGCCGGCGCTGCCCCCTCCGCGCCGCCGGGCCGGAGCGGCTCCTCCGGGGCCCCGCCGCGGCCCGAGAGACACAGTGCCGCGGCCCGGAGCGGCGGCCGCCACCTCCCTCCCCAGCCGCCGGCAGCCCGCCCCGGCCTCCCTGAGCAGTGGGGGCGCGGCGCGACCCCCCGCCCGGTTACCTGGCCCAGGGGAGCAGCAGCGGCGGCGGCTCCGTGCCCGGTGTCTTTCCCCCCCGCCCTCCACAACCCCGACGCTCCGGCTCGGCGGCGTGGCTCCGCCCCCTCGAGGCCCCGCCCCGCCGCACGTCAATCACTGCAGCCAAGGCCCCGCCCCCGCCGCCTCTCGGCCCGCCCCGCCCCCGTCGCCTCACGGCCGAGCGCGGCGGGGCGGCGGCGGGTTGGAGCAGCCCTTCGCAGCCCTCCGCAGCCCTCAGCGCCGCCGCTCCGGTCGGCGGGGAGCGGGGGGCCGGGCGGCAACGCTCAGCCCTTACGGGCCCKCCAAGTCCCCTCTCCCAGGCGCCCGTCAGCTGCCGCCCCCAGCCCGGTGCCCTCCGCTCCCCCCATCTGCCTCCCAGGCCCCCTCCCCTCAGCAGCCCTGTCAGGAGGCCCTGTCAGAGGCGCCCACCTCTTGCTGCGGGAGCCGAAAGCCAGCGGCACGCCGGGCGTGCCCACCAGGCCTCCCTGTGCCCCGAGAGCACCGTGCCGTAGGCCTGACTGGGAGGGAGGGGAGTTCCACCTCCAGGCCTGCCTTTTCCYCAGGTCCCTGCATGCCCAGGGACTTGGCCTGCCCTGACAGTGAGCTTCACCGTGGCACAGGCCCTGTGAGGGTTTGCAGCAGGGAAAGGCACCGAGGTGACTGTCAGCGGCATCCTACCTCAGTGAAGCTGGGACTGATACAGTGTTTCAGGCCACTCAAGTTGAAATGTTCGTGTGACACCTTATTGTCCATGATGACAATGAAAGATCAGGGAAGAAAGCAGCAAAGTGTGTGTGGCTTTTCTTGGCCATTGGCTGCAAGCATTACCAATTCCCTGCCAGTTTTAATGTCTCAGTGTTCAGACACAGATTGCATCCTTGGCAAATAAATAGCGGTCTTGGCCAGAATACAATGGAAAAAAAAATAATTTTGAGTTGTTGGTTATGAAAAAGATGTGAAAAGGGGTGTTTTTTTCCTTCTGTGGGGCAAGCCGTGCCATTTTAAGGATTTCTGTTCTAATAATATCACATCCATGTTAAAGAAAATGTATTTTTCATGCATGGTGATTCCTGGGTCTGTCCATGTGGTATCACCAGAGGAGCTGCAGTAATTGCAGGAAGGAATGACTAGGAAGGACTCTTCTGTCATTTCACATCAAAGGCAAAGGGACATCTCTGTGAACGTACAGCAGGCAGCACATAATTATATGCCCAGCTGTTCTTCAGCTTGTATCTTCTTGCATGGRCTTTTTCGTTTACCATTAAAAATAGCTAGGTAGAGGAGTACACAACCATCTGCATGAGGGTAGACATGCATGAGGGTCAACATCGATATGTTAAGAACTGCTGTTTGCTTTGGGCAGCCCTCCTAAAATTCATATCTCTTCAGTATGGTCAGCTCTGGCCTGATCCTGAATAGAACTGAGCATTGACATTTCTCATTGGCCTGTCATCAACCTCTCTTTAGATCATGCAGAGGAAGTGAGAAGTGTCAGAGCAGTCTGTCAGACAGCAATCGCCTCTTAGTTAATGGCATGGGGACAACAGAAGTACTAAGAATATTAGAAGGAAGCCATAAAGACCATGCCTGGGGTCCTATTTACCACCAGCAAATGACGAAAATAACTGGTCTAACATGCCCTGTTTGTTAACAGATTGACCTGAGCTGCTGTTGTGCCTCGCTGAGTAAGCGTGAGCTTTGTCCCTCATGGATCGGCTCAGTCTTGTCACAGGAGCTACATGAAGATCCACGTCTTACTCATCTTTGCAAAGCTCCCATAGAGATCACTGTAAACAAAGCCAAAACGAGGGAAAAGAGCGGCAAAGCAATGGTGCCTTAGTTGGCGTCAGTGACTGGCGTCTTATCCTGTGAGCTCTCTGCTTAGCTCTGCTGCTGAGGCATCTGTACATCCCTGGGCAAGTCAGTTCTTTTTGCTACATTTTCCTCCCTCTCTGTAAAATGGGGAGAGCAATGCTACCTGCCTTACTGGGTGGCTGTGTGTTTGCTTAAGTACTGTTCTCCAGCCTGGGCATATGGAGGAGATGTATGTCTGAACATTGCAATCGTCATAATAATATTACCATGAAAATAAAATAAAGCCCAAACCTATGAATAGTATTAAATTCTCAGCAATAGGAAGGGTAGCTGTACCAATCAGAAAGAAACCAAATTGACCATGAGACAAGCAGAGAATGGATTAGCCTCTGCTTGACAGATGGTGCCAGGGACTGATGTTTTTATTTCCCTTGTAGAGGAGCTTAGAGGAAGGGGGACAGGGGAGGGTGAGGTAGGGCACCTTTATTAGAATGAAACAGCAGGCTGTAGCAGCTCTGCTGAAAAACAGCAAAAAAAACAAAAGTAATTTCCAATTAGTTTGTAAGGGACATGCTACATATCAGCCACAGGATGAAAAACAGGAACAGCAATATTGTACCACATGGCACTTTTAATCTTCAAAGCAGCCTGAAAACATAATTAATCCTCCTCTGAAATAGGGAAATGCAGTGCAGTCAGCAGTTTGTTCCTTTACTTCTTATGCCAGGATTTGGGAAGACCCTGGGCCTTTTCCACAGCTGATTCATATCACGACAGCTCAAATGACTCAGGAGGAGCCAGTCCCCTATGCAGCACAACTAAGCAGAAAAGGCTGTGTTAGATCTGGAACTTAATGAACCAGAGAGAGGGGAGATGTCTGCGCCCAACAGCCTCAGTAAGGCCCACCTTTAATATTTGTCCTATCTAAATCCACTCTTCAGTGTTGTGAGCGACACTATAGGAAGCGTTTCAGGGAAAGTTAGGTGACTGAGGAATTAATCACGATCTCAGAAAGAACTGTGCAGTGAAATCCATACACCAACATCTTGATCTAATTAAAACCTCTGACAAAATTTCAGTGGAATTCAGTGGGACCTGGGTGCATCCCATTGAATTAGTGTCAGGGCTTGGGGGCTGCTTGTGCAGATCTTCCCTCTTTAAAAAGAAAATGTTACAGCTTAGTGGTTTTTACTCCTACTCAGTCTCCAGAACCACTATCAATTTTCCAGTAGGCTTGTGGATTCCTGTGTGGCAAAGCTAAGCCTACCAAACCAGGCGTGCCTGAGGTGGGACAATGATCTAGTGGGATTTTCCATTGCTGTTTCACCCATGCCCAGGATTTCTGGCAGCAGAGAGGAGGCAGCTGAAATACAGAGCTAGACTTACAGGCTGTGATCTCTCTGAGAGGCAGCTCGACTCCTAGATGTCCCCTCTGTGCCTTCTTGGCTTTGACTCGCATCAAAGTCTGGGTTCATCCCACTAGCTGCTCTTGTTATTTGAGAGTGGCTACTGACAGCCTGTGTTTTTTCAGTGGAGATGGTACAGCCTGCAGCTTCATTCTCATGAAGTAAGCCTACTGACACACAAAAAAATTTAATTACCTTTCATTTTCCCTCACAAGCTGACACCTATTGCTTTTGGCTTACCTGAAAGCTGACATGGGCACAAGCGCCATTTACAGGTACTTTTTCAGATGGCTGTGTTTAGCCAGGGGAAATTATTTATACAGTTAGTCTCAAGATCAGAAGATGAAAATCAGTGATGAGGAGGTCCCTCCATGCCCTCTCCATAACAGGAGAGCTGGTCTCGTTACCCTGTCACCATACCTAGTAGCCACTGGCCAGATTTTAAAAGGTGTTTAAGTGTAAAACTCCAAAGCACCCAGGAGCCGTATGAAAGAACTTGATGTCCAAAGAGGGACTCAGAATTTATGTGCCATTGTGAAGATGTCAGGAGYGGAGACAGTAAGCAGGCCTGATGCCAGGGAATGCGCAACACTCTCCTGCAGAAATGAAGTCATTGTTGTGAACGCCACAGTTCAGGGAGGCCGGCAGAGAGACAAAAATCACCCTGAAGCCAGTCACTATTGCAGTGAGTGGGACTCACTGCCATTCCCTAGCAAAAAAAGCAAGGTTGCTGAGTAGGATGGGTGTTGATACAAACATATCAAAGATGGGACAGGGAATCTTGCAGGTTTTTTGCATTGCTAGGCCTTCTTTTTTCAGTCTTCCACAGTGGAGGATGATTACTTGAAATAAGGAGAGCTTTCAGGTTGTGGTCTCCTGCAAAGGGTCAGGCTGATTATTATTCTTTCTGTATACAGGCTCCCATAACCACCTTATCTTGCCAAGGGACAGGGTCACTTGATCCCTCCTTCCCGGAAAATGTTTAGAAAGCTGACCCTGCTCAGAAGATCATGAGGGGCTTGGAAGACAGGCTACCTTTATGACAGCTGTGTGCTTGTGCTTTCCTTTGCTGCTGTCTCACGCATCGCTGTACAATGGCAATGCTCTGCAAGATCATATGAGTTATCAATCTTTTATTTGGGGGAGATTTTATCAGATGTCCAACACATGGGTGATAGCCATCTGATTATGCCACTTCCTCCACATAAAGTCTTGGTCTGATGCACACATATGTGAGTGGGGAGAAGATGCAATGGGGTGGTGCTCCATTGACCCAGCCKAACAGGGCAGGCAGTGATCCAGCTGCCAACTCCCCAGTATTTTACAGTAGGTGATTTCAAGTGAGCTTTCAGGCTCAGCTGAGGAGGGTAAAGCTGGAACTATTCCTTTGGCACAGAAAAACATCACAACAGCTGTCTACCAGGAGAGGAGATAAACATTTTGGGGGAGAGCAGCTACTCCAATGCACGTGGACTTCATCAAACAGTCTGGGCCATCCCTATTGTTTGTGAGCACTGGATGAGAACAAAGACAGATTGGGCTAGAAAGGGCGCCACACAGAGACATTCAGAGCACGTACAGAATAGGACACTTTAATGGGTACACTGGATCACCGGTTTTTGATATAATCAGAGGAATCTACTAGCTTGGGAATATATATATACACACACACMCCTGAGGCCCAGGTGAATTCCCATAACTGTTTCTTTTTGGTTACACTTATCAAGAGATGGAACTGGGCCACTACAATTGTCACTTCACAGACAGGAGAGCGAGGAAAAATCTTTGCAGCATTATCAGTCTTTTTCATTTGCTGTTCCTAGAGCTCTGGGTGGGGTTTCCCYGGTATAGTCAACACCGCATTTCCTTGAAGGTCTTGGAGCTGATTCAATGTTGCTATCAGTCTTTTAACAGTACCACCCCCTGCTCAGGAGGCACAAGTTTGGATGTCAAAGGTGAGCCTATTTAAAGGAAAAGAGCCAGCCTCACTCTAGACTTATTACTCTTTTGTTCATAGATACCCACCCAAAGATGTTTATCAAAGATGCTAAATTCAGAGGGAGCAGAGAACAAAAGGCAAGCAAAGCCTGGGGGAAGAAACATAAAAAGGGGAGACAGGACATACAAGGGAAGGGAACAAGACATGGAAGCCTACACAATAAGTAACTTAATCCATACCACTGAAATGGTGGGGGAAGAGGCTTGTTTTGTGATCTTCTTGGCAACCTAATAATACTTGGTTTTAGTCAAACACTCCTGTGAAGTCAGAGTGCACGTGAGACTGGGAGGAGAGCTCGGCAGATGAGTGTCCATGTTTAAAACCAGTCTCCAGGATGGAGAAACCTTGAGAAGGCAGACTTCAAATCTGGTTTCTGTGCAGCAGCAATGACATGTGGGTGGCACCACCTTCTTTAAGGCACAGTGTATTTCAACAGGTGAAGCTTGCGAGAGAAGCCCACACCTGATGAAACAGAAAACGCCTAGCTCCCCTTCTGCGAATGCTTTAGAGGTCTGTGAGGGGGCTGTCAACTCAGAGACCAGCTGTACAGCTGAGTAAACAATAACATATTTGCCTCTGGGACAAACTAGGAGAAATGATGCATGGTTTATTCCAGGGCATTACTGAGACCACCACAGAAGTGAGAAAGAATTTCTTTCCTTCCCAGGTACAATAATAACAAAAAGCTGGAAGCTATCTGCAGGTCTTGCATCTGAACATATAGTGATGAGACTTTGTACTTACACAGTATCATGCACACAAAGATTTTAAAGTACTTTGCTAAGCTGAGTAAGCAGTGCAATTCTTGCTGCAGAGATAAAAATTAGGAGTACAAGAGAGGCAAAGCAAATGATCTGGAACCCCTTGTCCTGCCAGAGGGGGAATGGCAGGGTTAGTCCAGGAGCACAAGGCAAAGAGCTTCCATTTGTTGTGCTCTCCAGGCTCCAGTTTGGCCAAGAGCCCAAGGGAAGGATGCTTGGGGGTTTTCATGTGGTCAGTTGCTTGTAAGGCAAATAATGTAATTATTCAGCACATGTGATTGGCCTTACACAGGACAGACTCTGAGACTAGCAAGGGACTTGCTAGTAAAGGTAGCCTGAGTCACTCATAAGCTAGTGAAATAGGTGAAAACAAGAAGAGTAAGGAGTACTACAGGTTTAAATTCAGATGGGCTCACAAAACTGTAGCGCAGCATGCATGTAAGCAACCCACACCATGCCTGATTCAGTTTTCCTATTTCATTGGGACTACACATACAGATTGCTCACATTTGGCAGAGGTGAGCAAGCTTTCTTCCTAGATTTGCAAGACATGACATCAGGGGGATAGTTGCCTTCACAGATGATTATGCATCAACAAGTATATCACAGGCAGGCAACAGGGCATCGACAGTACCTCAACAAGGAGCTGAGCTGCAGCAATGACAACTTGCTATGGGACCTGTACACCCAACAGAGCACAGGGTGCAGGGCACGGCAGGCTAGGTCCTGAAAGAGGAAGGCTTTAAGGGAAGAGTTGGATGCTCCATGCATTTTGAGGGGGCACAAAGCAGGAACAATGCAAACACAAACAGTAATTTGCCAATAAAGCATGGAAAAGTATTCCATCATTACAGCTGTTGCATCATTATTAGTCAAGCTTCTAGGCATCTGCTAATGTGACAGCTAATTATTATTATTACAGTGTTTAGACAGATTTTTAAAAGGCATCATGTAGGTGCCTCACTCCCATCCATTTCAGAGAGACTTAGGCAACAGGGCCTTAGTGTGAGGCTCCTAGTCCAGCCTCAGACTGGAACATGGGAGGCTAGATGAAGTGATCATCCCTTCCTGAATCTCTAACCAGCAAAAAGCAAATGTACTTTCACAGGTGCCCTGTTAAAATCTAGACTGGTTTGAAAAGACTCATTGGACTGAACTAACTAATCAATCTAATGCTACATCTTAGCCCTTGAAAACCACAGTGTGAAAAACAGTCTCGACCTCATGCTAAGTTCTGAACAGGAAAGACCTTAGTGTACCTGCAAAGGTATATTGTGCCTCCTCCTGTTGTATTCAGATACATTAATCATATAGCAAAGAAGAGAAGAAAACACCAATGAAAAGATAACAGCACAGCACGACAGGGTTTAATTTAATGGAAAAATACTGCTGTAAGGACTGTAAACCTAGGAAACAGTCTGTTGCCATCAGCAGGAACTGGGTGTTGGGCTCCCTCAGATGTCACCTTTGCAGGCACGATGCCATTGAAAAGCTGTTCTCCCATGGGCTATGCCAGTATGGTCTTTAGTGAGCTATCAAGATAACTTCCTTACAGGCCAGTTAGTAAGGCTAATGCTGCAGGYCTGAAAGGAGCCCTGAGAACATGTGGTCATCTGCATGTCCAAGCATACTGTGTGGTTTAGTAGAGCTTAGGACACCATCAGGCTCATAATTCACACTCTGTGCAGAGATGACAGGAATGCTTAGCCCGTGCTTATTTACACCACCAGCCACCCCCACCTCCAGCAACTAACTCAACAGCATTCAAAAAGCAAACTCCAGAGGGATGAGTAGATAGATCTTAAGAAATCTGTAGCAGACAGCAGGGACCCATCTAAACCCACTCCTAAGATAAAAAGGAGGAGCTGCAAACTGTAAGTAGACATATTCCTCATGGGACCCATTTTTGCAAGTATGCATAGACAGCTCTGCATGAGTGAAGATGAAGTGCCACAAGTAGCTGGATCTCCTTGCAAAGGGTGATAGACTGAACTGCTTCTTCCAGTAACTTAGGTGAAGGCAGGCTTAACTCCAGAATATTTGTCAGGGAATAGCAATGGCCTGCTGTTCCCAAAGTACAGGCAAACCAGGAGCCAAAGGCAATCCCAGCACAAGCAGTGCCCTCAGTGATAGAGCACAGTCCCATGAGATCTGAGCACAGCAAGCAGGGACAGATGCTGGTC
Source organism: Oceanodroma leucorhoa (assembly GCA_030449065.1). Classification (NCBI taxonomy): domain Eukaryota; kingdom Metazoa; phylum Chordata; class Aves; order Procellariiformes; genus Oceanodroma; species Oceanodroma leucorhoa. The sequence continues at coordinate 3,597,737 of JASVER010000043.1, forward strand.
TGTCCCATCAGCAGCCCCAGACACAGCAAGCAATGAACCAGGTCCAGGCTCCACACAGGAACAAAAGGAAACAGAACCAGGACTGGAGACAAGCTGCAATATACACCTGAGGGACCCATCCAGGAGAAAAGCTACCTACAGTGGAGGTCCAAGGTCCATCCAGGAGGCAGAGCCAGAAGCAGAGCTGCAGACAGGCACACCTGCAACACAGCTCAGGCAGGAACACAGCAAATGCTCAGTCCAGAGCTTAAATGGAGCCCTGGAGCCTATGGACAGGGGCTGTGGGTGGGGGGCCCAGGTGGGGCTGGTCAGTGCAATTAAGACCTTTTAGTGCCCTCCAGGCCATGAGTTAAAATGGCACCACTAACCTAGGAAGCGGGTGGTAGGAACGGGTTAATTTGAACTTCTGACAGTACAGCACTTATGTTGGCATTTCCTAATTCTTGTTTTTTTTAAAAAATTCAACTATTGTAATTTATTATGACCTTTCTCCATGGAAATGTACTGACCTTGGTCTGGTGGAATTGGGTTCAAATCTGATCAGTTAGGAAGAGAAACTTGTCTGATCTCATTCCAATTCCTTGCAGATTTTTGCCCAAAAAATCATGCACTCTCTTGGCAGTTTCTAATTCACTTTGGGGAGATCCAATTTTAGATAGCTGAGAACAAAGTCAGTAAAGAAGAAGCACATGGCAAGTTCTAGGATGCTTTTAAACTTGATACTTGGTTGACGTGTGTTTTCTTGTTTTCCTGTGTCCCCAGTACCAATTCAGTAGTAATCTCACAGAGCCCTTCTGTACTTTTCCTCCCCTGCCAGATAAGATCTGGCAGTCAAACCTACTGGGGTTTGGAATTTGTCTGGGCTTTTTTTTCTTGCTACCTCAAGCTGAGAAGCAAACTCAGAACCTCACAGCATGCAGACAGTGTAACCGCTTGTGAGCAAAGGGAGCTGGCTTCTCCCAGGTCATGTAAGTCCTGAGCAAATGTGTTTCTGTTTGGAAGACTTCTTGTTGGTAGGTCCCAAAGGAACAGAACAATGCAGTACTCCTTCCCCCAAAACAACAAGCGAACAAGATAAATCCAGTGACGCTTACACACAAAAAAATGGGAGCTGATGAAATAAATAGAACAGCTCGGGACTAGGGGCAGAAAAGCAAAATGACAGAGCCAAGAGATGGATTAAAAATAAATAGGTCAAAATCTGTCTGAAACACCAAGAAAAGCTTTCCCTGGCAAATTCACTTCAGCACCTGATAAGTAACTGAAAGCAGAGTTGAACCATGTGTTAGGCAGGTGAGTTTTCTGTGGTTGTTAATTCCCCCCACGGTTTCTGAAGGCACCATTAATGGCTATCCATAGCATATGAAGCATCACGCTCCTGCCTACATCCCTAACTTCTAGGACAGTGATGCATACATAAGCCATGTTAAATTGCCATACATCCGTCCATGGGCAGCCCACATGCTTGCATCTGTGCTAGCAGACGGTTACTAATAGTTGTCATTAGCTGCTGAAAAATGAACATGGTGGATCTCGGTTGGGGGAGAGGAGGGAGGTTACTGTGCAGTGACTCACTGCGGATGCCCGTGAGCAAAACGTCAGCAAACACAATTGGGACTGAACAAGGGATGGTTGCTAAATGATCAATTTAAGTTAATCAAGACTTCATTATTCGTAGGTTTTTATTCTGGGTAACCTGGGAGGTTTTCTTTTGCATGGCATAGCTCTGCCTACGTTGACTCATCAGACTTGAGGGCAAATGATCCTTTGCCCTCGACTGTCTTAGCTATTAAATTACTGCTACAAAGCTTGTTTGTTTTATCTGTTCCTCAGTTCCATGGCCCACACCCACAATCTGATCTTTCATTTGCATGTGGCTCCGAGTTAGCTGTTGAACTCAGAAGTCTAGGTAATGCTGGGACAAAGCTGAGAAACACAAATTAAATTTAAACCTCAAGAAATTTGTCTTGATGCTGCTGCTTAAAGTAAGCAATCTGAGCAAGCATTGAGCTGAAATAGCCGTGTATATAAACCATTTGAAAATAGCCTGAGGTTCTACGTTAAGGCAGGAGACCACCTTATAAAAGAGGCCTTTTATGCATATCTTACTGTAATATCATAACCCGTTGATTTTCTCGCCTCCAGCAAACTGGAGTTTGGGATTTTCTTACAGGTTGTTCCTCCTCGCTGTGCACGGTGTGCTTGATTCTGCACTGCTTTGCTTTTTATGGAGTCATTTAAGCCTGGGCTAAGCTATGCGATCCCTTCTCTCTAGGAGAGTGTTGTAGAATTATACTCGACATGAGACAGAGCAGTTTAGAAATCAATTTTTGGCTCATGACAGCAGCTCTCAAACTGAGATCCACAGCATTGAGGAATTCTTTCCTACCAGCTGAGCAGGACTCAGCTTTTCAACTAACACTGGTCTTTTTCCTCATTTCTAGAAACCAGCATACGTAAAGTGGAAAGGCAAATAGAGGAAATAATTTCTTGATGTTACTCTCCCATTAGTTTTACATATAACTGTTGGAGCCATAGCAAGACTGATCTGTGGCAGGGAAGAGGAGGCCATCTGTGCTACGATGAACAGGAGACAAGGTCTCCACAAGGCACTTCCCTGCTCAAATGAGTCTGCACCAAAAAAAGCTGGCAGAATGCAAGGGCTTTGCTGTTGGTCCTACGGGCAAATCACCCTTAGGGCTCTGCATGATGGCTGAAACCCATCTCGCCTGTTTTTCTATGCAAACTCATATATTAAAGCAGAAGGGAGGTAGAGGAATGGGTTACACCCAGGCAAAGAAGTCAGGAATAAACCTCCCTTTAAAGTACCAAAGAAGCATACACAGAGATGTGATGAGTAGGTGCAGTTTATTTCTCCTGTCTCCTGCGCTTGCTGTGACTGCGGGCTCTTGGGACCTGCACCGCACACCGCCTTACACTTTGGCAGGCATGGAGGAAATCAATTCCAAGCTTCATTCACAGACATTTTCCACATCTTTCCTATTTTCAGCCTTGACCCTGCCCTCTGGGGCCCTCACTGGGACCTGGGAGCTGAAGGAGAAACATTTCAGGTTGCAGTTGTGAAGATACTTGAATGTTACGATGGTAGTGAGAAAGGGGTTAATCTATTCCCAGGCGGGAGCAGTCTGCAGGCAGGGGTTTGCAAGGCAGTAGGGACCATACCAGATGCGAGGGAACTGATTAACTCACCACATGCTCCCTTACCACAGAGGAGCTGTGCATAATTGGTACCTTATTTTAGCAGGGAACGTTTTTTAGAGTGGGGTTTATAATTAAGAGCTTAGACTAAATCCGTCCTGATTGGGGAGAGAGAAGTGGAGAAAACAGCTGGGACTGTCTGGTACTGTAGTGGTCTGGACTTTATCCTTTCTTGAAGCAGAGGGAAGAAAGCCTTAAGGAAACCAGACATTTCTGTCACAGAATTACTCTGATTTTGTTAGAGGAAAACAGAAGCTTTTCCTACCCTGAAACAGTGTGAATTCTGATAAATGCTTATTTTTAAAAGGAATGATTCATAGATACTTATTTTTATTTAAAGATGAATTGTTTTCTGGGGGATTTAAATCTTCCTTGACAGTGTTTATAACTTGAAATGCCACAAAGCAGGGCTGTCACATAGCAATTGGAGGATAATACTGATGAGAAGAGAAGGAGAAACTGGCTATTCTCGTTCAGCTGTCTGGATGGGAAGGAGCCGCAGACAGCAAGCAAACAGAGCCACGTGAAACGCTGCTAGAAGCAACCTCKAGAGGTCACCTCTGTTGCTAGGCAGGATCCGCTAACACAAGCAGGGAAAGGAAAATTAGCCTCGGAAAATAATTTTGTCTTTAATAATTCAGCCTGGTGCTGACATTGAGGCACAGATTTGATTTTTAGACACTGATTTTTATTGTGGATGTAACCTTCCCCCTTTCTTTTCTCTCCTAGCTGAATTCGCTTTGAGAATGATTCTCAGCCCAGGCTCATGATTGACGTTATCTGGAGTCAGCATCTGTGCCAGTGACCCCCGTTGTGGTCCCACCAGTGGAACTAAACCACCTGGAAAACTTGGGCCAAAAGGCCTTGTGTGGACAGCCCTCCAGGGAGACAGCGCTTTTTAATTAACTGGCAGAAAATGTTGGTGGGGAATGATTGCCAGTTCCATCTGAGGGGAGCGATCCCAGCTGCAGGCTATAATTTCTGCTACCTGTACAGTGGAAAAACCTCGCTGTATTAGCCCTTTTTTTCCTCTCAGAGGAGCTAAAAATATGCTCTTTCTTTGAAAAACACAGAGTGATACTGGTTTGGAACACGAAAGGGAAGAAGCAAAGAAATCTGGGACCTACATGGAGGGCACGCTGACAAATTTGCAAGGTGTTCTCAGTGACAGCTGTTTGCAGAGAATACTGGGTTCTGAAAATCATCGTCATCTGTCTCAAAAGTAATTATTTGAGTGGCTTAGTCACTACTGGCTTTGGCAGGGCTTTTCATTTGATTTCCAATAAAAGGCTGCAATCTCCAGTTCCGTCAAACCTGCTTGTGGCACACTGGCCAAAAAAAAGATCCATGAGGACAATATGGCACTTGTCTTCTAGGGGCAGAAGAATACTAAGTGGCGTTTTGAGGGGACAAAAGGAGAACTGTCTGTTCACATTAGCCTTGGACTGTTTGTTTTGGGTTTTTTTTTCCATACAGTGAGAAGCTCCTGGGATCCAGTTAAAATGTGAAAATGTCAGCTTTTTTGGAAAACACCCAAAACATTTAAAGCTTCTGGGGTCCTGATATCAAACAAAGGTGGCTTGCATTGCGCTACTGAGGTGGATCCTACATTGCCAGCTCAAACGTTGCTGTAGAGCAGGACTGGTGCCTGCCTGCCATGAAAATGTGAGGCTGTCAACTTGAGCCATCTCAAGAGCTGCACCAAGGCCCACTGAGCCATCTGATCAGCTGGGCAGTCTGGGGAGCGGGGCTTGGTAACCTCATCAGTCGTACCAGTGAAAATCATCCCAACTGAAGATTCGCCATCCAGAGAGAAAATAAATGTCGGCTTGAAGGAACATAATCAGCAGCAATATCTGAAGGAGAGGGCTTGGAGTCTGAGAGCGTTTGACCATAAATCTTGGGAAACCCTGAAGAAGTCTTGCCCTCAGATATGAATTTGCTGGCTCTCATTCACACTTTCAGAAGATGTTTATCCAAGCGCCATCAACTGCTGTTTGCAAAAGGATTAAAGGGCACAGGAGTCACTAAGGTATCTCTTACCTAGAGCTGGGGTTTAACCATTTCAAAGTGTAATCACGGTTTGCACCATACGGTAAACTCCTTTTGGTTACTCAGTTACTCTTTCATGCTTCCATTTTTCTGAAGGATGATCTGCAGATCCTCCAAATGCAATGAAATATACTGGCACATTTAATCAGCGTTGATTCCCTGAAGAAGTGCTGGGAAACAGAATTTAGAGACAAGCGCTGAGCGTGCTGCATTTGCCAACCATATGCTGGGATATTTTCTTTCAGACTGGACTCCAACAGTAGCTTGTATTTGCAGGCATAGAAATGGAAACAACACAGATTGGGAGTAAACAGCRTTCAAGAATCATGTTGAGATCTAGTATCCTTTATTTCAGAGAGGGAAGCAAAAGGAAGAAAAAAAGAGAGAACGAGATAAGGGCAGTTCACATCAGAGGCTGTGAGCATATCAGTTCTTGTTGGCATCCCAGCAAAGAGGAGTTTAAAGGCGGGATTTGAAGGAGAGTAATTTGCAGATGTTTATAGGGAAGATGAAATGATGGTGGCTGTGAGAAGGAAACACTCCGTAGAACTGGCTGGTTGCCAAATCCCACCACCAAGTGAATTCTGATGAATAACATAGTCCAGGGTTATGACGGAGTTTGCATTGTTTCCACATGCGCACGCAGGAGAGAAATAACGAACCAAGTTGCCTTATCCCTTCAACTGGTCATAGGACTGCTCCTGTCTGTTCTGATGAGGATGAGCCACTCACTGCTGCACACCGGTTCCTCACCTCCACGCAGCCCACTGAAACTTGCTCTGCCCAAGGCTGGAAGGCAGCTGTGCTGGGGAGAGGGATAACTACAGAGACTCCAGGCCAAGTACCTGTATTACTCACTGCAGGGACCAGGCAGGCAGGATACTGCTTACAGGGAGCCAGGAAAGCAGCTGTTTCAAAGGACCCTCTAAAAACCTGGATTCCTTGGTGTAACACAAGTTGTGCAGAAATTCGTAACTCTTAAGCCTGAGCCTAGTTTTTTTGAAAGGGAAGCCCATCAACCTGCTCCAAAATGTTCTCCCTGCCTACCTTGACTGTCTCTCTTCTAGCATCTATCACCAACAGATAGATCGGTCTTCCTTTTCCTCTCCCACTGGGCCCTCCCACTTCACCCTACAAGCTGCTGCAAACCTGGGAACTTTCCCTACCTAGAGCTCTTGTCTTACTGACCAACCTGCTCTGCTCCAAAGGTCAGATGCTGTTGGTGAATTTGCATGGTTTAGGGAGCTAAAACCCAGAGGGAAGCCCAAGGTCCTTTGGGTCAGTGAGATATTCATTTGAATTGCTCTCTTTATGACATTTTGCAGGGATATTGTGATGGATGTTTATTGCATAATTAATTATCATATTACATACATTATCAATATTTATTATTGAGAAAAACCTGTCGTGCTTGTTACACGGGTGCAGTGCTTGGCTACAACATAATCCACAGCTGTATTCCAGCCAYGACTGAGCTACCTTCTCTCAGAGGTGTTCCCTCTGTGTGACAGAGAAGCAGAGYGGCTGTGGTCTTCAAGGCTGGAGTCAGACCCGGTGAGGATGGTGGGGAAGGAGGACAGGAGGAGGTCCACCACATCACAAGTTATGCCCTGTAGCAGAGCTCTGGACAATGGAACCAGAATTCGTGGAGGAGAGCAGTTCAATTGCCATAGCTAGGAGTGGCGGGTATGGCAGTATTTCATACAGCTTTCATGGCTTCGAAGCCAAAAGAGACATGAGGCCGTAGTAAGCAGTTGCTGTGCACATGGAGTCCATATTTACTATTCTAAACCAAAAAGGACATTTTAGCCTGGTTTTCTAAGGTAATGAAGCTTACGCTCTCATGCTGCTTGTCCATCTGTTTCCCCTTCAGTTGTTCCTCAGCAAATCTGGAACCCACTGGCCAAGGTCAGCCAAATTTGACAGTGGGACAGTGGGCACTTCCCTCTGCGGAGAACCGGGTGGCCTGATGTAGAGGAAGGCAGGGACAACCCAGCCCTTTAATTGAGGAAGGCAGCAGCCAACTGGACGTGAGCGCCGGCTGGCTTGTCAGCCCATGCTTGCTCTGGGTCCGCCGCAGCTTGTGCCCAGCCACGGAGGCTAGGTGTAACTTTGACTACCAGCGGGTACTAACTGTGCCTGGTGGAGAGAATTTCCTTCCTAACCATTGCACTAATTAGCTTAACCCTGCAAGATGACATCTGATTAGCTTGAGCTCTCTAAGAAAATATCTCACAGCTATTTTGTATTTGGGTGATTAAAAGTAACCTGATAGGAGATGATATATTATGAAAACCCTAATTTTCTCAAGAATCTGTATTTTGGCCTGACAGTATTTTGAAGAAACCCTCTGAGGGATGTCTTTTTGCAAAGCAATCACAATTGTTATTATAAACACATACCCCAACTGGTCCCTCCTCTGACCTCACACCATCAGATAAGCAGGCTTAGCCTTCAGATGTCTGTAGGGATTACTTTATATCTGTCCATAGCGGTGACTGGGATAAAGTGATCTTTTCTGCAAATACAGTTTAGCCTGTAGGAAGTTACTGCTCACTCGTGTGTTAACCTCAGATATGAGCAGGTGACCAAAGACAGGCAGACTGCAGCTTGCCTGTGCTAGTGAGCTATAAATAAAGAGGAGCCTGCAGCTACAGTTGCCTGTGCCCTGCTGCAGGTAACTATTTGTTCATGTAAGTTTAGTGAGGGCAGCTTGCATTCAAATGGCTGACCACAAATCCTCACAGCAGACTGCAATAAAAGAATGCTTTGGTAGCATCAGCTGCCACAGGGTATCGAGGCCTTCAGGGGAAAAAAAAAAAAAAATTCAATTAATTTTCTCAATGACATGTTGTTGACACAGAAAGTTAGTATTTGATACCAGAGACTCAGATAATGAAGGGTCAGGACATCACCAACCTCCACCTCCTAGGCTGAGGCAGGAGCAAGTACTTCTAGATCATCCTGAAGGTATTTTAAATATCTCAAATGGCGAAGATGCCACAGTCTTCCTGATGTTTGTGATACATTTTCTTTCTAAAGGGTATTCCATTCTGATTCTCTGATCTGCATCCTCCCTGAAATACATCCAGCTTCTGACTTTGATTAGAACCAGCCAAGTTCTCAGGAGCTGCTCTTGTATGTCCTGTTTCCTGGGTTGTAAATCTGATTACCTCAGTGGTTTTGAATATCCCACTTCCCTAATACATTCAGGATGGTGATCACTCCTGATGCCAGCTTTTTACAGATTTCTGGCATGCTAGTGAAAAGCTAAAGAGCAGAGAGGCTATGGTGCTGGACAGCTTGAGAGAACTCCACTTCCAGACTCCTTGCAACACCCCTGTGTTTTTGCATAGCCATGGCAAGTTGACTGACTTCCCTCTTCATCCCTGCACATCTCTGCTCCTTTCTGTTCCTGTAAGTAGTAGTGAAAACATGTGCAGAGTGTGTGTGCATACAATAGCAGTTGGGTGTCCATGACCAGCTTATTCTCTTAAACCCTCCCCAAGCATCTGTTTGTTTGGGTTTTTTTTTTGCCACTGTTTGGGACGGGATAGTAGGCTGTATGGTTTGACACAACACAGCAATTCTTTGTCCGGTGAGTTTGTTTGTTTGACTCGGAGTAAGGCAAAACCTTCACAGTTTGGGTGGGAACATCAAGGCCCATCTAAGCGGCTACTCAGAAGAACAGTCAGCTGAGGCATATTGGACAGGGAGAGTATGGGTCACTTGGGTAGGATGCTGGGCAAAGGCAGAGAGGACAGAAAGCAGAGCACTGAGGAGGACAAAAGGGATGACCGTGCTACTCCCTCATCATCACCACCCCCTGTGCTGTTTTGCAAACTCCTCTGTCAGCAACACCAAAACCAAATTTCTTACCTTTGCCTCTAAGGTCTTTTGTGGCCTCTTCTCATGCAATCCAGCTGTCTCCATTTAGCAAAGGACAGCAGTCTCGTTGACTAGTTCTTTCCACTCTGCACCATGCAGCACAGTAGCTCCTCCGTTTAAACACCATGACATCACACTTCAAGGTCATCCTATAAATTCCTTCCTAAAATTCTTCTGCCATAAGCTCTGTGGAAAACTCAGTGAGAATTAGACCGATGGCATGCACTAAACATGCTGCCAAGCATGTAACTCAACTCTGACCCACTACTTCGAGCATGGGTGACCTGTGAGGTAGCATCTCTGTTGTCTTATATCTCACATTGGGCTGGGTTGCTGGCACGTGGGCCACCTTTCTCTTCTGTCTTTGTACAATGGGTACCTCAGTACAAAACTGGGGCTCGGAGCTGAGATGCAGGTAATAAGTAAGTTGGTTAGAGCAAAATGGAGAGTTAGTATCAGTCCTTTTCATGTCAAAAACCTCTTGAAGCTCTGTTAATACATTTTCAGTATTATTCTTTATGAAACAATCCTGCTTAACCAAGATGACCCACCAGACTTTTCCCATCTCTAATTTTAATGTAGTTTTATAAAATGGATACATTTGGCATGTCATCTGGAAACATTAACCAGGGAGGTTAAAGGGGCGAGGCTCTTGGGTTTAAAGCATCCATTTAGTGGATAGATAAATGAATTGACTAAGTGCTGGCACATTTGTCATAGGGCTATTATACCTGAATTTTTTTCTGGGCTGRTTATAAGCTATTGGTTAATGGGGTAGAATTAGATTTTTACAGAACTCTGTGCAGATAATTTTCTTAGAAAACATTTTGAAGAGCCTGCCTGTCCAGAATATGAGATGTGATGTTCCACTGCTGTCTGATTGATTGCTCCTCAAACAGCAGGACTGCGGCTGCAAGTGGTAGCCTGTGGCTCCTCCATTAAAGTTTCTGCGCTAGCACAGGAGAGCTGTAATAAAGAGAAATGACACATTAATGTCAAAGCAGGCTCAAAGCCCTCAGATTTGAGCATCATGGAACATTAAGGAAATCTAACACTTGATCTAGAGCAGGGCTACTTGGCCTGGGGACCCTCAGGTCCAGAATCGTCACATCTTCAACTTCTGGGTGCAGACTGTTTAACTTGAGCTCATCCATCCTCATGAGATGAATCCAAATAAAAAATAATACCAAGGAAACTCCCTTACAACAGGATCTCAGAGAAATGTAGAGTCATCTCAAACCATATAAATACTAAGTGATATAAAACCTGGCTGGACACAACACTTGCTATCAAATATGCCAAAAGCTATCCTACACCAGTGGAGGCAGAAGTGGGGAGATTTCCCCATTTTCCCTGATATTTTCCCATAAAAGTTTTCCTCTGAAAAGCTCCCCCTGCCTTTCCCATATTCTAACATCTCATTCAGTCAGGCTGGGGAAGGTACATAAGGAAAGCTCTGGGATGTTCCATGTATATGAAGTATTTAATCTCCAGGACACTGTTATCTGAAGTCAGTCGAGACACTTCAGACAGAAATAGGTTCCATCCTAACAGACAGTAAAGGGAACATATGATATCTTCTAGTTGCTAATTGACAGGAGTCCACAAAATCACCACCAAGAGGTTACAGACAAGCTTTTTTTAGCCTTAGCAGTGAGGCCAAGGGATGGATAAACCACAGAAATATTCTACAAAACCACAGAAATATTCTACAAAAGGTAAGGTGCGACTCCCTATACGCTTAGCAGAGCTTATTTGCCCCAGCAAGAGGTCTAGGGGAGGGTGGTGTTATCCCTTCTGTACGTATCTCCTTTGATGCTCTCTTTTTTATCAACCAAAAATGGTCTTCTCTTTCCACTGTATATCCTTGACCCTTACATATGTTCATTACCAAGCTCTTCATATCATCCTGTTTTGCTCTTTTTTTCTTGCTTGTTATATTTTCCTCAGCAAACAGAGTCTCATGATGTTCTCTGTGGCTCGGAGGAGCTCCCCCAGCACACCCCCGGATCTCACTTGCTATTCTCTGTTGAAATCCTTCTCAGGAAACCCAAATGATTAAACAAAAGTTGGCAGCGTGTAGGCTGACATGTGTCGCTCCCATGTTCGCTTGTCTGGTAGCTCCTGATTTTAGCCCCCAGCCAGCCTGTGCTCAGGTTTTTTTGCTCGGAGACTTTTTGGGAGCGTGTTGGCCRTTTTGCTCTGAGTCCATGTCTCAGCTAGTGTGAGAGGGTTGGGTACTCTAATTGATACTCCCGTATTTTATGAACATCAAGTTAATATTGTGAATAGTGAGCTGCTTTACGACCACAGCTTGACAAGTTCATTCATGCTGAACTGGAAGTGGACTGGGGCCCAAAATAGCCTGTGAATGCCCGACCAGGGGAGGCTGAGACGACAGGCACCCAGCTTCCTAGCAGGGGCTCATTTATTTCGCACGCAGCTACTGTTGGAGGTCAGGGCCTGTTTATTGGAACATGATGTGACTGCATCGCCTCTGATAAAATACAAAGGAAGAACAGTGTCATCCCAGTGACACTGAGAATGGTCCTTTTAATGAGGTGCATAAATAACGGACTGTCTCACTGGAAACCTGTAATGGTGTCAGTACAAAACAGGGGATAATAAGAAGGAGGTGCCCCCAGCTATTGTATTAGATATGTTGGCTCTCTCTAGATTTTGTCTCAGAAAGCCCCCACCACTTTTTGGGGGCCCTGCAAAATGCAAGTGTTCAGTTTTGAAACTGATACTCATAGAATCATGGAAATGTTGGCTGGAAGTCCCCTCTGCAGGTCTCCTAGTGAAAACATCTTCCCTAAAGTCACTTCCCAAACAGCGAACTGTGGCCACCACCTCTTATATCGTCTGCTACTGCTGAGAAGTATCTGCTGTCTTTGTATCTCTCCATTGGGTGGTTGTAGGCCACCACTAGCTCACCTCTCAGACACCTCCTTCCAGCCTAAGCAAGCCCAGCTCCCTCCACCTCTCCACGCAGGTATGTGCTGTGGGCCTCTGACCCCACAGGCAGCCCCCACCAGGCCCCACTAGTTTCCCCATATCCCCCTTGACCTGGGAAGGGGAGCCGAGGCCGGACACAGCAACCCAGGTGTGGCCTCACCACCACCAAGCAGTCCAGAATAAATAACCTCTCCCAACGCTGGCTGCCTTCCTCCTACCCAGCAGCTTACAGGCTTTCTGGGTGAGGAGTTGCTGTCAAAAGCCCTTCGTGGGTTCTTTTCTTCCATGAAGTTGTCCAGTTGCTTTTTGAACCTCTGTAAAGGTTTGCATCTACAATCTCCTGCGGCAAGGAGTTTTACAGATTTCCTGCACAGTGTGTGAAGAACCACTTCCTTCTGTTTGTGGAAGACTTGCTAATTGCTAGGTTCATTTCTTGTTCTCATACAAGAAAGCACAATAAACCATTGTATAGTATTTATCCTCCCCCTGCCCTTCATGATTTTATAGATCTCTATAGAAGTGATAACAAAAGAGAGGACAAAAATATGCAAATAAGACAAATGCTATATTCTGCTTCTCTGTCCCTTTGTTCCCTGAAGCATGTGACTCCTCACGCTTCATTTGAGTATCAGCTTTAGAAACTCTCTCCTGTCTTCTGTTTCCTTCTCCTTCCTCTTTATGGCACTCTACCAGTGAACAGCAACTAGGAGTAACTGAGGCTAAAAACAACCATTTTCCTGCTCATTTACCTGTGTTGTTCTGGCAGTTGCTTAACAGTAAACATATGATTTACTGACGCACTTTAGACAGCAATGTTTACAAGTTTAATTCCTTGCCTTTGAAAGACAGGCTAATACAATTTTCCTCTGCATTCCTCCAGGCCGCAGAGTCAAGAACGGCAGAGGTGCTCTCAAGACCCCCAGCTGGATTATCATCTGAATTTCATTAGAATTATGAATAGTGCCGCAGATGAAGTTGACTGGGGAAAAAAACAACTTAATCTGTTAAAGAGCTGCAAAAGAGCTGTAATTCTTTCTGAAAGATTGCTTTGGCTTCTTGCTCTGCTATTTTGGTGTTTGTGTTTACGAGGATAGTCAGTACGCGTCCTCAAGCAACAATTTTAATGTCTGGTCAACGTATGCTGTTTACAGAAGTCACTGATCTTGCAGGCAGTTTGACATTGAGCAAAGAACAGGGCCTGAAGGGAAGGAGATAACCTGCAGGAACAACCAACCAGCTAAACCCTACAAAAGCTCACCGCGATCTCAAGAGGAGCTTTGCTAGAGCAAGGGATTCAGGCTGGGTCTGAGGGAGTGGTACACTTCTAAGGCACCTCTCTGAATCTGACACAGGCAGGAAGCCTCCGAGTCCTCAAAATCTTCTGTTCATTCAACACCCACTAGAAAATAAGCTGGTCATCTCCATGTGAGTGGGAAAACTGATGTGGAGTATAGCTGATGATGTCCTGCTAATACTGAAACAAGGGGTTCCCACTCTTCACTCTGTTGACTCAGTTACCCTGAGTCTATTGCTAATGGAGGACAGTGTTTGTCCTGTGAGCAAGAGATGATGATGCAGAAAGGACAAGCAGCCTCTGTCTGGGAAGTGGAATTATCACAGGGCTGACAGTTACCCTTGCCAGGGACTTTTCCCATGCCTATCAGCCTATCCAAAGCAAACTAAGCTGCATATATTTGGGCCATGAGGTTAAAGGTGATCTCTAGTTAACCCAACACAGAGGTGTGCTGWTAGGGAGGCAGTCCTGACTGTGAGATTTATTATGCTGCAGAGCTGTCTTTTATGGAGAAAAGCCCGTAGAGCTGCACATGGAGGTAGACACAACCCTGCAACAGGGAAGAGGCTGAAGGAGACACGAGGCAGCAGTCAGAAATCCTTGATATGATCCTTTGGACTGACTGAGTGCAAGTTGCTGTTGGGGTGATGCTTGGCTTACGGTTTAGAAAAACGAGTTGCTTGTGCAATAGGTGGTAATTCGTAAGGAGAGCTGGATCTTGACTTTTCTTCGCTAATGCCTTGGTGGAGTCTYGCCTCCTAAAATTATTGAATGGCACCACCTTGTGGGTGCTTGAAGGCGATGAGACTTTTCCATGTGTTGACTCTGCAAGGGTACATTTGAATAGAGGCATGCAAAGGTTGATTCATTCTCATGCTGCTTGTCAAAGACTAGGCAGTCATCAAGAACTGGTTTTTCTGCTTGTTTTCTGCCAGCTGACAGAAGCAGATTTTAGCGCTTAGTGGTTGATTTTCAGGGCTTAACTGATTTTGCCTTTGCTAGTGGTCTTATTGGAAAACTGTAAACACAGATTTAATAATTAAAACCTTTTGGTTGTAGAGGAAATGCAGAGGAAAAACACTGAAATGTACATTAAAKGTCATCTGTCCCATACACAATGTCTTCCCTCTTTCTAAGATGTGAAATTCATGTGCCAGCCAGTCCATGCATCACAAAATTCTCTAAACTCATGAAAGTAAGGTGTAACTGGAGAATTTACAATATGTAGTATTGTGTTTGCCTTTAGGGATTACCCTGGCAATGACAGCACATGTCCTTCACTGCAGAGTTTCTGGGAAGCATCAAATATATGTTCATGAATAGAACAACAGCTCGTGTACAACAAGTCCAAGACTTTCCAGAAAGCATTGGCTGCCTGGTGTGTATTTTATACAGCAACAGGATGCCTGTTATCATGGGTATGCAGGAACCCAGGATGCAAAGTAGTCACTGATGAGAGAGTCAGTGTGACTGTACATGTACAGAGTGTCAATTTTTTTTGGTTGAGTGGGATTATCGCACATCTATAAATCCCAGACAACATAACAGCTCCTTGAAATCTACCCAGATAAGATTTTGCAGAGGGAAAGAGATGATGTCCTGAAAAAAAGGACATATTGTAGTCTAGACTACATCAAGAAAATGGAACAATATCTTAAGCAGATCATAGGCAGGTGAGGATTTCCTCTTCACTGTCCCAGACATGCCCATGTGGGAGAAAAGATGAAGATACTCACTTGGAAATTCAGAAAACTGATGACAGCAGTGAGCTCCCTGGATCAGTCAGAGATGGATATCAATATCCAGCTGGTGAACGGCAGTGGTGGGAAGGATGGGGATTTACAGGCTGAGGAGATGAGCAGTGAATGTTTGCAACCTCGATGAAAGGGAGTGAGGGAGCCCCTCTAGTGGGAGAATCTGAGAAAAGCAATCACAGCCATCAGCTGGGAAAATGATCCCTGCGGCAGCATTCAGGATGGTCACAAACGTGAATCAAGATTGTCCCAAGAAATGGACAGTGTAGCATAATTTATATTACATAAGGCAAAAAAAGGAGAAAAAAAAATCCAATAGTTTCTGCCAAACTGATTGCAAGAAAAGTCTTTTCTGACTCGATATCTGGCGATGGAGTCAAGCCTGAGCATGTGAGCGGAACGCGCCGATCACGCACACGAGAGACTTTAAATCAGGTAGAAACAGCAGCGTACTTCACACTCTTTTAGCCCAGACTCCAGAACTTGGTGTTAATTGACCAGGTGATAGGGAAGGTCATGGAGATTGTGATATGCTTATATTAAAATATTGGCCCCACCTCTTGTGTGAATCCAAGATAGCCGGAAAGAGTTGTGACATGTAAAAAAAATACTATGGAAATGAAAGAAACATTGACTGCTTCTGGGGAAATCACTAGCTCTGTTTCTACCTCAGTTTCCAATTTGTAAGGTGAGGGTTGAATAGTATAGAGTTGCATGACAAAAATCATGAAGGCTCTGAAATGCCAATATACTAAAGCCAGGCAACCAGATCGGTTTCTGGCCCTGATATATAGTTACACCAATGTTTTACAGTTTCCAGATTCTGTTTTAGCTCCGAGCTGCCAAACAGGACAGCCGCCCAGCAGGACCGTGGGGGGAGAGGATGGCTCCAGCTGCAGAGCAGGCTTGCTCATGACAGTCCCCTTCGCCTGCAGGAGCCGTGGCTGTCGGGAGGACAATGCCTCTGCCCGATGAAGACAAGTCCTCACTTTCACGGGTGAGGAAGATAATGCATATTAGCCATCTGTAATAGTTTAACACTTTCAATTTTATGATGCAGCAGCACATTCAATATTTCCACCTATTTATGTAGTGTTTTTAGGGCTGTATTTGACAGGCTTTAATGTAAACATGGCATTGCTGGCACACAGACAGCTCTTTTTTTGGCATTGCTTTTACAGCGTCTTTACATAGAATAAGTTGATGTGTGACTCATGTAAATTCAGATTTTTTACTTCGAGCAGATGCAGCCCCTCAGTGTGAGCCTAAGAACAGTTGGGGTGTTGCTGGGATTTTAGTTACAGACCTCCAAGCCAACGGTTTCAAATCTGGGATAAAGTTAGATGCCTGTCTCCATGATAGATGGCCTCATTTTCAGTGAGTCCTGACAACTGGAGCTGGCTGAGGGAATGAGTTTCTGTTTCACAAAGATGAGTCTATTTTAAGGATATTTTCAGACCCCAGATCAAGTTCTAAATTGCCGAATTCAAACACCATTTAGAAACGAACAACATTTCATCTTGCCAACATCAAGGCTGTTGGAGATCCCTAGCTGCCGCCGGTGTTCAGCCAGGCTGCTGGAAGAACGAGGAGTCCCAGCTCTGTTGTCACCTGCCTGACCRCGCTGTGGGGCGGCAGGAGTGAAGGCTGGCGGGGAGCCTTACTGTGTGGTTCCCAAGTGCTCCGGTGCTCAGGGAACAAGCCAGCCTGCGAGCCCATGGACCGTCCTTGGGACTTGGCGTGGCAGGGTTGTGCTAGGGGATCCTTGGGCTCCACAACAGCCCTGAAGGTAAAAGGACCACAGAGAGGCTGTAATAGAAACCCTGATTGTTCTTCATCCCTGCTAGGATCAGACCTCACCAGAGGCTTTTCTGGAGCTCTTCAGAGAAGAAGAATTTCCATAAAAACATTCCAGTCTTCCCACTGAAGACTCCAGTAGCTTTGAACAAGTCATGGTCTTCAGTGTGCAGACAGCTGAGCCAACCTTCAGAAGGTGAGGTGTGTGCACAGCACAGTGCCACCCCCACCCCCTGAAGGAACAGCTCTGCGATGAGGGAGGAGTGCCCACTCATATCACATGGGGTGGCTACCGAAGCCTGTGGAGCCACACAAGGTGTCTAACACTGGTGCTAAGTCAGAAGCTCCAGGTTAGTTTCTTGGGCCTCCAGCTACTTCTCTGGAAAGGTGAGGAGCTTGAGTAGGTCCTTCTAGCAGCTCTGTGTRGGTGTCTCTGATAGGTGTCTCTGATCCTTAGCACATCTCAAACGGCACTAGATAATTGCATTTAGGGATAGCAGCCCCCTATGAATAGTCTGTCATTGTCAACATCACTGCCAGGCAAAGCAAAGGGAGGGCCACCTCGGGTCCCTGCTGAGGTTTCGCACCATCCATGATGCCAAGGAGAGCAGCATCCCCCCAGTCTAACTCCTGGACCCCCGGAGACTGGAGTTTTGATTCAGTGACCACAGCTTGGTGCAGAAATGCAAAGCCTGAGACAAGGAGGGAGGGAGAGAAGGAAGGAAGGAGACAAGGAGGGAAGGAGAGAAAAACCACATTCAGAGTGCAAYGCACACAACAACTGCAGCATGTGCTGCTGAGCAGAGGGGAGCTTGCAGTCCCAGAATGCAAATATAGGCCATGGCCCTTCATTAGCCTGCATTATTATTATTATTATTAGAGTGGTACCCAGAGGAATTTTGCTGCCAGTGGTGTCTCTCTCCTTCTGCAAATTATCTCATATCCCATTAAGAAAAGAGGGCCACACTGATGTTTTGGTTTAATTTCAGTGCCTTGCTGTTAAGATCTTGAACAAGTGTTTGCAAAGGCAGTCTGGCATGAGTCACCCCGAAAGGTGACTGTAAACATGAGTTTGTGCAGGCTCCATTTTATGGAGGGAAAGTGCTTCTACTTCCTAGGTTTTCACCTAAAAACAACAACAAAAAAAGAAAACAAAAGAAAACCAGCATCCAACTGACATGTATCTTGAAAATTTAAGCCATCCTTCTAAATTCCAGCGAAGATCTGAAAGTTGAGCTGATTTCTTTCTGCCTCTCACCTTGGTTACCTTGTAGTGAAAGTTCTTTCCTTATCACTAGTTGTCAACTTTATCAAAAGGAGATAGTTTTGCTCATGCTCTGCAGAAGACTCTTTTTAAACAGAATATAGGAGTGATTAACTTAAATCCTGCAGTGAACTTAAATCCATGCTGAAGGATGGATCTATGCTGAAGCAATTCACCATTCTTTGGGGCATTATTGATGAGTATTTCAGAATGTTTAATAAGGCACAAATAGATTTATTTTTCTGTCCTGAATCAACTAGATATRTGAGCCAGAGGCTTCAGTCAGTGAAAGGGTGGCTTTCACTGTCAAGATCTTTAAATTCTCCTTTATTTGTCAATTCCACAAGTGTTAGCTGGGATCTCACTAAAGGCTGTTATGCACTAACAGCTGTTTCAGGGTTTCTGATATTTATAGTATTTGTATTGTCAGACAGCTCAGAGGTGTCCAGGATGACATTTTTCTGGGTGCTGATGAATGAGCCCTGAGGCAGCCCTCCCACAGAAAGTTCACGGTCCAAGCAAACACCATACCTCAGTGGACTTAATGGGAAACCACCGTGCCCAAAGCATTTCTGAAGCATCAAAATGCTTCTCCTTTAAGCAGCCTTGCGGAATTTCCTGCTTTCATTTTGCTAGTAATCCATCTGCTATTGAGCAAATTCTCACTGGCCGACTTCACATATRCATTAAACCATAAAGAAGAAGGAAACAGATGACCAGCTGCAGATTAGCAGGCTCTGAACTCATTAAACGTGGTAGTAGAAGCAATTTGTCACTGGCTGAGCCATCACAAGTGCCCTGTTCCGGGAATCCATTCAATACAATTCTTTGAACAAAGCATTAGAGATAATAAAGTCCGGAAGGATCTTACTTTGACAAATACAATTTTCAGGTGTTTCTGAAGTGCTTATTGTTGATCAGACTGTGCAACTTATCCCAGATTAAAAGCCCATTGCAGAAAAATCCACTGGAAACTGCGGAGAATGTAGTGGTTATGTTTGGCTCTGGATGAAGTATATTGTCTATGAGACAACAAAATACAGGGCCTAGGAACTGGCACTCTTGATGACTGAATGAACTTGAAGTCTCTGTCAGCACCTGAGGCCTCAGAAGACACTGCAAAGACTTCCTTAACAAATACTTTTGTAATGATAGTACAGCTGAAGATTGTTTTCAGTGACCTCCAGCAGTTAATTATGGGATTACAACCTGGAGATTGTAAGGTTTAACAGAGCTGCTCACAACCTGGATTTTTSTTTTGTAACGGATTTAATAAAAATAATTTAAAAAATATGTTCATGCACCATGAGTTTTGCCAAAAGATGGAATGAAACTGGTACGTTCCGCAAAGCAGCTCAGTCTCATAGCACTGGCATTTCCTACACACAAGTACACAGATGTTATATGTTTCTGACAAGCTCTTTTTTGCAATACCTGTACAGTGCTAGAACTACTAAGAAGGTTCAGACAAATTTGTCATCATTGTGTTACGGATGGCACAGCTATAGTTTTTTATTTATTTGCCCATCTGCGGGGTGGTAGGACCTCGGAGTTGCAGTTTTGGGGCAGTGTCAGCTGCTGCATGTGCACAGAACAAAGACCTTAATATGTACAGAAAAAATAAAATCTTTGCAAAGCTGCAAAGCATTTAGCCTCRTTGATACATGGATTGCGTAAAAAAGCATTGCTTTTCATCAGTTTTGGAAACTAAATGTATTCATACCTTCCTGAATGCTTTCTCAGTAGTTGTCAGCCTTGACATTTACATAGAGGTATGGTGAAACAGGGCACCAATACCCGTAATCATCACGAGGAAGGAAAACATCTAACAACATAAGACTGTTTCACAGCCTCAGCCATTCAYTGGAAAAACAGCATCTGGTTCAATGTATCTGCAGGCACAGACTGTCTGCAAGGGCTTTTTGTTCTTTAAACAGAGCTCAGCTGACAGGTTACTTTCTGGAAGAGGCATGTTAATCTATTTATGTACTGTCTTTGAGAGATGTAGTCTCAAATTTAGGACAGGAGTCAGGAACTGAAACAAATGGGCTCACGGAAATGGGAGACACCAGGATTTTTGGCATGCAGGCTCTGTGCAATCAGGTCTCAAAAGCATTTAAAAAAATGGAATAAAATGAGCCTTGTTGTTTTCATAGCTGATTAAACTGAGCTGACATCTCACCCTCCAGACATGAGCGTACTACTTGATCTAACCTATATTTGAAGAGATGCATGACATTCAGTGAGAGTTAGAAACATCTTCATCCTTCCTTTGGAGTTATTCCAGTGTTTACTGAGTGCCTGCCTTTAGAAAYGGGGAATCCCTCCCTGGGAGTTGGCAGAGGAAAAGCATTGGATTCATGGTGGTAGGGGTTCTGCCCTGATCAGCCTTTAGCACCCGACAGTCCCCAGGCTCTGGCAAGCTGAAAATGGAGAGTTCAATAAGCCAAATAGCTTACGTGGGCCCTGGATCCCACATCCATGAGAGCCCCACTCAGAACACAAGCAGAAGGCTTGTACTAGTGGCACCTCGTTGCTTTCTGTCTTCTCCACCACCCTGAGAATGTTCATTCTTCAATTCCGCCACCTCACTTGGGTCCTGCTCCTGACCCATCTCCTGGCCCAGCTCACTCTTTGTCCTAAGCCCAGTCCAACTTGAGACCTCAGCACCCATCCCCTTTCTCATCCCCTTGTTCAGACCACGACGCCTGCCTCCTGTAGCATTCCTCATGCTGAGACTTAGGAGGGAAATTGCTTTGGGAAAGACACAATATTCCCACATCCCTCTGAAGGTAAGGGAGGTTGTGCCTCAGAGTCGGGGCCCACAGCTAGTACTATGCCATAGGTCTGTGCCACTCAGGTCACACAGTGACACCCGGACAGTCTTCAACACGCCTTTGTAGTTGGCCGGTGCCATGCAGTTACGCACATTGAGGTTATGTATGCCAGAAGAGATGTAAGTGGCTCCGAATAAGCATTCAGCTTTCACCTGGGGTAGAGAGAGAGACCTGCCACGTATTTTATAACTTCTGCTCCTTAAAGCAAGAAGATGGATTAAAGGAACAAATATTCATCATAACTCAAGAAATGCTGTTAAAAATTTCTGATGATTGCTGTGAGGGGCCAGAGGTCAGAACTTCGCTAGCCCCATGACACTTCATGCTTTGCCATCTGCATCTCTCTCAGCTACACTTTCCCAGACATGGAGGATGTAACACAAAGTGTTAGCACTAGGTGACCATGATGTTACAATGCCAGGGATTTTCCTTAAATATCCTGTAGGAAACAGAAGAAAACTTTGCAGATTTACCTAAGTAGACTCAAGACCCATCTTCAGTCTTACTTTTTCCTTCTTTCACCGTTGTGGAGATGCTATCACATTTGCAGCAGGCTCCMCTTCACCTGCAAGGAAGAAGCAAGGAAGATTGCAAGGAGGCTCATCATCTGGCATTGCTCTCACGATGCTCATGTTGCATTGACCTACGCTCTTGGTGGCCACCACACTGTGTTGTTGCTTCTAAAAGGCTTGCCTCATATCAACACCCAGRTACGCTGGAAGCATTTCCTATATCAAGGGCTCTGTCTATACCCTGAGCTTAAAAGTGGACAAAGGAACAGGTGAAGGCACGCTTGGCCCCCTTGATTTGTGCATCCTCTGTGCATGCTGTTTGTGGCTTGCTGCAGTAGAGCTCAGACTCATGGCAGCTGGGAGGTGAAGCACTAGGTGAAACTCCGACACAACAGGCTAAGCCCTTCACAGGCTGGATAAACAAGAACCTGCAGGAAAACAGTGTGTTGCCCAGGCTCCCCTACCTCTTGTGAGTGCTCCAGGTCTTGGTACAATGTGCAGGTGGGCATCTGAATGTAGCAGTATCAACAGGACATATGTCTGGATCACAGCAGTGCTCAATCGGCGGCGTGGACATAATCTGAACATCCTCCATTTGTCTCTAGATGACTCCCTCTTACATATATTGCATATGACTCTCGCATTTTAGGTAGTTATCTTTCACTTCCAAACTTCTGCAGGTAAATAACCATCTGGGGATTGATTTGTTCTGCATACAGCACATCAGCTGGTCCCATGACRTGTAATTCAAATGCTTTCCAAACTGGTAAAGCTCTGCTTATTTTCATTTCCAGCCACTAGCCACACAGTCAGAGGTTGTTTCACTCACTGTTTGAATTCTGCAAGCAGAAGTGAAATATTCTGCAATGCAGGACAGGTCAGACTGTAGATTTTTCCACCATCTCAAAGCCTTGTTTAGTCAGCTGGATGAATTAGAGCTGGTAAGCGTGTAGCAGGATATTAAAGAAACCCTTCATGCTCTGTAAAACCAGCCTTCTGTGTTAGCTATACTATTCCAGTTTCCTGACATAGGTAAGCTGTCTACCATCTTCTTAGTAACTGGKCAGTTTCTTTTCTAATCCAACACCTGCAGCCTTTGACCTTGGTTTTATCAGGTCTTTTAAGTCACACTTTTTCACCAAATCCCTGAGCTGGGATCCACCCTTGCCAGCTGAGTCTATCACTCTTTTCACAACCACAGCATTAAGAGCATGAAGAAACCAGAGAGGTGCAGCAGGGCTCTGCATGAGGGTGCTAACTCATCACACAGCGTGCCCGCAAGCTGCACCACGCAGTCTGGGCTGGGCATGGAAAGCAGGACACAGCGAGCACTGCTAGAGGCTCACTGTGGCTGAAGGGCTATCATCCATCACCTACAAATCAGGGGGTTTGTCCCAAGGAAAGGAAGAAGACCAGCAGACAGGATACTGAAAAACAGCATGCCTCTGAATCAAGAGATCAGGTTTCTGTAACTCTCTCGCTTTGTGCTCGGGCACCTGATACCTGGCAATGGCTTTACTTCTTTGTGTGTCCTGTCCAGACCATCCCGTGCCCTTTCTGTGCAAAGCGCCTAGAGGAATTGGCATCAGTTGTGCCCTGCAAACAGATGCCAATAAAGATCACTGAAGAAAGGCAGAAAGGGAGCAAGAAACATCTCACTGAAGTTTTTGACAGATGTAAGATGCTGGAGATGGTTCCCATCTTCCCCAAAGCCTTTTGTTCTTCTGTTTCCCAAACAGGATCTTCCTTGAAGTTTTACATGTGTGTGCCCAGGCAAAAACGTGGCGGGAAGAGCTGAGCTCAGCTCAAATCAGCCACTAGACCGCTGTGGCCTGTGGCGTGCCTGCTCCTCTCTTCAGGTAAGGAAATGCCTCGTTCCCATCAGCCAGTGAAACGACAGATGTGAAAGTCCCACTCCCAGCCAAACAAGTGATTTATCCTCAGTCCCAGAGACCAAAAGCTGCTGTTACTTTTSTCTGTTTCCAGAAGGTATCTTCATCCACCCTTGATCCCACAGTGCTCTTCATTGCTCCCTGTGTCTTTATACAGAGTGTCAAGAGGAAGAAATGACCCAGAAAGGGTGAGAAGCCTAAGCCACATTCTCAGTAGTAYGCAGTATGCAAAGCCTTTCTGCTTTGGTTTATTCCAGAAACAGGATCTATTGAAACCCTCCATCCCTGCCGTACAGTATGGCCATTGCTAGTAACAGGCCGCAGGGGCTCAGGACTGAGGCTTGTCAGGCTTGCTTTGCTTGGACTTTTATTGACCTGCCTGCCGCTTTATTTTAATTTGGTTTAGCTGTCAGAGCATTTTTTTCCTTCTGACCAGGTGGCTATGGCTGATTTGTTTTACTTTGATTAGCACTGTATGGTACAACCATAGTTTTCTACATGTAGCAGTAACAAGTAGCTATTCTGTGCACCATGAGATGTTCCTGACTCCAGCTTAACACGCTAGAGTTAACAGAGTTACTCATAGGCCTGATATGACAGCAGAGGCCTTGAGAAGTGGAGGCACAGGATGCGGTGCAGAGGAGTACAGGCAYGGGATGGTAAGAGATAGGGCACAGGCTTGACTCTGGAGACCTCACAGCTACAAACAACTCACCTATGGTCAGTTAAAGAAATGACCATAATTTATGCTGACAATTCCCTGTAACACCCRTACCACCCCCAGAATGAAACCACCAACCGTAGGACCCAGAGGAGCAAGGGCATAGGGAGCATAACACCAGGAACAGGGGGAGAGGAGGCACTGCGAAAGCGGCTCTGCTTGGTTATCACCCTGCCGTAGCAGTGGTAGAACCACTTTGGTCGAGATGATTGCCATCGGTGATGGATTTAACATCAGAGAAGATGACTGTGAGCCTGCCTGTGCTAGGGTCAATATGCCATGGATTAAGCCGGGAATGACAGCATGAGGCTACCTGGTACTAAAACACTAAGCCATGATGTCCTGTGAGAGTGTCTGTACGCTGAACCCCTACGGAGGAGCCAACGGACTGTAATTCCCCTCTCAAWGTACCAAGCACTACCTTCCCTATGCAGATGTTCTCTGCATCTCCATTTATCTCCAGTTGGAAGGGACCCATAAGGRTCACCAAGTTCAACTCCCTGCTCCTTGCAGGGCCRCCTAAAACTAAACCGTATGGCTAATAGCGTCATCCAGATGCTCCTTGAAYGCTGAAAGGCTTGGTGCTGTGACGACTTCCCTGGGGAGCCTTATCTAAACACCTGTAGCAGGTGAGGGTTGCTTAATGGCTATAACTCCTGGGCAAAGACACAGCAATTCAGTGCCCAGCCCCATCCGTGAGCTGCTCTGTAAAACTGGGCTATGTAGACTGTGTGTTTGTGTGTTTTCCCATACCTGCAACATGGCAATAATGAAATCCATGTAATTYCTAGGGTATAGTCATGATTTACTAGTAGGAAAAGCCCTGTGAGAGCTTTAGGCAAAAGAGYCTAGCCACTTAAATACTGATTCACCTCTCTTCTGAGTACGTAAGTCCAAGTTTCAGATGCTTTGGGTTAGCAATTGGACAAACAAAATGTGTGTCTCCAAGTGCTTGACTAATGCCTGATCCAGCGCATGCTGGAGTCAGTGGGAACCTCCCTGTGCACTTCAGTAGGCGTTGGATCTGGCCCGGAGCATGCACATGKTTTTTTCTGACCATGGGTGCAAGACAGGTAATACCGTGTGCAAATGACTATGTAGCAGCATTTCCATGCATAACCACAGTAATGGTGGGCTAAAACTGGACRTATACTTGTTTATTCCAAGCATATGAAAACTGGCCCTAAAATGAAATGTTTGGGGTATGGACTTGAACATCCAGAACTTTGGAAGATGTGGTAGATCKAGACCCAGTTTTGTGAGTGGCTGGCTTTGGTTTTCTCTTTGGATGTCCCYAGACATCATTTGGAGATGTTCAGATTTGATACTTGAATACTCTYTAGTTTGAATATACTGAATATATGTTTGTCTCTCTGCTAAATGAAAAAAGAATTCTTGATTTGCTGTATTTTCCCTGTTTTCCTACCAAGATGGTRAGATACCATCTTCCTGCAATCTGTYGATTTATAAGATCCATGGAAGCCCTCCTTCCTTGAACACAAGTTGCCATAAAGGCTGCTTAGTTCATTTCTTTTCCATGAATTTAATTTTGGTCAGGTCCTTCTGCCTCATCCAACAGGCACTACCCCCTCAAGCCTGTAGGCCTTGGTCCTCTGTGTCTTACCAGGGCRTTGCACAACTCTGATTCCTTAATCCCACTTCCCCCCATTGCAACTGGCTCTGCCCCCAGTCCTGGAGCATGACATCCGAGAAATGCTTAGATCAAAGCTCTCCATCTGCCAGTGGGGTTTGACCATTAACCTTTTGTTTATGTACCTGCTGTGCAATAGAGAGGCACTTCAGATATTTTCTTGCTAAACAAAGACAGGCGTTTAAACCAAGCAATATGCTTTATGACTCTGGGCATGGTTACTTCACATCCTCTTCGTCTCTTTTTTCTGCAGAGATTAATGTTGGGATCTTAAACATCCCTAATGCCTTATAGACAATCCATTAACATCAGTGTCTCCTAAATGGCTAGCCATACCATTATTTATAAAATAGGGAGCCCTTCCTAATGCTACGGCTACCAATTCCTTCATTTCCTGAGCATATAATCAGGCGTATTATCAGCTATGGAGCATTTTACACTGCTACATATTTTTTACTATATAATGAACTGCGTGTGTGTGAGTGACATACATACAAAAAATAGACGAATATTGCTATAGCAATTCCTGCAATGTATGAGCTGATCTGGTTAGACAAGAAATGCAGACAGAAATCCGCCTCACCTCTCAAGCTAATTTTAGTCTCTCCCTCTCTTCTCTCTAGCTGTGTGTATCAAATCACTCGCAGTCTGACAGCATTCCAGCAACCTGTGCCACTCGCAGAGCGGGATGTACTTACTAACCATCTGCTTGCATGGCATGGGTTAACTGAGCCTGTGGGATTGTGCTTACCTAAACAAAACCACTGCAGTGAGGGGAAAAACAATGAATGGGTGGAGAAGATCAGCCCATGCATTCCAGCTAGTGCAGTCCAGGCAGCAATGACAGCCTGAAGGTTGCAGCAGCATCGGGATCTGCATTCCAAGTGCACAGATCTTACAGTCTGGAGTGATTTTACGTGGAGCTGCTCTTTATTTGCTGAGCCATGGCCAGTAACCAGGCCAGCCTGCAGGATGATCAGAGCAGGCACTGCAAGTTCTTATCCTATATGTTCTACCAGGCTGTGAGAGATCACAAGCCTGTGTGGATGCTGGAAGACATGAGAACTATGGAGTATTTTTACTGGGAGGAAAATGCCAGCCTAAGAACCTACTCACCTTCAGAAGCCCTTCTCTATGCAGTGGTGCATAACCACCTGCCTTATGCTCAGTATCTGCTGTCTCATTTTCCAGAGGAGGCTCTCAAGGTGCCTGGGGAACACTTCTGCTATTGCCCATCCTCTGCTCCTCACTTGGCCATGGCGGTCACATATGACAGGAGAGATATCTTGGGGCTGATCATCAAAATCGCACACAAGCTCCCCAGCTTGAACTCCTACATCAATAGGACTGGCTGCTTTCATCTGGAAGATGGGAAAACCCCCCTGCACCTTGCCTGCGAACTGCTGAGGTCAGAGACCGTCCTCATCCTCCTCGGGAATGGAGCTTCTCCCAGGATAGAGGACAGTAAAGGGCTTACTCCGCTGGACGTCATCCTGGAGCAGATGTGGGACTCCAAAGTCAATGTGGCATCAAAGAAGCTCTGCCTCGACTACCTCTTGCTCTTCATGCCCAACCCACAGTTTAAGATGCGGAAAGTTCTGCAGGAGCATCCAGACCACTGGACAGCTTTGCTGGGGGAAGACAAATTCAACAGCCTGGTGGGGAACACACCTGCTTCTTTATATCTGCAAGCTATGCAAACTATTCTCCAGACTCTTCCCCCCTCCCACTTCCCTAAAAGCATCCAGGAACTACCTATACCTCAGGCACTAAAGCCCTTACCATCCTATGGCAAAAAGCTACCGACAAAAAATGTGGTAAATGTTTTTCCTTGACTTTATTTGCTGGGTCTTGGATTTTCAAAGGCAACTTAGGGGATCGGGTCATCCACCACCCTCTGCATTTTAGTGTGATTTTAGTACTTAACCTATTAGGCTATGCTGGAAAATCCAATATTTTGTGACAAGATTTTAAATGTCTTTTCTAATTGATTGCAGGCACGGCACTTTTAAAAGCAAAAGCCTTCCTTGTTTTCTGTTTTGTTGTGCATGTGAAGGGTTAACTGTAGTYGAGACTGTGATATGTTTGGTTTCTTAGCTGTCAGCTGGTATCAGTGTATCTGAATTSCCAATATGATAACTGTATCCTGTGTAACGTACCTGGGTAAAAAGGAACTACGTGCCCAGTGGGATTTTCAAATGGTGTAACTACGGGACTGTGTTCTGCTAGAGCTGGGAGAAATACCATCCCGTACCAACAGGTTCAAATGTCAGGTTCCCTTTCTAACAATGATCCAGCATCATCTAGTAATAACCAAAACGTCCACGGCTGATGCTGCAGGGATGTAGAGGCAGTCCTGCAGGGCACCTGACTTTGTTGAGTTACTTTACAGCAGATCATAGAGTGGAGGGCATGAGTTCAGAGAGGGGCAGTGAGTGTATCCCTGGTGGGGGGGATAGAGACGGGCAGAATAGCTAACGGAAAGCATCCTGTCTCACCTGGGAGGGAGGGGGTTAAAGGCAATCCCAGCCCTCATGCCTGTACGGACTTGTGCAATGGGGAAGGAACCATTTTCCCCCTGCTGTCCAGTAAACAAATGGAAATAAGAGCAGGGCCAGTGGAAGCCCTGTCCTTCATAAGTGACATTATTTCTCCTTGACTTGTGTTTTAGGGCTGAACGTATCTCCACGAGAGATGTAGCTCACTAAGTTGACTTCTCAGTGGGTCTCAGAGCCACCGGCATTTGCTAGTTATCCTAAGCTGGGGTATGATGTTCTGCTGTTAAAAGTTGCCACTTGTCAATTAGAGTATTTTTGCCACCCAGGTCCACACAGATCCTGGAAAATACAAGAAGTTCCCATTGACTCCCCTGGGCACCGCAGGCAGGGTGTGTTTGCAGAAGGCAGGCTGCGGCTGCCCTGCTTCCTGGGGAGCTCCGCGCCCCGCTGCCCGGGCAGAGCCCTGTCTGTTCAAGGCACTGGTCCTGCTCTCCCGGCCGTGCTCAGCACCAACAGAGCAGTGGCAGGATGCCAACTCCCTTTGGGGGACATGCCTTATTTTGGACCCCAGTGTTCTCCTCTCTTTGTAAGCGCAACCCTCTGCTCTGCTGAAGTAGCATAACCCATTTCCCCAGATCCGTACTCAACAGCAGTGAAGAAATCACTCATCTCTTTAGATRAATTTGGAGCCAAAGGCTACGGGGCACAAACCCCTTTTAGCAAGGCTCTGACTAAGAAAGGATGTGCGTTCACATCTCAATTGCTCCATGCAAAAATGGCTCGAGTCTCATCTGGCTAATTCCCTGCCTGTGCCAAGGCGGCTGTGCTGGAGCTGCATCCTTTTTTCCATTAGCACAGAGAGCACTTCCCCTTCGTTTCCCTGTGCGCGGGGTACCTCCTGTGTGCCCGGACGCTGGCGATGCCAGCCACGGCCAGGTGGAGATTTCCTGCAGGGCTGTGCAACATGCTGGGCACAGCCAACGGGAACACCCTTTCGGAGACACCGGGATGCTCCTCCCAGACAGCCCTTCCCCCATGCCGTGGAAGCACCTCAGTGCCGGTGCCGCCCGGGCTGCGCTAGGTGAAGATGCAGGCTTGTTTGTGAGATGGAGAAAATGTCAGCCCAGCCCTAAAAGTGGCAAGCAGGCCACGAAGGGGTTAACCCTTCTCCTGAAATCCCACATCCCTGGTGCTGCAGTGTCCTTCCACCCCTGCCCCTGGGGACCTGCATGTCTTTCCCCATCTGTGTCTATTCCTCCCCGTGCGATGGGGGAGGGCATGAACGGTGGCGGAGAAATTCAGGGTCAATCTTGGGCGAGGGTTTTGCGGAGAAGCTGCTCGCTCGGCAGCTTCTGCGGCAGCCGGAGGCTGTCACAGCTTGGGAAGTGAAGCACAGCCCAAGGCAGATTTGCATTATAAGCGGTGGCTGAGCTCCTTCTGCCAAGTCCTGCAGGCTCCCCAGCCCTGGCAGCCCCCAGAAACCCGGAGCTGGAGGCAGAGGACAAAGCAGGCTCTCGCTGCCCAAGGTTGATGAGAGGGACGACACAGAGCACGGCCCCTGTGGCACCCCCAGATTCCGGAGGAGCAGGATTGGGTTTGTCCCCAGCAGCAATGCGGTATCTCATCCGGATGTCGGTGGGCGAGAGATGGAGGAGGCTGGTGACGGATATTATTAGAATAGTAATTAGGCCCCGGGAGCAGAGATCCCAGGGAAGGAGGGAAGGGAAATCATCAACCATTATTGCACTGGCTCGAAACCATGAGAGTTTCGGTGCTATAAAGAGTTTCAGAAAAGACAGGAGGGAGGGGAAGGCTGATTGACTTACAAATCAAAGGAGGCAGGTAGGGATTCTTGGCATTAATGAGTTAGCACTTTCTAATAAGGCAGGGGGCTGTACCCAGAGAGCCAGAGCAACCCACTGGGAGCAAGTGGGCCTAAAATGGTGCGGGGATCTCTTGTTGACTGTAATAGTTGTGGATCATTGCAAAGGTCAGGGTTCAGGCACTTCAGGCTTGATGGGTGGATTTGTAGCAGGCAGCATGATGCTTGTGTGCATGCATTTGTCCGTGTGGGAGGCTACCCTCTATCCACCAGCCCAGACAGAGGGTAGGAGATGGATTCTCAGCAACTGCTCAAGAAACTCAAATTCTGGGGCACATCTGCATCTGGTACCACAGCCTGGAAGAAAGCTGCTGGCCCGCTGTTGGCCAACATGCAAAAACTATGGTGTGCTCGGCCCAGTGCGCAACAGGCAGCTACCCGCCCTGGAAAGATCACTCCACAGCCCTCTCATTCCTCCTTTTCCTGACCACTTTGACAAGAGATCAAGCACCAGCTGGCCCTCAGCTGCTGAACTACCATCTGACCTTCACGTGCAGTCCCACTGGGCCAGGGTTTAGGGCCATTAGCACTGTGGTGACGACTCTTTCCATCGCCTGTAGTGGTATGAGTGCAGGATGGGGCGTCCTTCTGCTGGAGTGGAAGAACCTTCTCCCTAAACCTGGTTTGCTTATCTTGCAGTGACCTGCCCGTTAGTTTGAGATGCCATTTGTCTTCCTGCTCAGTACAGTGACATTACATCAGATACAGCCAAATCTACCTCAGCCCCGTCTGTGTTGATTTTTTTCTCCATTCTTTCCAAGCCAGGTCATTAGCAAAAGTAAACTCAAAATATTTTCCACACTTCCTGCAACCTGACAGTCCGTAGTCTTGAAAAATCCCTATGCTTGCATGACAAATATGTTAGTGACTTTGTTAATCAAAAAGGGTGTTAGGTGCTGTGTAGTGATGTTTACATTTTGCGTATGTACATACTGAGTAAGTGTAGCCAAGATCTTTATTTCTGAACTTGGGAAAAAGAATAAAAGCGAGAGATAAAAGGGAGAGGGCAAAGTCTTTGCTAATCTTTGGATTACAGGTTGGCTCTGCAGGTTGCATCTTTTTAATTTCAATTTTGAGGAGTGGCATTGTAAGGATCTGAGTTGTGTGTGTATGTGTGACCAGTTTTGATGAGTATCACTTCAGTGAGCACAGCGGGTGACTTGGCGTGTGTGTGCGTGTGCGTGTGTGTRTAAGCATGTGGGCCCACGTGTGCACATGTATGTCCATGTCTCTCTCTGCCCTCTCCTGGTAAAACTCGTAACTGACTTACAGTGCTTGTACACATCAGTGATCAATGCCTTAAGAAAGCAGCCTTTTCATCAGATAAGTGTGTGTCCCAAGCTCTGTGCTGCTAACAGGTAAGGACATTTCTTCTTCTCTTGTAAAGAGGCAGCAGCTTTGCTCTTGAAACAGGTGTTTTACCCCTGAACACCTACTGCAAGGGCTTCTGCTCACCAACAGCCACAATCGTCCAGCGCAGGGTTTGTGATAGCCGCCACATTTTGTTCTCAAACCCATTTTTTTTTAATAAAATCTATTAAACATACATGTTTGTCTTTCTTTTCTCTGGGCTGCCAGCAAAATTCAGCCGCCTATGACTTCCTAACMCTATGCTTCTGTCTATTTCTGCAGCACCATTAGCAGGAAGGACAGGCCAGATTCTGACCTCAGTTACAGATCTTTACACCTGAAGTAACGCTTTTTAAGTCAATTGCGTCACTCCCGATGTTTGTTGGTCTAAAGGAAAAGAGAAACTGTTTGTGCACTTATATTCTTCAAGGCTCCGTAGCTCACTTCAGCATATAAATAAATGTGATGCTTAATCCCTGAGAACATTTTTTACATTTTTCATACTTCGAATGTATATAGATATATATTTTCCATCTCTATAACACCGATGGGCAATTMCCTGTTCCCAGTTCCCTTGGCTTTTTTGGAATCAGCATGACAGTGACAGATGCTGTTGTTCACTGATTAAGACCGAATGTCACCATGCCCAAGTACAAATGAATGTTCATTGTATGATACAACTTTCTTATAAAGCCATACTTTTGTAATTTTGGTTTCTCTTTTTTATGGAAAAAAAGAATCTTCCATATAATTGTGTTTGTACATTACTCGCTGCATGATTAAAGATAAAAAGATTGTAATGTGCTGGGAATAAAATATATATATGTACTCTGATATAATTAGGTATATTAGCTGTGAAAATCATTTAATCTGATTGTATTACTGTAATAAACTTGCAGTATAAACTTGATGTGTCTTTTATTAGCTAGTTGGTCAAAACCTCCCACCAGTATCTATTGCTTTTGCTTTGGCTCATCTTGGTGTTTGATGATTTCATTCCGACTGCTGAGCCATTACCTCCAAAAATGTGATCTGAGCAAGATAGTATTTTCCTTCACAGGCTTGCGATAGCTGGCTGTGCTGCCAGGGGACGACCCCAGGTGATGAGGTGAAACCCACATTTCACAGATCTGCTGCAAGGTGGTGATGAATCAGAAGAAGGGGCTCTACAGGGGTGAGTGGTAATTGGTTTTGGAGATTTTCATATTTTAGGTTYGAGTTCAGCTCATGGCAGCTTATGACAAAACTGTTTACAGTGAATATAACAGTGCCAGCAGCCTCCTTTCCCTCACTGCAGTCAACAAGCTCCTTTGCTTCCTAAGGTTTTTCTCTGTGAGGCAGGGTGCCCCAGTAAGGCTTGCACCACCAACTCCAACTGCTGTAGGCTCAGCTGCTGCTGAAGGTCCTCAGGCAGACGTGCACCTTGCACGCGCTGTGCCACCTCCCTCGGGGTAACGATCCACCGGCTTCTGTGCACAGACATGGACCACCCAGCTCCTCTGCTGCCCTGCCAAAAACAGCTACCCAAAGCTTTTCAGATGATGGTATCACAGGGCTTGGACTCCACCGCCAGCTGTACCCACAGATCTCCTCAGTGCGCACTAGTACATACAAGGTATAACCCAATGAGTTTGTACTTTAACCTCTGCTTGCATAATAAGTTACTGGTTTCACAGAAGAATGAAGAGAAGGGAATTGTTTTCACCGATCTCACTTATAAAAGACTATCTCCTTGCCTTCACAGTGGGAGATTTAGCCCTGAACTACTTCACCTCAAGAATGTRGTCCCCAGAGATGTAAGTTTTCTGGCTTATTTGCTTCCACCTGTCCTGTATTTGAGAATGAGAAGCTGATTCAATTTCTGTCGTGCCCTGGCAGCTCTGCTGAGGCTGACCATCAGGGCACTAGTGAGCAGCTCTGGCAGCTGAGGGAGCCCTCGGCTGACGCATCCCTCAGAGCCAGGCTCATCTAAGTATCAGGTTTTTTACAACTGTAGTTAGTTGTAGCCCACGCACCAGCAGGCAGCAAGACACATATTTAAATAGAGAGAGAAATTTAAAGGGTATATTCCCTTGTGTGGGGGGAAGCACTGTCAGAAGCAGGTGATGCATTGACTAAAATCCTGCCCACACCTCAGTTACTTGAGTGCACCTCCCTGAGTGAGTGACCCCAAATGCAGCTGATACAGGTTTGGCATGTCCCATACTAGCCTGTGTCTGTCTGGCCAGCACAGCAGCCACACCTCCTGGGAGCAGGGACTGTGTTTTGCCACACCACCACACTCAGCTGATGATACGGATGATTGCGTGCGGCTCCAGCTCCCAAGACACCCACAGTTGTCTCTAGCACTTGGGAAGCCGCTCTGAAGCCAAGCAGCCAGGTTTCTCTGGGAACGACTCCCAAAGGCCGCTTGAATTGAAAACTCAATGGTAATTTTCCAGACCGGGTCCCAGTTCCAGCAGAGGTTTACTGCTAGTGGGAAGGCTTTTGGTGAATTTCATGCATACAGAGAGAAGATAGCTGTGTTCTGTACACCAGCTATACCCACCCACACCATCAGATGGGCAGATTCCCGTGCAGAGCTGCGAGGAGGAGGAATGATTATTACAGAGTTGCCAGACTCACAAAAAGATCTCTGGGAGAAAAAAGGGAAGAAAAGGATTAGGAGGGGCAGTACGGCAAGATCCCTTCTGGGAAGCGCCTCCTACAGTTAAACAGAATTAGGGAAAATAGTGTGGAGAATCCCAAACCGCAGTACAAGCTACGGGAAGCACAAAAGCACAGAAACCACCCCCTGCCACTTTCTGCTGGAGCTCAGCTTCAGGATCACAGAGAGTGTCAGGCAGCAGACTCAAAAACTGAGGCAATATAATGCCCTCGCCATCCACGTTCTGGCTGACATCTACCTCAGACGGTCTTTGTCTCATATGGAGAGGTGTTGTCATGAAGTCTTCAAGCTGGCGCAAGCAGGCACTGGCATAAGCAGCTCAGAGACACAGGTCCACCCTGCTGCTGCCTACCTGCTCCCTACCCCTGCCCGCGACCGAGCAAGCCCCAGCAAAGCTGAGTCACGGTGCTGTCACACCAGTGCCAGTGACACCCAAGGGGACAGGGGCTCCGGTAACGGGAATGAGCAACCAGGCAGGTGGTATTACTCCTTTCCAAGGTTGCTTTTAACTTAAGCAGTAGAAGATCTTGTTCTTTGACGCAAAATTAAACAGGGAAGATTTCTAGTAATGCTGAACCAAGCCCCCCTCTATCATGCTCTACATTACGTGCACCTAAACCGTYTCCTTAGACAGAGCAGACTCGGTATGCTTGTAACAGTGAAGGCTTCTGAAATGGGAGAAGGAGAGGCTGACAAGTATTAGAAAAGGAAATAATCACTAGAGCCGACTGGAAATTAATGTTTCTATTCCACCAAAAATTACAATATTGCAAAACATGCTTCAATTCTGATTCAGAATGAAAATTCAAAATATTAAAATTGGTATGGACTCAATTTTAGAATGAAGAAAACTGATCCAGATCTATCAAAATATTTCTTAAAGAAYAGCAAAATTTTGATCATGTTGCAATATTTTGCTTTTTATTTTTAATATTTTATCATATATTGTAGTGTTAAAGCACTATAAAACAATGAAAATAGCATGCATTTAAATTCCTCAATAGTAGCACAATTTAACAAAACCCAAAAGACAAAGTCAAAATTTTCTTTATCAAAGCAAACCATTCTGATAGCTGAAACTCTTTGTTCAGATTTTCTTCTACCAGAAATTTTGTCAAATAGGAACATTAAAACCACACTGCTGGGTCCACCCAGCACCATGCTGTGTCTCCAGCACTGGCAATAGGAGAGGCCGGGTAAGGAGAACACCTTTGCCTGGCCACTTTCCTGCAGCACATTCCCTGCTTACTCCCTCGGTACCCACAGCTGTTGGATTGGCGATGTTAGAGGGTACATCCTTGCTTAGTCCTTCAGTATTCATCTTTTGACCTGGTGTCCCAAATTTGTCTAATTCTTTTTTGAGCCTGTTGTTACAGTCACATGCACAACACCCTACAGCAGCAAGTTACATTTATTTGCACTGAAGCTCATCTGCCACCTTTTTTGCCCACTCAGTTTAGTGACATCCCTCAGGTGTCTTCTGCTATCTGTGTGGTGTTCGCATACTTGAAAAAGTCCAGTACCATTGCAAACACAGAGATTTCACCATTCACTCCCTTCTCCAGTCATTGGTTATATATTTGACAAAACTGGTTCTAGCACTGATCCCTGGGGGATCCCACTGCTGGCTCTTCTCCATGCCGACCACTAAATCCCACCCTTTCCCGTGCTGTTACCAGCCTTCACTCCATGAAATAATTCCTGCGATCCCATGACAGCTTCATTTCTTTAACAAGCTTTGGTGTGGAACCTTGTCAACAGCTTTTTGAGAATCCAAATACATTATGTTCACTGGATCTCTCCTTTATCCTCTATCCTTTTAAGTTAGATCTAAGTAATTTACAAACAATTCCATTTTTATGAAAGTACATTTTGCAGTAAAACCTGTTCTGACAGGAGACRTCAGAATTAAAAAGCATTGCCCATCAGAAGGACCTAAAGATTTTTATGAATTGTGCAAGTCTGCTTACAGAACTATCTCCCCCAGTGTGGAGGTGCTGCCCCATGTGGGATGGAAGCTGGCAGAGCAGCTCAATACTTCACCGTGGTACTTCCCCATCCAGTTGTCCTTTTCACTAAAGACTTTAAAAGCTAGATTTTAGGCTTGTAAAATATAGCAGTGCATACATAGACCTGAAATCCGTATTATGTATACATCTGTCTCTGGTACTGGGACAAATATAGGTTGGACTGCCTTTTCTACTTCTCTCTCTCTTTACTAACCTCATCCCAAAACTTTCTGAAGAACATTATTTTATTATGTGTACGTGATAGCCAACATAATTAGGCCCAGTTCATGAAGGAAATACTTATAGGGTCTCTATCAATAAGGTAGTGCCTGCCCCTCTGGAGCAATTCCCATCACAGTGTCAAGCACAGTGTCTTGAGATTGCAGGGGAAATCTAGACGAGATTTTTTAAAAGTCTCTTCTGATTTTGAGGCTTTGACTGAAGCTGAAAATGAGCAACTACAGGACAAAAATCTCTGTTCTTCTGCCTGGAAGGTGTTAGGCAGTGACACTGTAAGCAGTCTCTTTTTCTGAGTTTACAGATCTTAGAGACATGCTATTTTCAGCTGTGATGCATACATTTTCAGACGCTAAACTTCTCACTGATATAGTTGATTGCTTGATCAAATGTTTTTTATGGGAATCCTTCTGTGGGTAGAACTGAGCTTCAGTGATAGCTACGGGCCCTGGCTTATTTCTGTACCAGCCGGCAGAGCCCTGCATGGTGACAGRCAGAGATAAAGTTACATTCCATGCATAATTTGGGATTTAATGAAAGGAAAGCAGAAATGATAGGAAGAAAGAGCTCTGCCTAAATTAAGTTTCTGCTTAAAGGTGTGTTCCCTAAGCAATCAGAAATCCATATGCTTACTTAGAACACCTCACTCAGATCTGGTGAGCTTCAGGAAGGTGTAAGGTACGGTAAGTAATCCAAATTTGGGATCAGGGAGGCTGAGAGTACCTTTCCCACAAAATTATCCAGCTCTCCTTTTGCAGAATTAACAGGTTCTAGAAGCAGATTTGTGCTTTGTGTTCTTTGGAAAACATAAACCAGGTTTCAAAAGGTCTCAGTTTTACCCCAACACACAACATCATCATCATCCCTTCATCCCAAATATCAATTAAATGACAAGGTCCAAACCTAGACCTGTCCATGCCCATTCTTAGCCCCCTTTTGCAGTTGTTTAGACCTGAGGTGCCCCTTCCATCATGTCCTGAGCCTTTGCCCCCCACTGCCTTGGGGGGGGGATGAACACCTGAATTTAAAGCTCTAATAATTACTGCACATGATATACAGCATACAGCATGAAAGCACATGCAAGCATCATGGCTGATGTGAAAGAGCAGGACCTGCATGAGTCTTTCTCACTCCCTCTTTTGCTCTTTGGGTAAAAAGACTCTGCCTCAGCCAGGCAGGACTCTACGAGTAACACTGGGGACAAACAACGTCCCAGTTCGGTGCTGGTGCCAGCTTGCCAGGTTTTGGCATGGATGCCAAGCCTCCATGCTGGACCTGTCGGTGCAACTGCTCTAAGATTCAGGAAGGCAACTCCTTGCCTTTAGGAAGATCAGGTCAGACTTTAAATAGGAAACTGCAGCTTTAGTTTGTGGTAGCTTTTATTCTCCATGTGGACCTTTATACTATCCTCAATAAAATCTAGACTGTTGAACCTGTGAGAGCTGCTAATGAATATGCTCTCACCAGCTAAAAGTAAGAAAAAAGAGTGTATTTTAAAATGAAAGCCCTGCATTTAAGTTTTACATTTCAAATGCTTTAAGTGTTTTTTCTTATTCTTTCATTCCTGCAGCGCTGCCTGAAAGGCCAGTTTTGCCCGGCTATTGTCTGATTCGGAACATGGCTCCCTGCATTTTCGCCACCGGTCCTCAAATCGCCACAGCTTTGCAGTGGATCCATCTAGACCTTTTCTTCTGCCTCTCTTCATCGTCAGTACCGCAAGAGCCCTGTGGGGCTTTTGAAGTCAAGTGCCACCTTTTATTAGAAGAGAAAATAAAGATTGTAACCCATAAAATGGAGGAGACTCTGCTGGGCAAGGCAGGATAAAAATAAAAGGGGATTATGAACAACCCTCCCTTCCCCCAGGCTTGCCCTAGCTTGTTGGCTGCCAGAGCTGCAGCACATGAAGAAGTAAAAACAACTTCTTACACCTGTGCAGCTGCTACCAATGATCATTTCCACACACCACAATTGGCTTGTGGTTTTTCTTTACGACTCTTTTAATATTTTCCAGAGCAAAACTGAGCATGCCGGTGGGTCCTGCTGGCTGAACCCTAGCGCGGCCTCGCCTCAGCCGGGCGAGGGGCCGCCGCACCGCTCCCGGCCGCAAGATGGCGCCGCGACCCTTCCGGCGGGAACGCGCGGCCGTTGTCCGCCGTGAGAGGACCCGGCGCTATCAGGCGACCGCGCCGCCGTCGTCCGCCCCTCACCATGGCCGGTTGATGATGATGGCACAATATTTGGACGCAGTGTCCAAACCAAATCCAAATAAGCAAAACCACTTACAGGGAGGTGGTGCAGGTGCCTTTACTGTCAGCCACCAAAGATTTGGGGTTTATTTCAGCAACAGAAAGGCCTCAGGTACCCTAGAAGTTGACCCTGGAGCTGGGCTCTAAACAAAGAGCTATGAACAGAAGCAAATTGTTTTGCATGGGTCTTGTGGGGGTCGCTGGGCAGAGATGAGTTTCAGCCCTGAAAAGCAGCCAGCCATTTCCCGTCCTGTCATCGTTGCTGTCTCTGAGGGACAGGAGAAGCTGTGGTGGCTGAAGCTGGCAGTGGGCGGCTGAGAGGCTCCATATTTGTATTTAGCAGAGCACRTAAAATCCAAGCATCCGAGGCAGCCCCGCTGATGCACTACTTCTGYGCAAAAAAGCTCATTAGACAGAGGGGTCGGAGGTGGTGTATCTGCAAGAGCCACCATTCTCCCCTTTCTGAAGAGAAGGCTGGTGAGGCTGACTGTGGCAGGACAGGGAGGAAGGCGTTTCCACTGCAGCCGGGCAAGGAG
Organism: Oceanodroma leucorhoa; assembly: GCA_030449065.1. NCBI lineage: Eukaryota > Metazoa > Chordata > Aves > Procellariiformes > Oceanodroma > Oceanodroma leucorhoa. The sequence continues at coordinate 3,637,002 of JASVER010000043.1, forward strand.
CCTGTCGTGGACATCTTCTGCAGAAAGCAAAGGATTGCTGAGGGGGTTGATACCTATCAGGAGCTGTCATGGTTTAACCCCAGCCAGCAACTGAACACCACGCAGCCACTCGCTCACCCCCTGCCTCCGGTAGGATGGGGGAGAGAATTGGGAGGGCACAAGTAGGAAAACTGGCAGGTTGAGATWAAAACAGTTTAATAATGGAAATAAAACAAAGTAGAACAGTAATAACAACAACGATAACAACAACAACTCTCTGCAACTCTACAACTACCTGAAAGGAGGTTGTAGCGAGGTGGGTGTTGGTCTCCTCTCCCAAGTAACTACCAACAGGACAAGAGGAAATGGCCTCAAGTTGCGCCAGGGGAGGTTTAGATTGGACATTAGGAAAAATTTCTTCACCAAAAGGGTTGTCAAGCACTGGAACAGGCTGCCCAGGGAAGTGGTGGAGTCACCAACACTGGAAGCATTCAAAAAACGTGTAGACGTGGAACTTCCGGACATGGTTTAGTGGGCATGGTGGTGTTGGGTTGACAGTTGTACTTGATGATCTTAGAGGTCTTTTCCAACCTTAATGATTCTATGATTCTATGAACAATAACAGAATATACAAAGCAGGCGATGCACAATGCAGCTGCTCACCCACCACGTCCCGAAAAACCGTGTGTCCCAAACAAACCCACGTGTCCCAAATGAACTCGCATGTCCCGAACGAACTTGCGTGTCCTGAACACCAGAGCCCTAGTTTATCCTAGCCCTAGCCCCTCAACCCTAGTTTTATACTGAGCATGATGTCACATGGTATAGAATACCCCATTGGCCAGCTGGGTCAACCACCCCGACTATGCTCCCCCTCAGCTCCCCCTGCACCTGGCAGAGCATAGGAGGCTGAAAAGTCCTGGTGCAAGCACCACCCAGCAACAACCAAAGCATCAATGGGCCATCAACGTTCCTTTCATTACCAAACCCCAAACACAGCACCCCCTCCAGCTACTGGAGAGAAAGTTAACTCTGTCCCAGCTGGAACCAGGACAGGAGCAAGGAAAGGTACTGCCAAAGATGTCTTTAGCTGTGTTTCTGACACATTTGATTAAATCTCAAATAGCTCCCTAGACAGTGGTAGCAGGCCTGGTAGCCTAAAGTCTCAGCTAACAAAAATCAGTATCACTTTCTGGAGCTATCGCCCTCTGATCTGGGGGTCTGTCTATTCCTTTATTTTCACTCCTCTCTGCCTCAAGTCTAATCAGCAGAGCTTGCAAACCAACAACAAATCGRTTAAAAATCAGCTTTATATGCAAAGCCTAAAATAAAACATCTGTATATATCCCAGAAGCCTTCACAACCTCCTGTTTTATTAGTATCTCTAAAATAACTTCTTTCCTGACTCTAATTCCAGCCAGAAGCACTCGGATAATCCTCGTAGGACTGTTATGGGTATTTCCAATTAAGCAATTTATAAGCACTGGCTGCGAGGAGCTTTTTGTTCTTAAGGAAATTATTTCTTCATTAAGCGTAAAACAAGTCTTTTTTTATCCCTGCTTTATCTGAAAGCCCTTGTGCCCCCTTCACATATGGTTTAAGTACTGATCTATGTAGAAGGAGATTAATCATCTTGTAACCCAACATGCAGGCAAGACATGGCAGCTGGGTCAGCCGCACAGGGAATAGGCTTTTCAGTGTTTGTTTTCAGAGAGAAGTAAAAGTCAGACAGACAGACACTTACTTTCAAGCTACTTGCCTTTGCCAGAGGCAACCCACACAATCATGAGCCCTTCTGGGGTCTGAGTCATCAAGAACTGCTGCAGATAAAATGAAGACAGTCAAGAGGAAAAAAAAATCCCATTCATACCCAGCTAATGAGTAGAAGTTCCAAATTTCCCCTTGTTTTCTAGGCTGTGTACCTTAATTAGATGAATCACAGAACACTGAGGGTGGAAAACACAGGCTAGAGAGCTCATAAGAGGCCACTTCATTCTTTTACACTAGCAGCATTATCTACCTCCCCGCCAGGGCAGAATGTCCCTCCATCTTCTCGGACGACAAAGTCTCCTGGCATGAGGCATGGATTAGAATGGAAAATGAAGAGCAGAAATGATGTATGATTGACTTGAGCTAGTAGCACAAGCACTCTATTCCTATTCTTTTCCCTAAATCCAACTATTTGCACTTTCTGTAAGGGCACTTAGCAGCCTGCTTTCTGGTCAAGGTCAGACCCATGACAAAATAGCATGAGTTGCACTGAGCAGCGACGTGAGGGACCAACTTCAAAGTGATGGCCCACTTGCTAGTATTAGGAATTGAGTCATCAGAAAGCCTTCTGATGTGGTAACAGGAAGACATTATGAGCCTTGGGCATTCCTGGGACTCTGGGAAGAAACCCCATGTTAGTGTAATAAGTAAACTGCATTCCCTTAATCTTTCTCTAAGCCAGATTAGAAGGAGACAGCCTAACAACGGGACAGTTCCTGAATGTTTAAGATTGGTATCTGGTGTCAGTTTACAGTAGCAAGTGTAGAGACATGGAAGAACTGATAACAGAAAATGTAATTAGTACAGTTAGTAAACAGCTAACCTATAGAAATGAATAAGAGACCAACACATCGCATGGCATGTAAGCCTATGCCAATGCTTAGCTTGCACGGGGTCAGTGGAAAATGTGTCATGTATTCTGGTGGAACTACCAGCGCCATTTCTCCCACAGGAATGGGAGTGTAAAATGGCTGATCGTAATGGAGCTAGCAGTGGTGTGTTCAACTGTATAGTTCAATGTAGACATTGTATAGTTCAGTGAAGAGGCGATGAGTTCAGAATGAACTTAAAACCTTGAGGTTTCTTTCTCAGTCTCTGTATATCGTGCCATGCACAGTAACACCATTTATCGTCTCCCTTTCTGTTACTGAGTGGATTTTTTTTTAGCAGCACAAGGAAGAAATGCATGACTGTAGTTCCCTCAGCAAGCCCAATGGCATTGTGTATTTTGGTTATGCTGGTTTTATGATGTCTGTCTCTGTCTTARAGGGAAATAGGTTTTGAAGAGGGATTTGAAGGAAGATGGGGTAATATATGTCATTGTGCATGACTCCCGGGACAGAGACAGCTCTACTGGCAAATGGAGAGTCACTGATCTGCCAAGTTAAAAAAAAATGTCACTTGTGTCATGGCAACATGAGAGAAAGGAAGACAAGAGAGTGACAAACAAGACATACTTGGTGCTCAGAGTCAGCACTGTTGTCAGAATGGAGGGGAGAACAGCAAAGTTAATGTCAGAAACAGATAAACAGGATGATAAAGGCACTGTGGAAAGCAGAGATGTGTAGAAAATAATGCTATAGTGGGAAATCAAGGATGAGGAGGGAAAAGTAAGTGTCAATGTTACTATCATTATGCAGGTTGATCTGGAAGTTGTGCTTTGGGTTGGCTGCAGTGTCAGAGAGGCCAGAAAGGGGGGACATAATGTCAGGCAGAAGATAAGGTAAAAGTGGGCAAGAGCATGATCTGTCCTGAGTCTTAGAAATGTTGCAGAAAAAGAATCATTAGGCATAGCCTAATGTGTAAAAGTGTATAGAGAGCAACTGGAGCTGTCTAGCTACTTACTGAAGGAAAAGGGACATGGCAGCATCTTAGTTATAAAAAATAAAGAGAACAAGAGGAGACAGTCAAAGAGAAAGATCAGGATTTAATTTGCTTGGTGTTCAGTCAGCAAGAGACGTGGGGGTGGCAATATTGCCAAAGCAAAGCTGAGTTGAGGGAAATAGATTAGAAGCGGTGAGTCAGATGTGTGAGCTCACGGTTGCACAGCTGATATTTGAAGCTGCAGGAAGAGTGAGGATCATATGAAGCTCCAAGGGGGCATTTCTTCCTGGGTTTTACAGTTCAGATCCCATCAGAACACACACAGTTCAACAACTCTTAGTCATCACAAACCTGCAAGAGTACATCAGAGGCAGAGAAGAGAAAGGGAGAGCAGTGGCCAGATATGGAGATGCAGGAATATTCCTTGGATAGAGGTAGGAATTTGAGAGAAAATCCCTCTCAAATTTAGATCCTCACTGAAGACCTCACCTCTCAGGGGAATCTTTTGTGAGTAAAGGTTTAGGACATGTGCGTCAGCTGCTCTAAAGCATTTTCTAGCCAATCCAGGCAGAACCTAACTGGATGATGCATAACAACACATGGACCATGGAGGCACTAGTCATATTTCTGTCTATAATTGCACTCATTAAAATAATTTTGTTTAAACAGCTTATCTTTGTTTGCTTTCCAGCAATACCGCTGAAATCTCTTGTGGTATCCAAATGCATTTTTCTCCCCTTACTCAAGCTTTTGTGAAAAGGGAACCGCTTTGTGACATGTCCTTGATTTTTATGTACCTGCCTTAGTGACTGTGATAGCAACATGCTCCTCTATTGCTCTGGAAACTAGCTTTACACGCACTGTTTCATCTACTCCTTAATTCGTCCACTGGGGCACTAAATCTGGACTAAGCTGAAATACTAGGACAATAATTCTTAATCCACGGTGGAACATTAACTGAGTGTTAAGACAGTGATTTGCTGTATATTATGAACGTGGATCCATTTCGTTTCATCTCTGGAGATGCTGATTCACTGATGGAGTGATGTTCTTCCAGGCAGGAAAAAATTAAATAGAGACAACAGACTCAGAAGTAATAAATAAGGCTGTAGAACAAAACTGCCTGATATTATATTATTTTAGAAGCCATATATAATCATGTCATCAGAGATGTGTTGTGATGCACACACGCAAGGGAGCAGAGTTAAGGTGGTGCCTCTAATCTTATACTGTGCTAGTTCATGAGGTTACAGAGTTTACAACTGTATATTTTACATTGCATCAATCCAGCACTGGGAGGGAGGTTTGCATCTATTTAGCTACAGCAGCAGTGTCTCCTTTTGGTTCTCTCCTAACTCCACCACAGTGAAAGTGTTCTTCAAAGGAACACTATTTCCACTGCTTCCCAAATGCAAAACTGAGGTGCTGGAGAAGAGGCAGGTCCTTTACTCCCTGAGATCAACAGAACATACAGTAGAAAGCAACTGTGTTTCCTGGGCCCTGCTTCTGTACGCAGTATGTGGTCACACCCTCTCTTTACTAGTGCTCTACTGCAGAAAGGCTGCACAGCTGAAACTGAAGACAAGTTTGGATAGTGCTTCTCTAATACACACAGAGAACAGGCTGGGATCACAGGCAGCCTGTCAGAGAATTGTCACATCACCCTGTCTGGAGGGACCATCTTCAAAAACAGACAGCAGCAATTGATCAAAGGCAAGGCTGCTGCTCTTCTCTCTTGATTTTGTGATTCTTGATTTTTTGAGCTGCTCGTTCACTCCCCCCGTGCTGGTGGGATGGGGGAGAGAATCGGGAGGGTAAAAGTGAGAAAACTCATGGGTTGAGATAAAGACAGTTTAATAATTGAAATGAAATAAAGTAAAATAGTAGTAATAATAATGATAATAATAGAATATACAAAGCAAGTGATGGACGATGCAATTGCTCACCACCCGCTGACCGATGCCCAGCCAGTCTCTGAGCAGTGATCGCTGCTTCCCAYATCACACCTCCTATTTATATACTGAGCATGACATCATATGGTATGGAATACCCTGTTGGCCAGTTGGGGTCAGCTGTCCTGGCTGTGCTCCCTCCCAGCTTCTTGTSCACCTGGCAGAGCATGGGAAGCTGAAAAGTCCTTGACTAGTGTAAGCACTACTTAGCAACAAYGAAAACATCAGTGTGTTATCATTATTCTCATACTAAATCCAAAACACAGCACTATACCAGCTACTAGGAAGAAAATTAACTCTATCCCAGCAGAAACCAGGACACYGGTCCAGAAAGCAGCTGGGCTGATATTGTTATCCTGGTTGCTGTTCATACTGGTGCTGGGAGCTTACCAGACCACTCTTCCTCAAGCTTGGGACAGGCAGCACATTGGGAATATTGAGCATAGGCAGAAGGAAGGGGCTCTCTGGATGCTGTTTCTGTCTTTTCAGGGATAATGGCCAAATGGCACACATTTCAGCAGTCCCTTGAGTGCGCTAATCTACTCCAGGACCAAAAATTGGTCCATGTGAATTTTGAAAATTAGATAGTTGTAAAGGTTGTAATTCTTCTCTGAGTAGATCAAGGTGCACAAGAGAATCCGAGGTTGCTTGTTCATTACAAGAAGCCACACTGCTGTAGGACTTAGTGTTAACAAAGAAGCATTGCTTGCCTCTTTTATCCTGAGCAAACGAATGTCATAAAACTGATTGGTGACTGCTAGCAGGTTACGAGAGGGTTTGGGTCTCCAAGTTTTCCGTACGTGCAGAACTCCACAAAAACCCTCTGCCTGTATCTGTGAACTACAATCCATTTCACCTAATCCAGACTTGCTAAAGAGGACTGACGAGAAGGCTTGACCCTTGTTCTTATGCAAAATCAGGGAGGCAGAATGCCCCATTTGTTTTTGATAGTATGTTGTATAGCTGTGAGAGCTCGAACCTGCAAGACATTCTGGAAGCGACTCTGCTCTCTCCTGCTCTCTCCCAGGCCCGGAGCATGCGTTTCTAATGCCCAGCTCTTCTCTGTAGCTGTAGGAAGGGCTGGATATGTATGCTGGTGGCTTACAATGCTTGCCACTCTCACTTCACGCTTTGGGGAACTTCAGTGTTTCACAGCAGGGTCGTAGTTGACATTCTTAGCACATTCCTTTCATTTCTTTCCCCTGGCATAGCAATTGATATTCCACACAGTGCTGCCTCATTTCTGGTCAGGCTGTTCTTTACAGTTTATTTTTAGGGTTTCCCCCCAAAACTTGCCTAGTAAGAGCTTTTGCATAATTGCTCCTCAAGATTTGCGTTTCAACACAGTATTAGTCCTTGGAGCTGGCTTCAGGCTCATGTCACCTCCCTGCAAGGTTAATCCACACAGCTGACTTAATTGAATGATCTAAACACAGGAATACGCTTTCGCTTCTATTCTCAGAACAGCATCTTTCTTGACCACTTTTTTTTTTTTTTTTTACTTTTACTAATTCTGTTGATTCTGTGGTAGGTCTTAAAACGCACCTCCTAATTGAAGGGGGCTGCAATATCTGTCAGAAGAATTTTTTGGTGTATTTTTCTAAGTGCTTGTCAGATTTGCCAAGTTTTACAGCCTTGAGGTAGGCCTGGCTGATTTGTGACTGATGGTGCCAGAAAGGTGGTTCTCTTTTTTCTTTCCCCTTAGTCATCTGCTTTAAATTATCATCAGTGATAGGTTTGTTTGTCTTCCTTCTTACAGGTTCACAAGGCTGCAACACCACCTATGTCATTGGATTCAAAGAGAAAAGATGACAGACTGAACCATATTTGCTTTCCAAAATCTAGCTTTAAAGTTTCCCTCTGGACTGGAACTCCCTGATTTTAATTCATTTCTGGATGGTACTGATTTAAGTATTTCTTTCACTCGTCTCCCCAGATAAATGATTCTCTTTTTTTTTCTGTGAGRATTATCTATTTGTAAAGGTTCCTTGATGTTCTGCCTACACATTGCCTTTGCTTCGGATCATTTTAGAATTCTCCTATTTCTAACTGTTGCTCTCATTATGATGGTTGGACTCTTGCACACAATTTAAAAACATCTTCTGTCATTCTTACCTTTGTAGTTGTTACTTTGCCCCGTTAGTTCTTTTTGATCTTTCCTCACTAGCTCCAAAAGCTCTTTTTTTTTTTTTCAATTTGGCAGATAATGTTCCTCAAGTTCAAGCTCTTGTGATCCTATCTGCCCCTATCTGCCAGCATCTGTAACCTTTTTCTTATAAATAGTTCTTAGCACTTTGCCAAGATGTCATGATAAGAACGAAGTGGGAAAAAGTACAGATGCTAATGACATTTATTGAATCCTCCAAGTAATGATCCTTGGCTTCATCTTCTGCCAAAATGTGCTTGATATGCTATCTTTTTGGTCTCTCGCTATGGGTATAAAAATGACCTTCCTCCTTATTCTTTTGCTGTAATTTAAGAAACTCTTGTTCCAGATAGGTAGTTTAACTGCCTTACTTGGCAAGTTTAACAACCTGAGTACCACTGGCCTATTTCTTTGATGATAAATGAAAGGGGACGTAAGTGGGGAGTAAGCTACTGTCACACCATTTCCCTGGGTGATCACAGTCATTTTTTGGAGTTATGAGCCTGTTTGAATCTCTCTCTACTAGCAAACAAACTGGCAAGGTAGCAAACAAACTACTAGTAAACAAACAAGGTAGTAAACAAACYAGTAAACTCCTGGCAAGGCACAGCTAAACTCACGCAGCCTCCAAAACAAGGTAGCTGCATCCAGACTGCCTATTGGGAGCGATCTGTAGCCTTTGTCAACCCCCAAAYCATGGGCAGGCATTGTCTGGAAGAGTGTTAGCTGACCCAGACCAGGCTGTGCTAGCAGTTTAACAGCATAGAGACTCCCTGTTCCAAGCCTGTGTCCAGGCCTAGACTTTATGTGCTTTGGGTAAAAGGTGTATATTATGCTTCGCTCCTTAATTTTTTTCTGGTGTGACTGATGGAGTCAAGAGGTTCAAGATGCCTCTCCTGTGCTTCATGCTCTGGGACTGAGGGTAAAGGGAACCTTTCCATTACTGCAATGAGATGTGATTAAGCTCTATGGTACTGTGATAGACGGCAGACATTGCAGAGGTATCTAAAATGTTTTATAACAGTATCTTTCTAGSCACCGTTTCTCCGCAGCTCATGTCAGCCAGAATTTGGAAAATTTTATCCAAAATTCTTTGACCACACATGAAAATGACACTATGGCAAATATGTCGACCTGGTTAAAAATCTTACAATACTTTGACTTGAAAGTGTTACTTCTTYCAGGCTTTATATAAAAAGGCATTTTTGGTATCAAGTAAGACCCTTTTGCTGTCTCTAGGAAAACATGAATCAGCCAAATCATAAACTCTAAAAAATTTTAATTTGGACACCCTCAGCAGAAGCTTGTTAGAATTTGGCAGCTAAATTCCTGGCTGGTGACATCTGCAACGAGCATCCTCCAGCCCTCCAGCTTCAACCTGCCAGCTCATCTGCCTGTGTGCAGCTCCATGCTGCAACCCATAGCTGGCAGCTTGTCCTGTGGAGAGCAGCACTCTGCAGGGTGAGGAGTGGGGAACAGGGCCAGCAGGTAAGTAAAGCAGGTAAAAAGGGCAAAAGTTGGAGACTGTACTAGAGCTTGATGTTATAGGAAGGAAGGAGCTGTGAAGAAGGAGAATAAGCAGGGAGAAAGCAGAACCAGCATTTATACAGCCCCATGTCTGTTCTTTCTCATCCATCATTGAAACAATCCAAGGCTTTCTTGAGTCTCCATGTTTCTTTGTTTGTTGGCAAGTATCTGTATTATCTGGTGATGAAGTATGTATCCTGCATCCCTCAAGTTTGTTGATTGAGTTTCTCCCTCATGCAACTGATCCCTATGGATGATAACAGATGTCTACTGCTACCAATTACTTATTAGCACATGTGGTAGAGATGTGTACTGGGGACCTAAAAGGTTTCAGTTCCATTTGGAGGTCACTGGGGTTTTGTATAATATCATTTATTTTCGATTAACATGGGAAGTGACTTGATAATTCCAATAAATTACTAGGTACTTAAAGTAAACCTGGCTGGAAATACAAATGTCTGTCCAGCTGAAAATTTTTAACAATTGCCATTTCTCTTGAGCCAAAATAGAAAAAAAAGTTACTGTATTTTTGTGGTAGAACATTAAAACAAAATGCCCTTCTGCTTTTTCTCTGTAAGCTATGTCTTCAAAGGGTTAACAGGCATGAAGAAAATGAGRTGATCAAAGATTTTATGGAAGGATGACTTTGATCTCATAGATGGTGTAAGGCAGGGCTTAATGCAAAATTAACATACTATATGGGTTAATTAAAGGAAACAAATGTGAGAAAGCTAATTCTACTCTTGAACAGCTCATTTAGCTTATCTTTAATCCAAATTATCAATGCAATTCCTGTCATGAAAATAAATCTCATTAAAAATACATCACTTCTTCACACGCATGTAAACCAAGGGAAGAATGTGCTCCTGCCAGGTGAATTTGATGTTACTCAGATGCAGAGCAAAGATGTGGGTTTCAAAATGCAGTCACTGTTGCTTTTGTCTAGGTTTACATTTTCTGAAAAATCTTTCTAAAGCGTAATATCACTCAGTGAACTATCAGAGTCCTTAATGAATGTGGAATAATGGGGGGCTGTAAACTGATGATTAAAGGGCAGACTTGGAGCAACAAGAGCTCAAAACCCACATTCCCTCTTTACATGTGGACTCATATTGCCAAAGCTTATATGTCCTTAGRCTTCAATCTCCTTGAGATTTTCTATGACTTTCTATTGAGTAGAAGTTCAGATAAAAGGAAACTGTGAAAGCAAATACTATTTGAAACTGTATAAAAATGTAAAAAACTATATTGTGCTTATAAATCATGACATCATATTACCATTATTCTCTTGGAGCAGTTTATGGAGCAGTAAAGCCAGAATTCTGTACAGAGATGAAAGTGAATATCTRTCTCCATCCCCCCACCAACATTAGTAGGAAATATTGCTAGACATTGCAAGCTAGGAAGGAAAGAAGAAGAATATTAACTAGAGGCTTTTTTCCATATTATAGTCCCATGTTACAAAACAAACAAGTATATAGTCCTTTTTTGTATGCTTACAGAACTTCCTTTCCACAGAGCAATAAAGAAGCAGAGATTCCTAAACATTTGGGAGGACAAAGTCTGACAACTACAACATTGGGGATAGGGATACCTCTAGAGGCAGTGATCTCCCTCCCCTCTCAGGTGAGAAACTCTAATAAAACACATTTGCATGGGAAGCAGGCATAGAAAGAATTCTAATGATGTTTTCATTTTCATTGTATTTTAAAATGTATGCATCGTGTGCAGTGTAAGGTCAGCAAAGATTTTCTTTCATATTTATGGTCTAAAAGGCATTGCCTATGTCTCCGTTCATTCTGCATATACTTTCTAGGGCTAGGTTGAAGCTTGGTCATCTCAGTGAACTTTAGATCAGGCCCATGACCTGAAAGGGAATAAGATATGAAGTAGGCTGTTTAGCATATTAAATTCTGTTCGGTGTCTGGTGCAGCCAGGAGGTGGCAGAGCAAGTCTAGTTTACCACGTCTGAATCGCAGGCTCTAGGTATTTTCCAGTCTTGAGGCTGTGGAAGAATGGTGAGTTGCTGCAGTTCTCCCATTTGCACCGTTTAGTGGCAACTGCCTGCACACCACTCACAACATTTGCAAGGCTATTAAGAAGGTCCCAGCAAGCTTGCAGAGCTCTCTAGGAAATGCTGCTTGGTCCTTTTTTTGTTTTGTTTTGTTTTTTAATTATAATTTTGTACTACTGACTAAACTCTGCTGTTCACAGGCAGTTTGACCAACCTGTCCTTTCAGCGGCAAGCATGAGTCTTCTGTGTATGCAGGTCCTTGCAAACAAATGACATTGGCTTTTGCCTACAACAGCAAGTGAATGAAAGCACATCGTTAGAGCAAGCGCTTGACAAGTAGTAGTATATAAATAGATAGTATATAATTCTGCATAAGTGTTAATACAGATGCCCTCTCCTTTCTCCCCTTGGTTAGTCTTTAGCACTGCACAAAAAGCAGAGAGAAACCATGTGAGAGGGCAGAGCAGATGAACAAATRGAGAGAAAAAGCAAACAACAGAGAATTACAAACTGGCCAATATCAGCTGGGATACTTTTCGTATCAGCTTGAGCGGCAGTCCGTGTCTTTTAAACTAAACACCTCTGGGTTGGGTCAGCACATGATGGRGGTTGCTGGAGGAAAAACAGATATTGAACAGAAGTATTGCCAATAATTTGGTAGTCTAAACTGTATCTGCTTGTGAAATGACTCTATTAAATAAGCAATAGGCTTCAGCGAAATCTGTCTTTCTCTTAAGAGCTACTGCTGCTGGTTAGTAACAAAAAAGCAAAGTTCATTATCAGAAAGAAGCCCCAAGATCTCTGTGTGTTAGGTTTAATGGGCTGCAGCAACTCCAGCATAGATATTGCTGCCTCCACAAAAGAAGGCATTTACTGTCCTCTGCCTCTCAACCTGATTTTTGTACGTCCCTTTCCCTGAGGCAGCTGTAAAAGGGGAGGTAGAAGAGGGGTAAGAAGAGAATGTAGTAAGCATTGTCTTAGGGTTTGATCACCTTTAAGAAAAGACAGGAACACTTTTGATCTTGCTGTTTTAAAGGACTCAAAAAACTGATAGATGACAATGGAAATAGAGAGAAGCAGCACTTTCAGTTAAGACTGCAAGAGGAACAGATGATGCAGAGGTTTTTGAACACGCAGTCAGATACAAAGGCAAGAGAACCATGCATGAGGGAGACAGGCAGGGAGGAGAGGATTCTTTGCACTGAAAGTACTGAAGTTATTATACTCTAAATTCTGCATTTATTGTCTGCCCCAAATGTCTGCTAGTTTCAAAGTAGCAATGTATGATAGAATCTGACCCTAAATGGATGTAGTTGTCAAAGTCAACAATAGGAAGCACAGATAGAAAGAGATTGGATATCTTCTCTGCAATCCTTCCTCTGGTGATAGTTACTGCTAGAACTAGTCAGAGGAGGGAGGGAAACTGTATTTCTTCCAATCCCTCTGCTAACAGTTCCATTGTTTTTTAAATTCTAAGAAAGGACCAACTATATAGCTGGGTAGAAATTGCAAAAAATATCACTGATATTCTCCTGTGGTTTTCCCCAACCTTCTAAAGTTTTAGCCAACTACAGATAAGATCGACGCCCTGAATGCTAATGCAGGCAGTGCCCCCCAGACAGACAGAGACTCAGCTCTGGACAGAACTGCTTGGGTGAGAGAAGAGGTCACCTACCATGGCCTGTGTGGCCCCTGACTGCTCTGCTAACACCAGATGTAGAGATGGCATCTGGAAGATGACCAACTTATGTCCACAGGCAACTGAAATGAGAGCAATTAGCAGAAGCAGCCAGACAGACTGTGGACATCCTTGTAACTTCCAATTGCTCCTGGCCAGGCTGGAGTTAAACTGAAAGGCTACATATCTTGTGGTCCCTTCTCTGAGTTTTGCAAACAGTTCTGTGCATGTTACTGCAAGTCTTTTCACATCAAACTGGGGGCTGCAGCTGCCAGGAGGTCATGCATTGCTCTAAGCATCCAGGTCCAAATCTCTTATCTAAAACAATGGTGTTTGGATTGGAAATGCTATTTTGATTCTCCTCTTTTTTTAGTTGCCCCAGCCTTGAAGATGATGGCTTAGAATAGCTGGAATATTTAAAAACTCCGCCAAGCACTGTGCTGACAGAACAGCAATTTGTATGTGCTCAGTACTTCTGGCTAATCTCAGCATAGAGTTCACATGCTGAATGATTCTTTTTTTCTTTCATCATTCAATGTATTAACTCGGGGTCATGCTCCACTGACACTTGCAAACAGCACCCGTCTCTGTCAGTCACAGCCATGCACAGAAAGAGCTTGAAAGGAATTAACTCCGTCTAATAGACATACCCAGCTTGCACACAGCCCCTCAGGATGGGAGTGATAGCGTTAGGGACTGATGTGAAATTGTGGGAAGAGGGAATAGGGGGTTAGCCTACAGAAATGGAAACGCTCATGTTTGAGATGGTATCACAAATATATAATGTTATAGGTATTTCATTTGTGGCTTGTTTTGAGAGATCCACAAAACCCAGTAGTCATGGCAAAGCCAACTTCTTTTGTTTTGTATGGTTACAGTTAAAAAAGACCAGTTGAAACTTTGCAGCCCTGTGAACGGAAGCACAGTGCTCTGTACCGCTTCACCAGAAAGAAGTGGTGACTGAATTTAGTTCAAAGCTGTAAGAAAATGAGGAGAGCAGACCAATAATACCAACAGTAACAGAGCTTTATTTCTTAAAGGAAAATGAATTCAGCAGCAATAAATAAAGGTACTATGTACGAGAAGCCACTTATGTTGCTGATGTGCAATGTCACATAAATGTGAGGTTAGGAAATGTGAGAATTAAGATATCTAAAGGTGGATTCATCTTTTCTTCTCCTTTCCTCTTTCTTTCTTTCCCCTTTCATTCCAGAAGCTTCAAGAGACTTCTTCCACTGGTGCAAGACTAATTATTTTGGGAYTGGGGGCAATTCCACATCTGATTAGCAGGAACGTGTATAAATTAGYGCATCTAATTCTGCATTTATATTCTCATCCCAGAATTACCAAGTACTTTATTGGAAGTTTGGTTAGGCCTTACTGCACATGTGCTTTAGGGAAATGGTTATTTGTATTTTGTGGTCCAACAAACTGAGGCTGTGTGAGGAGCTACTGAAGACTACCACAGGCAATATTCCAACCTAGGATAGAAACTCAGCACTTTTAGCTTTTGTATGCTACTCCCTGAATAATGCTTTCTCTCCCTAATGAGAAAATCTGTCTAGGGAAGAAAGGTTAGGAGTATTCCATTCCAAAGAAGAAAATTCAGATGCTCTGACTCTTGTTTCGCCTCTCTTTATACCCAGAATAGGTTTACTAGGCTGGTTGGAAGGAACTGACCAGCTCTTCTGTGTTATTAATGTTACTTATCTGTCCATAGAATTATCAAGAACTGTCTTAGAAAAATATTAAAGCTGAGTCATATACCAATAAAAGCAAACAAATTCACTCTGGCAACTGCAATAGTGAATTTAACTTACTCTTGCTGTGTCTAGGCAGAGTGTGGCATATGGTACCATGGTGATTTAATTTCATTTCAGAGTTTCTTTTTGACATATCGTGAAGTCTAATCAAGTCTCAAAGGGAGTTACTGGAAGAGCAAAGCAACTCCTTCAATATACTACTGTGGTGGGTTGACCCTGGCTGGACGCCAGGTGCCCACCGAAGTCATTCTGTCACTCCCCTCCTCAACTGAACATGGGAGAGAAAATGTAACGAAAGGCTCGTGGGTCGAGATAAGGACAGGGGGAGATCACCGAACAATTACCATCACAGGCAAAACAGACTCAACTTGGGGAAATTAGTTTAATTTATTACCAATCAAATAGGAGTAGGATAATGAGAAATGTAACTAAATCTTAAAACACCTTCCCCCCACCCCTCCCTTCTTTTCCGGGCTTAAATTTACTCCCAACTTTCTCTACCTCCCCCCCTCCAGCAGTGCAGGGGGACAGGGAATGGGGGTTGTGGTCAGTTCATCACACGTTGTTTCTGCCACTCCTTCCTCCTCAGGGGGAGGACTCCTCACACTCTTCCCCTGCTCCAGCCTGGGGTCCCTCCCACAGGAGACAGTCCTCCACAAACTTCTCCAACGTGAGTCCTTCCCATGGGCTGCAGTTCTTCACAAACTGCTCCAGCGTGGGTCCCTTCCACGGGGTGCAGTCCCTCAGGAACAGACTGCTCCAGCGTGAGTCCCCTGCAGGGTCACAAGTCCTGCCAGCAAAGCTCCAGCGTGGGCTCCTCTCTCCACGGGTCCACAGGTCCTGCCAGGAGCCTGCTCCAGCACGGGCTTCCCATGGGATCACAGCCCCTTCGGGCATCCACCTGCTCTGGCGTGGGGTCCTCCCCGGGCTGCAGGTGGCTATCTGCTCCACCGTTAACCTCCATGGGCTGCAGRGGGACAGCCTGCCTCACCATGGCCKTCACCGCAGCTGCAGGGGAATCTCTGCTCCGGCRCCTGGAGCACCTCCTCCCCTSCTTCTTCAYTGACCTTGGTGTCTGCAGGGTTGTTTCTCTCACATACTCTCACTCCTTTCTCCAGCTGCAATTGCTGTTGCACAGCAACTTTTTTTCCCCCTCTTAAATATGCTATCACAGAGGCGCTACCACTGTCACTGATGGGCTCAGCCTTGGCCAGTGGCGGGTCCATCTTGGAACCGGCTGGCATTCGCTCTGTCGGACGTGGGGGAAGCTTCTAGCAGCTTCTCACAGAAGCCACCCCTGTAGCCCCCCCCACTACCAAAACCTTGCCACGCAAACCCAATACAACTACAGGGACTGTGCATCTTATTGCCACATGTAAAGCCACCCATGAGCATCGCTAGAGAAGTGAACAGGTGTTGCAAACGTCTAAATTCAATCTGTGCAAAGACCTCTGCATCTCTAATGTGTACAGGCAAGCAAGCAGTGTTCTCCAGAGGTTGAAGCAGAGGTTGTGTGTGGATCTCCTCCTGACTCTCTGTTTTGATCAAATGTTCAGAGTGTGAAAAGCACAGGTGCTGCCTCAATTTTCCTATACATTCAGCAAGATACAGTCTATTCACTGATGATAACTATGAGATTTCAAAGTGAAAAGTGACATGTTAAACAGGAGATAGGATTGTTTTACTGATTGAAATCGCAAGTGAAAAGATTATCTTTTCTTTTGAGAAGTGTGCCAATTTTTAAGGCTATAGACAGCACAAAGAATGGTGATTTTCACAGGCCAGAATGCAAATTATTGAATGGCACAGTATTACTACGGATCCTGGAAAATGGAGATGTTAGCTGTTTTAATATGAGCACTGTACTGACTGTCTGACCATCATTAAGCAGATATTGCTCAGATGGTGTCTTGTTCACAGTACTCTGGGTCTTGCTCATATCTGACTCATGTCTCCTGCATTCTCATCAGGGATCTGTATTTCTTACCATGCTGGCCTCCAAGGTCCTGTATCTTGCCATATGTGGGAGGCCTGGGATCGAACATCAGGGAGCAGTAGCAGTCACTGCCAGAGTTTCCTGATATGAAGATGTCAGGCAGTGCCCAGCTCTTGGGATCCAACACGGATTTTTCCTCTTCCAGCAGTTAAAGTGCACTTAAGAGGGGGTGGGGRGGAAGCCAGAATGTGAGTCAGAAAGGTGCAAACTTGTAGCTAGAGAAGAATGGGCTTTCCAGTTCATCTCTCTCTTTTGTTTAACAGCCCTGCACCCTATTTTATATCATCATACGGAAACATCCAGACCTTGTGCATTAAGGATGACAGAAAATGGACACCCGTGGAAGTGAAGTGAGCAGGCTTTCACTAGACGATGTGCTTAGCTGAGATTCAGGGTGAAGAGGGAATTTTTTTAATACCAGAATTACATGATAGTTCACAAATGTCTGTTTGGGTAGATTTGGATAGGAATCCAATCAAAATCCCCAAGGTCCCCAAAAAAGGTGTCCTTCAAAACAAGGAAGGTGTCCTTCAAAGAGCCATGATTCTCCGCATCATAGACACAGAGTGAGTGTTGGACAGTCAAGGCTGCCTTGAGGTGTCAGACCAGAATCTCAGAAACCTGCTGCTATCAATGAGCAGATCCCGTTGCTCACAGCTTTTGATGATATTAAGGGGAATCTTAACACTAAGATAATTCTGCTGACATTCCCGGAYCCTTTTCTGGAGATGATATTGAAGTATGAGGAGTGGAGCCAGACAAAAAGAGGTCAGTTTTCAGGAGGTGAAAGAAAAAATGTGACAGCAGAGCACAGCAGATTAAACAAGTCATTTAGTATGTAGCAGTGACCACTATGCATGTGTTGATGGTTTTCTCTACTGCTCTGCATGCCTGTTACTGCAACTGAACAAAACTAGCCCTGAGTAGCAAATTTTCACAGAATGTGTAAATCTGGAGTCCTGACTCCTCTGGACTCCTTACGATCTTTGCTGTAAGGGGCCCATCAACTCATGAAAGTCCTCATAAATTTCTGGATAGGTTTGGAATGGATGACTAGATTATTGCTCTAATTTATCCACATATACTATCAGTAGTTACCTACTTGTTCTTTTAATTAGACTAAAATTTGCCAAACCATATGAAAAATTGCTTATCCCATTGAAAACAGAATTATATGCTGAGAGCTCGCAGCCCATTCTTCAACTTCTGCATAAATATTTTTATTGTATATTTTTATGTTCTACATTAAAAGTGTGTCCATGGGAACGTATGCTGGTTGTGAACACTGTGCTTTCCACCAGCATCTGCTTCTTGAGCAGGCTAAATGTGGAAGCATGTTCTAATGGTTGAGCTGCACAAACAGTTTATTCTCTATTCTGCAACAGCATAGGTAAAGCAGGAAAAATTGTATCTGGCTGAGCTGACCCAGAGTGAAACCTGACCAAGAGGCTTTAGTTTTGAGCTTCAGTTGTGTGTTGCAGGGAGACTCATTTGTTTTAACTTTTGAAAAGTAAGTGTGACTGAATTTGGCCTTGAAAGACCCCGCTGGGATGAGAAAGAAAAGGATTTATATTAGAAAATGTCAAAATCAAAAGTAGCAATTCTTCCCTCATTCTTTTCTTTTTTTCCTTTTTGCCAGTCATAAATGATTGTCTCAAATGCATTCGGACTTCACTAGTAGCCTAGGTTATGTCATGACACTGCATTTTTCTGCAAGTAAGCTCTTCATCCCAGATTCGTGGCTCGGCTGTTGAGTTAAGGTTTGCCACGAGGATGACGCTAGAGCAGTACACCACAGACTGGAGGGAGGGAGATCCTGTACCAGCAGCAGTGTCGCTACCTGTGTGGCACTGCAACCCTGCAGGCAAAGGAAAAAGAAATGTCAAACCCGGGTAGCAGTGGGATAAAACTGCTTAGAGACTCTCAGCTACGGGTTGCCTTGTTGCCCAGCTTTTTTAAAGCAAGCACATTTGTCTAAGTAATTAGGAAAAAGTAGGTGAATTAATTGGACTTAAATCCTTGGATGATGAATATTGACCTAAGCTTCCAAATGTCTGTGCAACAGCTCTCCTTTCTGCACATGATAGACAAAGAAATGCCACATTCTCCCGCTTCCAAAAGCCTTGCAGAGTTTCAGAGTCATGTTTATCCTGACAGAGCCCATGTTGTGAGCATGCCTAGTTTTTGCTGTGGTTAATTCTTTCAAGCCCAAGGCATTGCATATTTGAAGTTCCCTCTCTCTTGAAAGCCTTGTTATCAGGCAGCACTAGCTCTGAGGAAGACCTGTGGCAGTTGGGAGGCTGCATGTGTTTGCCAGAGGGGCCATAGGCTGATTGAAGATCCACCGAGGCAGTCATTGATTGACCCAGCATCTCCCCTCCTCAGGAAGATCTCAGTGAAGAAACTCTTTTCTGTGAGGGACAAGGTTTGAATAAGCCTTGCTGTAATGAGTGCAAAAGGAGGCTAAATTCCCTTTATTTTTACCACACACTTACTCATTCTATCACTTCACTTTGGATTTTACTGAAGTCATTACATCTGCCCTGGTTTTGGYTGGGATAGAGTTAAATTTCTTCCTGGTGCTRTGATTTGGATTTAGTATAAGAATGTTGATAACACACTAATGTTTTTAGTTGTTGCTAGGTAATCTACTACTCAAGGTCTTTTCAGCTTCCCATGCTCTGCCAGGTGCACAAGAGGCTGGCAGGGAGCACAGCCGGGACAGCCAGCCCAGCTGGCCAACAGGGTATTCCATACCATGTGACGTCATGCCCAGTATATGAATGGGAGGGGGGTCCAGGAAGTGGCGATCACTTTGGCCATTGCTCAGCAGGTGGTGAGCGATTGCATTGTGCATCACTCATTTTGTATATTCTATCATTATTATATTATTATCATTGTTATTATTAGTATTCCTTCCTTTTCTGTTCTATTAAACTGCCTTTATCTCCATCCGCAAAAATTTTTTTCCCGATCCTCTTCCCGTCCCACTTGGGGGGGGGTRAGTGAGTGGCTGTGTAGTATTTGGCTGCCTGCCAGGTTAAACCACAACAACATCATACACTGGCATAACCTAGAATGTGCTGGAGGGAAGCAGCTTCATTGGTAACAAGTTGTTTTCCTTCTGGGATCTTTCAGAAGTGGTCTCTTTTCCTCACCTCTTTTGAACTGGTTAATTAAACAGGCATACTGGACTGACCATTCATGCCACAGATTTTTGTTACACTTATCAATTTTAGAAGGATTTTTTTGTGTACAAAGCTAAAGCAAGACTTCTGTAAACTGGAGAAGGTCCCATTTGCAAAATCAATGTAGTAAAGAATGTAAGAAGAGCAGTATTGCATGCCTTTATGTAAAATAATATCTGATGGTTATTTTGGTGAATTATGGAGACATGAATTGATATTGGAGACTATGGTGAATCTCTGCTTTAGGCCAAATGTCACAGTCAGTATCAAATGCCCAGCAGGGCCCTTGAGAGACACCGTGGAGGCTGATATCTTTTTCTACACAGAGATGGTGTACAGGATAGCCTCACACTGTTCCTTTTCTCCAATTCCCTTCTTTCACAGCAGAATTCCTCCTAGAAGGGAGAAAGATAGTTCATTCTCAGTGGTCTGGGGACTGTGATCAAATTTTATTCATGATAATCTGGATAAACAATACCTTGAACTGGTTGAAAACCACCATTTCGCATATTGCTCAATTTGTCACAACTGTAAGACTATAAAGAAAACATTAGATCATCTCCCATGTAGCTGTATGTTCATTACCCACATAGCCATGGGGCAAATTCTTTCATACGTCAGATTTGACATCTTTCATTGTCAGAATGTGCTTTTGTTGGGAGGGAGGCCAGAGCTGCTTCAGTTCTGATGTTGCTTGTTCACAGAAAAATGTGTGTTGAATTCTGAAAGAAAAAAGAAAAAAAAGAAAAAAAAAAAAGGCATGGGTACTTTAATGGCCGCATCACACTCCCAAAACAGCAACAGATATCACCAAACTACAGCCTATCAGGGTGGCGGTTCATACCAAAGGCAAAACTGATTGAACAAGTCACCAAGAACACTTCTTTTGAAAGTGCCATGTCCTCACACCAACMAAGAACTACCCATCTGAGCTCACTAGATGTGACAGCCCCCCTGTGACAACTGGGTGYTGCTTTGGCAATAACCTCTAGAAAAAAATATAATGCATGGGCACTTCAGAGAACAGCACCATACAGAGGGAACTCTGGTGGAACAGAAACATTTGGAAAATGCTCCCATCACTACCCACAGTTTCAAGTCTCTGCAGAATCCTTCTTCTCTAGTACGTGAGCGGAAAACATACTTCAAATATACATCAGCATCTTTCCATCCATTTAGGTATTTATGTAGAGTTAGGATCTGCACTTGAGTCTACCTTGAGGGTGTAATTATGTGTTGCTAATGTAATGGCTAGAGCTGGTGATCCAAACGGCAGCATATGAAAGGTCAATATGCAGAATGCAAGGTTGTGTGGAGCAATTGGAGGAAAAAAGGAGTCTGATTTAACAGAGAAAGAAGGAAGAGGGAGGGCAAGGGCAGTGAATGAGAGAGTGACAAGATGACTTTTAAAAATGGGCCCTGCAGAGGTGAAAACAACCACCTTAACTCCATCAATGATATGCAATGAACGTCTTAAAAAGAAAGATAATAAAGGAAGAAAGAAACAAACCCCAGAATAAGAGCCAAACCTTCAACTGATGTAAGTGGGTGCAAATTTCAGAGGAGCTGTTTCCACGTATATCATCATGGAAACATTAGGTGTATATCCCCATGGATGTCCTTAAAACATAATAGGCCGTGGCATGCCTTAAAAGGCAAGTCACAGTATAAAATTCTGATCTCATATACCCTAGTGAACATCCAAAAGTGGTTTCTACCAAGAGTCTGCATGGCACAAATGAAAGCAGGACTTAACTCCTACCTTCATGTCATGTTTGCCACCATACTTTGCGTTTTCTCATGTGTCATCTGACAAATCCATGTGACTCAATTCTACTGACAATCAGAAAATGTCAAAACCCAGTGCAGTGTTATTACAGGGATTTATTTGATTTTCCACATAAATTTAAAATAGTATCATGTCTTAGCAAAAAAAAATCAGGCTAATCTTCTAGTCCTGAAACTGTCTAGTGGTCACTTTTGTGCTTCTATCACTGCTTTGAGGTGCTCTCATTCACTTTAAGGTAAAATGGCTTGGACACTCGTATAAGGTTCATTTCAGTATCTGATTAAACATTTCAGGCGCTACATAGCTCTCATCCCCATAGCATTTGGATGAGCACATCACTTGTTTAGGCCCAACTCCAGYAGAAGTAAGAATTTAAATCTTGTTAAAATTATGCAACCAAAAAAAATATTGATCTTTTATTTTCTTTGCTGGTTCTTCCCTTGCTTCTCTGCAGATGTAAAAACTAAACGTATCATTTTGGAAAAGAGAAAYTCTATCCAACAGTATTAACCTGATTACTTGTCATTGTGGATGGGACCATTACAGCTAGTATCATATACATAGTCACAAGTTAATGTATCRTGTACTACAAATTGACTCGAGTTTTTTATCCTTGTAATGAGATAGAAAGGAGTGCTATGGGTCTATGACAGTGATAATAAAATAACAAAGGAAATAGGCAGGAAAAAGAGAAACGGAACTTGGACACTCTCTCCTTGTGCATGCTACTCCTACTGATGCAGATTTCAAACTACAAATGGCTTGAAGACCACAGTACTGCACTGATTTATGTCACCTGAAGATCTGCTCTAGTATATTACCACTCATTTCGATGTTGTCATACTCTGCTAAGCCACAGAAGGGCTGGCAGGAGATGCTTTTAATGTACATGGAGTTCTGTGAAGTAGTCTGAGTTTCTTCAGGTCACAATTTTAGGTACTGCTACATGAACTTGTAGCTCAAGAGGGAGGCAATTCACAGCAATTATATGGAAATCAAGATAGAGGTGTCAAGCTAAATTCTTGGCCTGCCTGGGTTGCAGTTCTGGAATTAGTTCTCACAAAACCCTTATTCCCGGCACAGTTCCAGTCTTGTTGTTGCCTATTAGGGAATTTGGTCTTGGGAGAGACTGTTGCAACAGCGATCTCAAAGGGGCATTCCAAGAAATACGGGCTGCGGGTGTGTTCAGAGGGATCCTGGGCCACATTGGAGATCCATCGTCCTGGGAGGATGGACCAGTCTGTCCATTCAGAGTCAGAGGCCTGATGCTCCGGACTGTCTATTTATTGTATTTACTGCATGTGCCTCATCTGGTAAACCTTAATGAAGTCTCTGTTACTGGCCATTCCAAACACTCAGCAAAAGTGCAGATCTATCATTTCTATTACAAAGTGCACAGTTACATTTTTAGATATAACAACAATTTCTGACCAAAAATGTGCTTTCTCTGGTGTGTCTCAGATCCACTGAGAGCTCTGGTTAACCATCCTCACTTTTAAATATCTGACAGRTGAAGCTGCCAGAGCAGTGTGTTCAGCTGGGCCTTACAGCACCTCATTTTCCAGGGGCGTGTCTCTTGTGTGCACCAAGATTGTCTTGATGGATCAGAGGAAGCATGAAAAGGATTTTTCAAAACAAACAAACTAAACAAAACCTGGCTGGTCTCTTTATCTTTAGCTGGAAGCCATTTCTTCAAAAAGAATCTCATCCAACAAGAGAGTAATCATAGCTATGGCGCTGAGAGCAAAACAACAAGCAATTTCCTGTACTTTTGTCTTTCCCATTTTCCACAAGTGCAAATACCTTCAATTACTTCCTCAAAGTTTGATGAGTTTCACAGTGTGGCCAGTGATTAACTGCAAGGGAAATTTTTTCCTCCCTCCTTGACTTCTGCTTTTTGGTAACTGTTAAGCCATTCCACAGAAGCGCTGAACGTCAGTCCTAGCTGATCACCTGCACAGAAACACAAGGGGAAAGGAAGAGGTGGTGGCAGAAACGGCCCAGCTGAAACACTGCAGATGAAAGACTTTCCGCGTGGCTGGCCTCCGAGTGCTGTGTGGTGTGAACGAGTTGAGTCACGCTCTGAACACTAGAGCATGAGTAAGAAAGCTCAGCCTCCTCTGAAGCTTGGTTTTATTGATGAGCTGACAACATCAGCTCCTGTTGCCAGCCTAGCTCCCCTGAGTCACTCTCTGCGTGACTTCCTCTGCACTAGTCCTCCCTGCCCAAGTAGGTAGTCTCACCCGCTTGCAGCCAGGGCTAACCAGAGCCACCTGCCATCATGACTCAATGGCAACTGTCATGAATTTGGCATGACTAAGCATCAGTGGTAATAACACCAGAAATCAGAGCAAGGGAAGAGGCCTCCAGGAGTTCTGCCTCACCTTCTCATACAGCATTGCCATAATACATGTATAAATATTCACTTCATGAGCAGTGGGGGAAGAGGAGGGGTAAGTCCTATGTGTGCTGGCCCCAGTTTATGTGCTGAACTCCTACTGCTGATTGAGGTCCTATATTTGAGAGGCCCAGTGCTGACTGGGAAACAGGTTCAGGTAACTTGGGAATGACCATGATATAAATACCTTTAGACCTGGAGTTTTCAAAGGAGGTAGATTCCTAATGAAGTACAAAGGATATTGCACAGYGGGTGCCCTGACATTCATAGCAGGTACCAGGTTGGCTGGAGGGAGGAGGCAGACCCTGGCCCCAAAGTGTGGGCTTTTGTACCAAGCCCTGGGTGATGCTGCCCTGAACCCAGTGGATCTGCCCTTCTGAAAAGCACTCTATTTATAGAAACCACATCTTCTAAGCACACTGGAGGAAGCAAGATTTGGCTCATTTGCAACGTTTTCATTAAGAAGGTGACGATTTTTAGTCAGAGAGTTAGCGTTTCTTTGGTCAGTGTACGAAGAAGACCACCTGTCTAGTCCGTGCTGATTTACACTGCTCTAGTACTCACTATGACTTCTTTGTCAACAAACTCCACTGGGGAAGAATAACAAATGGAGCGTGTTCAGTGAGTAGTTTGGAATAACAGTGAGAAGAGATTGCAAGACTCACGAACCAAAAAGAGGGCAACATTTCTTGAATAGCTTATTCACTTGGGTTTATTTGCTCAGTGAGCTGAGAGCAAATGTAGAGCCAGGGAAAGGTGCTGAGGCCAAATAGGCAGAGTGCCAGGGGAATGGCAACAGGGACTGCAGGCACTCTTCCAGCTCACTTGACAGCTCTGGGGCCTTAACAAGGGGACCCTAGAGCAAGAACAGCATTGTCTACAGACCATGAAAACTTCTCCATCTGTACCACCAGTGTATGGAGGAGCACTTGTTCTAGAGATGAATTCTTTATCAATAGCTCACCTAGCCACTGGCCTTTTTGCCAGCACTGTTGGACAGCAGTTGCTAGACCAGATGATAGGCTGGTGAGACAGGAGTTTGGGCAAGGCTCTCTTTGCCACTCTGTCCCCTTTTGCTAACCCCCTAAATTAAAAAGTTACTCTAAATGGGAAACTGAGGAGCGCATAATGACAGTGCTACCTCTAAACCACTTCATCCCATCTTCTTCTGTACGGGCTTACTGAATGTGTGAGGAGAATGATTTAGATGCCTTGGCAATTTTCCTTGACCTAATGACCCTGTAGGAACTGTTGCAAGCCTTCAAGCTTCCCTGAGCTGTATGGAATATGAGGACAACAGAAAAATGGCACATGGTGTCTCCTGGAGCTCTCCCTTTTCCGATGCTTTCATTGCTTCCTTGCAACTCCTATCTGCCAAGATCTGGGCTAGGACTTTACACAGAATGCCTACGCTTTAGAAGTTCATCAGCACATGATGCAGATTTCTTCAAAATAGCTTTTATTGCTCCACTATCTGTTGTCTGGCACAGAAAGAAAATTCGGTGAATATTCACCTGCCCTGGAACATTGCTTATTTAAATGCAGTTTCAACTGAATACAAAGTTCTTCACTTCTTGGCCAAATTATTCTGCAGAGTCACTTGCTCTGCAGATGCTGCATCCTCCTGCTCCTACATGGCAGCATTTCAGCAGTATCTGGAGGGGAAAGGTCTGCCTGTCATAGCATTACACTGAGCTTTGGGATTCTCCCAAGTGGCAATCATTATATCACTGTACGGTGATATTATTAGCGTATTTTCATCCAGCAACAGTCAACGTCAGATTATTTCACGATATGTTCAACAGGCATCAACATTTCAAAAAACACCAGACAAATGTCTTTTTACTTGACCTCTTTAATGCAATGTCATAGATCATTTGCGTGTTTAACAGCTCTCAAAACATCGATGTGTGTGTGCTTACAAAATAGATATCTTCTCACTCCTTTTTTTCCTCCTTCAAGTGCCATGAGAAATTATTTAAGGAAGTTTTAATGAAATGCATCTGTCACTTATGAAGATAAATAGCCATAGTATGGCTTTCCATTACTGGAAATGGCAGAATTAAATTAGAAAATTACAATCCTCAGCATCTTCCCTGACTTGTTTTTGCATAATGTGTTAGAAAATATGCCCACATAGGCAGAATGCTGCAATACCAATGGAGCATGCCATAAAATAAGACCTCTTTTTATGGTTGTTTTGTTAGTTTGCATTGGGGAATTTTCTCCCATGGATGATTTTTGGTCCTGTTTCTGGGCAAGGAGGCCCAATTAGTAAAGGGAACCTAACTAGAGTGGCAAATAGGTAAAACCCTCCCTCTCTTCCAAAACCTAAGTTCTGGACTTCACTCTATATTGCTATATGGCTCCCAAGCCAAATGGGAAGACCATGGTAAAGCATATGATCCAGACTCTAGAATTCCTCATATCCCATCTAGAGGGCATCTCCTTTTCCATTACATGGAATAAAAATAGTTTTACCATTAAAATCCTTGGGGCCACACTCTGGACAATAGGAATAAATATTGTATTCTGACTCCTAATAGACAAAAAAATGGCTATTAAAGGAGACATTTAAATGAACAGTGGGATGGTGTGAAATTGTCTTTTCAGATGGAATGGGTTCCTCTTAGTCCCTCATTAGCAAGCTGGTCTTTTTGTCCTCAGAAGCAGATTATTAGTAATTGGTTTTGTCTTTTTAAGTGAAGAAATAGACTCCTTAGAGTCTGGCCCAGTTAGAGTGAGCCAGAATGAGATTTGCAGCCTTTAGCCTTGCTACTTATGGAAGCAAAGAGGTAGCAATTGAAATAAGCACACAATAGAAAGTCCCTTGTGTTTCTCACCTGTGCTTCCAGCTGGTAATGGAGGATGCATGCAGAATACTTGTGTCCCTCAGCCCTCGTGCCCACTCCACACCACCAGCATATGCTCCTGCTCCCCTGCTCCATCGACTTTCAACTCACCCAGCACACTTCCACTGATTTTCCTGGTGTTTCTCTCTCTTTCCTTTTTTATGGCATGCGAATTTTGCATTTTTTGTTGCACAGGAGATGGCTTCAGCTGAGACAGGAGTGCTTTACCTGTGCCTGCTACCCAAACTCAAGTTTCTTTCTAGGCACATTCCTGATGAATTTTGATCCCTCACTTCTTGAATGAATGTTTAAACTACTGTGCTTTTATTCAAAGCTGGTCACCAATGCTGTAATGCCCCTCACCAGCTGGTGTGTAGCTGTTACAGTACGGTTCATGCTGAACCCAGCGTTGTCTGTGCATGTCAGGAGTGTTCAGCCAGGAGTCCCGGAGAAATGAGGAAGGACTACCCAGATCTTGTGGGTAGTCAAATGTAGATGCAAAGGTTGATGTGAGCAGAGAATGTTCTTGTAACTTATGAATGTAGCAGGTTAAAAAGAGAGAGAAGGAATTTCCTTATCATCTCTTAAAAAATTATGCTTACTTTTTCCAAATGAAATTGGTGTAATTTTTGTTGTTCCTGTTCATTCCAACCTGCTAAATTCCTGAAATATCCCAAAGATCCCTGTGAAGAAAGGCGGGGGGTGGGGGGGTGGAGGGAGGGGGGCAGTAACTGAAGGTCCCTATATACTGAATACATTTTGAGGAATCCCAGGGCGCTCTGAGAACAGGAGGCAAGCAGATAAAACGTATGGGGCACGAAGATGGGCTTGTTGAGAGATGAGAGCTTTTAAAGCCCCAGCTGCTTTCCTTTCAGCCTCATCTTAATTGAACTGCTCAGATAACAGCAACCCTGCATGAAGTAAATGCTGGTTATCCTAGCTTTGACCTTCAGTAATCCTCCAGCAGTGCGGATAGAGATGCACATCACTTTTTCCCTGACTAYACAAAGGAAGAAATACTCAGTTTTGAATACCCAGATGAACATGAACAGGAACAGCATAATTGACAAGCATAAATAGCACCAAGGTCACAAAGAAAAAGCATAAGCAGTGGTCAGTGTAGCAAGTGACTGGTCTCCAGCAGGGATCAGTATTCGGTTCTTGCAGATGTCAACACACCCCTGTAATGCTCCCAGTTAATTGTGGGGTTTTGTTTGAGCACTTACATCCCAAGGTTAGCATGTTTTGCTGACCCTGGTAGGGGATGGCTTATCCTAGGAAGCTTTGCAATATGTTTACCTTTAAGTTACCTGGCACTGCTCTGCATGTTATTAATAATCACACAATGATCAAACTCTTATAAAAATCCAGCCTTAATATTTAACACTATGACTTTCTCTGTAGCATATTCTACAGGTTGACTGCATCCTATGAAGAGAAGCATTTCTTTTTATTTTTTTTCTACATGTAATGCCCTTTAATTTCATCAAGTGACTGCTTGTTCTCTGTCCCTCCATGCAATCTGGCCAGAGGTGGGATGAGAAACTTCTCCTCTATGCCTCCTGCCATCTGGAACAGACTTGTCTGTGTTTGTCTGCTTCATTGGCTTTCCATCTCATTTCAAATCTCAGCTGAAAACTCCTCCCTTCCCCCTTACTTCTGTCTTCCTGCTCTTATTTATCTCTGAAATGACACTACTGGTTTCTGTAAAGCAGTTGAGAGAGAGAGTTTGCATGACAGACAGAATTCAAAGACTTAATCCTTTAACCTTTACTTACTAAGACATGTGTCTGTACTGGAGACAATGGGCTACCGGTGTAAGCAAAACCTGCAGGACCAAGTAGATCTGCAGACGAAGTGGATTTTCTTCTGGGATACATAAAGGAAAGAGTAAAGAATTTATTTAGAGCATTCCTAATTGTAAATGCTAATATCAGCTCCAAAGCACATGAGCTTCATGGGCTACAGGAATACTCTAACAGAGTGTGCTGCCCCAGCACGGACCAGGCACCTGGGGGCCAGCTGGCCCTGTATAATTAGCAGATCAAGAAGTTAAATGACCAGTGAGTGAGCTGTAGGAAGCCACAGACAGGTTATACGAGGGAAATGGTCTTTCATGTCAGATCCTGACTTAGGTCAGGTTAGAGGGAAGGAGAGGCTGGCAATAGCATCTAGAATGGGCAGAAAGGCTAGGATTTTTTCAGAGGGAAAGGCAGGACTGAGTTTTGCCTAAGCTTTTTTTAAACCTCTGTCTTGCAAGAAGCTTCAGCATGGTGGTACTGTGCTGGAGAATGAGTCTGACTGCCTTATAAAAATGCTGGCAGGTAATGAAAGGGAAGTGCTATGGAAAACTGACCCTAAGGTGGGGATGCTGGCTTCCTTTGCACTGTGTACTTAACAGCTGATCTTGGAGGGGAAATGCGAGGTTGACTAGTGATGATGCAGAATGATTACTGCCTTGACAAAACGCTGCCTCTTTCCACGTCTCACCATACTGAAACCCCTCAGGATTTTGATTCAGTTTTGGATGCAAGGAATGGGAAACAGCACCACACATCATGACATGTTGCTCTTTGGCCATAAGACAAAAAGAATAAAATGAATGCTGGGTAAGAGGCATTCTTGCAGCAAAAGCAACAACACTTTATCATCCTTTGTGTTTCAAAGTGTTGAGACTCATGATTAATCCAAGTCTGGAAGGCCTGCATCCTGGTGTGTCATCCTGTGCRCTGTGGAACAGCTGCTTGGCCTTATGCCACCAGCCCTTGCCCAATACAGAACACTTTGCACACCCTATCATGAATTTCAGATTGTCGTCAAAGCCTTTCAGCTGCAGCCATCATCTATGACAGAAAGGAAGCAAGAGATTGACTTTGTCAGTAATATTTTGGATATAATAATATTTAGAATATGTTAGAGAAAATTCTCAGGTGGTCTTAGGTGGTGGACAAGCCTATGCCCTTCAGTAAAAAGCCAAACCAGGAGGAAATTACCTGCTGACATCAGATCTGGCAATCAGTGGAAACCCAGGTAAGTGGACAATAACATAATCAAAGCCACCTGGAAGATTTTAATACTTTGAGGAATGCCTGTGCATCTGTGTCTACTTCCTCTCTTCCTCTGTGGCTAATTCCTGATATTTCGGGCAAAGGAAAAAAGGGAAAAAAGCCTGAGAAGCAAAATTATGTATGAAGTGGAAAAAGATTCTTCCTATCCCTGGCAGGTAATCAGTAGAAGCTCCAAAGCATCRAATAAATTTTATGTAAATATACAGTGTAAGCAACACCTTCAACAAATAGTTGATGAAGTCTTTTTTTTCAAACCCACTTGGTTATTCAGGGACTCATATCACAAGTTTACATTTAAGTTCTTTGCCCATCATGACTCTATTTGAAAGGCTATTCCAGAATGTCATTCTTCCAATGGTTGGAAACCTTCCCCCAGTTTCCAGTCTAAATTTATTCATGACCAATTTATATCCATTTGATCTTGTTCCAGCATTATGCTTTAGGTTAAATAATTCTTCTCCCTCCCCAATATTTACTCCTCGATGTATCTATAGAGAGTCATTATCTCCCGTCTCTAGTATCGTTTCACTAGGCCAAACAAGCCAAGCTCTTTTTATCTCTTTTTGTAAGATAGATCTTCTGTTCCTGAACTCATCTTAGAAACCCTTCTCTGTGCCCCTTCTAATTTCAGTTTATCTTTTTTGAACAGAGGTGACAAGAACTGCGGTATCTGAAACGAGGCCTTACCAACAGTGTATATGGTATTTCCCTGTCTCCACTGACAAAAYCTGGACTGATGCACCCTAGAATCAGACTAGCTTTTCACCCCTGTATCACACTGACAATTCCTAGTCATCTGGCACTGGGATAGAAGCACAGGTTTTCCGCATGGGCAGCATGTTAGTTCTGTGTGATTTGCTTGGATGTCACAGGATACTGTATTAGGAATATGGAAGTTACACTTTCTTCTATGGCAAATTTGTTCTTTTATGCAGAGCAGCTCTCAACAGAAATATTCTAGGGAAAATTTGCAGAGTGGAAATTTCCATTCTCCCTTCCCATGAATACAACATGCTTTTAAATTAGAGCCCTAACTCCTAAGAGGACCCAGTAAGYAAACACAAAGAGACAAGGCTAGTTTGGACCTTGCTTTGCTGAAATGTGGGATTTTCTGACTTGTTTTGTTTTAATTAAAATAACTTCAGAGAAAGATGAAAAACAAAGACTTGCAAGTCTGAAGTCAATGGCAATAAAACGGTCTCAGAAGTCCTAATCTCCAAAGGCCTTGTCTCAACTTCAGGAGGGGCTGAGCCTGCTCTGCAGCTCTCTGGATTAGGGTCTGAGGAAAGCAAACAATCTTTCCTGCCAAGGGCAGTGTCTTTATGGGCTCTTTTCTGCCAAGTGCAGAATGCAACAGAAGCTTAAATTACTTCTAAACAAGCAAATATGTAAGAAAAGTGTGTGATATTTGTTGAGGATAGTAACAGAAATAATTATGTAGGGAAGCAGGTTTCTGTCTGGGTTTTTTTTGTTCTGTTTTTAAGAATACAAAGCAATCGGAAAGGATACAGTGAAACAGTGCAATTCAACATGTGATTAAAATATAGTTATTTCTTGTTTCAGTAGGATTTTTTTGTTTTCTTGCTTGGATGTCCATCCAAGCATTTAGTAGAGTCAAGCCGAATACTGACTGTGGTGATTAAGAAATGTTCAAGAACCTCCCAGCACTTCTAATAAACTGTGTGAGCATTCTGCATGGCCAGAGTCTGCACTGGCTTGTGAAAATAAACTTCTTCACACTGGTTGTACTGAAGTTTGATGCAGGTAATGATGACAGAATTGGATCCCTTCTTTATGCTAAACGTTTCGAAAAGAGAGAACAGATCTCATTCTTCATGAGGCTGTACGCAGGAGAGCAGCTGCTCTAACTGTTGTGCCAGTTCAGGGTTGGACACTTTTCTGTTTGAATATTGCACTTGTTGAAAAATGCAGATTTAGGTCAGTCAAAATCTGATTATGAACTGATGTTGATATTAAATTTGTTAGCAACAGACATTTCTGAATGAAGGCTAAAATTGTTTGTCTGCTGTTTCCCAAAGGGGAATGTTTCATTAAAACATTTACACTTAAGTTTTGAAATAGACAAGGACAAACAAAAACAACCTAAAAACAACTTGACATTTTATTTGATTGAAAATGATTGATGAGAGGAAATGGAGGAGGGGAATGAGGGAGTATTTCATGCTAGAAAACTATTCTCCTTTGTTTGCCTGTTTGTTTGATTTGTTCAGACCTGAAACCACTTTTTGATGTTTTGGTTTGGCTATTGCCCTTGATCCTCAGGGCTGCCAATAAGTTTTAGCAGACCTGCAGAACAGTCTACTGTGATCATACTTACTTGCCCCCAAAGCTGATGTCTAAGGTTTTGGGGGGAAGCCACAACTTTCTTTTTAATAGACCTTGATGCATTTTTCTGACATTAATTTGTTTCATCACCCTTTGAATCCAGTTAAGCCTTTTGGTATAGAGAAAGCAATCTGGACAAAGTGTTACCTCCATTCAGAAAGCCACTAGACAAATTCATGGAGGAAAAACCAAAGCTCCATCCTTGCCAACACCCTTTCATGCTGCCCCAGTGCACTCAGTGTAAGTGAGAACTGAGAACCAGGCCCAGTGTCACTTCCAACGTCTCGCATGACCTCTCACATCTTTGCAAAGTATGATACCAATTAGTAGTTGCAACAGTCTCTCAACTATATACCAGGTATAAGAGAATGATCTCAGCTCATGTTCAAGACAGACAATTAAGATTCAGTAAGATTAAATGACTGACCCATTGTTACTTAACAATGCATTTGTGAAGTGTAAATGATTAATTGGAAGCTCTTGTCTTCCTTTCACCTGGCCAGAATGTTTCTATTGCAGTGTAGGGAATAGACCATCAACAAACCTCTCCATCAGAAATTTGTAATCCTTTACTGATGGCTTGCTTGGCAGGCTCTATGGATACTCTGGGACTTCATCCAAGAAGGGCCTGAAGAAATTAATTGTTGCCTAGCCTGTTTTGAAATATAGGTCAGCCTTTCATGGCTGTGCTAAAGCAAAGACAATCTTAATCATCTAGGACAGCCAGTAAAACCTGGAAAAGGTGGAGGTTTTCAGGCTCTCCCATTGAGGATCTTCCAGGGCAAAATAACATTCTGACTGCCCTGGAGGTAGCCTTAACATGGGGGTGGGGGGGGGAGGGAAGTCAAACGAACAAGGAAACTGACTATTCTAAAGTCTGGGACCTCTTTTGTTAGCTTCTCCTACTCTTTCAACCTCTTTCTTCCTAGCTGCTTTTCAATTCCCAGAGTATGAAGCCAGTTTTTAAAACTGGAAACTGAAGTAGAAATGTTAAGTGACTCAATCAGAGAAAATGTAACAGAGTTCAGAAACTCCAGACTCCCCCTCTAACATCCGAATCACCAAATAGCCCTCCTCTGGAATGATTAAATCACCATATGGGGATGACGCAGACAAATCGCAGACACGCCGAGGCCAGACGGGCCGAGGCCAATTGCATGAGGTTCAACAAGGCCAAGTGCTGGGTCCTGCACTTGGGTCACAACAACCCCAGGCAACGCTAYAGGCTTGGGGAAGAGTGGCTGGAAAGCTGCCCGGCGGAAAAGGACCTGGGGGTGCTGGTYGACAGCCGGCTGAACATGAGCCAGCAGAGTGCCCAGGTGGCCAAGGAGGCCAAGGGCATCCTGGCCTGTATCAGGAATAGTGTGGCCAGCAGGAGTAGGGAGGTGATCGTGCCCCTGGACTCGGCACTGGTGAGGCCGCACCTCGAATGCTGTGTTCAGTTTTGAGCCCCTCACTACAAGAAGGACATTGAGGTGCTGGAGCGTGTCCAGAGAAGGGCGACGAGGCTGGTGAAGGGTCTGGAGAACAGGTCTTATGARGAGCAGCTGAGGGAGCTGGGGTTGTTTAGCCTGGAGAAGAGGAGGCTGAGGGGAGACCTTATTGCTCTCTACAACTACCTGAAAGGAGGYTGTAGTGAGGTGGGTGTCGGTCTCTTCTCCCAAGTAACAAGTGATAGGACGAGAGGAAATGGCCT
Source organism: Oceanodroma leucorhoa (assembly GCA_030449065.1). Taxonomy (NCBI): domain Eukaryota; kingdom Metazoa; phylum Chordata; class Aves; order Procellariiformes; genus Oceanodroma; species Oceanodroma leucorhoa. Next base: position 3,670,988 of record JASVER010000043.1, read on the forward strand.
CAAGTTGTGTCAGGGGAGGTTTAGATTGGATATTAGGAAAAATTTCTTCACCGAAAGGGTAGTCAGGCATTGGAACAGGCTGCCCAGGGAAGTGGTGGAGTCACCATCCCTGGAGGTGTTCAAAAAACATGTGGATCTGGCGCTTCGGGACATGGTTTAGTGGGCATGGGTACTGGGTTGATGGTTAGACACGATGATCTTAGAGGTCTTTTCCAACCTTAATGATTCTATGATTCTATGAACTCCGTTGGGCTGCTATTGATGTGGTTCTGATGAAGCTTGCTCTTTAGTCCGTTATGAGACTATCAATTCTTCTGGCCCCAGTGTGCTGCCTTTGCAGGGGAAGCAAAGTCACCCTGTTGGGACACAGTATTCCTCCGCTAAGTTCTTACAGAGCTGGTTGGCAATAGCCCAGAGATACTATCTAGTAGTGGCTTTTCCACCAAGGCCAGTCACATATGTGAACATGAATGTACATTTGCTTTGCTTATTTGCAGAGCAATTTGTAGTGAATTTGCTTCTTAGAACACATTCTTCATCATACTGGGGAAACAGCGAGTTAATTTTTAACCTTCCCCCACTGAGAGATTTAGTAAGTCTTTATCTCCTTGATGCAAATTCGCAGTACCAGTGTCAGAAAAGATGATCATCAGCACTTATTTCCTGGATGACTTCAGAAGTATCGAGACAAACTGCACTTATTTAAGGGTACATTTCTCAATGCTCTCAGGCTTTCCTGCTGTCTTAACATCAGCAGCCATTTAACCACTCTATAAGCTTTCAGTATTTTTCCTAACTTGGTGTAAGCAAATATTGATCATGACTAAGATAGTAATTGAGTTCATTCATGATAATAGATGGTCCATTGGCTGCACCCATTAAAGCTTCTTTAAAAGCAAAAAACAACTTTAATTGCCTGGAGAGACATGGGATGATATTACAGCAGATTGGAACCTATTAATAACAGTAAATTCAAGGTTTACCCTAGCTTGTTTATGCTTGTTAGTATTAAAGCTTCACAYGAAATAGAAAGATGACTAAAAGGGGCATTCCAGACAGAATACTAGCCTGGTTATGCAGCTTTTATAAAACACCTTCTTTAATCACTAAGAATATCTTCATACAGAGCTGGAGAACTTTCTTGAAAAGAGCCTGTTCTCAATTAAATGTTTTTTTCTCCATTACCTAAAAGATCTGAAAATTTGGCATTTGTTTTATGTCCTATCATTTTGTTTGCCATAGGAACAGAGGACCTATGGACCCACATAGGAACAGAAGGGATCACCAGATTCCTATGAGTTAGTGCAGGGGAAGGATGCACACAGTTTATAAATTTCTAGTGTCTACTTGAAAACCAGAAGCAATTACAAATATGTCTGCATGTCTCCATGAACGATTTGATGGGCTTTTGTAAGCCAAGAACTTCAAGATATTAACAAAAAGCTGCTTCAGGCTAATAATAGTGGCTGGCAGACATATCTCAGTACCTCTCAAATTTCAGAAAACCTTGGTACACAGGCAATGGGTTTCATTTTTGTAAATATCCAAGCAGAAAAAACTTGCCAAGAAGAGAGGATTAGTAATCTAGGGATGAGAGTAGGGTATCTTTTTCATATATTGTTCCAGAACYGCATGGTCTTCCTTCAGTCCTGAGCATCACCAGTGCTTCAAGGAAGAGAGCTGCTCAGCTTCCTTAGCTTTGTCTTGGAGCTCTGTGACCCTGATAGCACAGCTCCTCTTTTATATATCCCAAAGCACCTGTGAAACAGTACCAAATTAGGATGGTGGGATTTCATAGCCATGCTGCACCAAGAGAAATGGTGAAACAGATCTCTGKTTTTTTTTCAACCTATTATCTACACTGGGTATTATCTGAAACCAACTGCTTCATTAAAATTTGCAGGCATGTGAAGAGGACTCCTGAGGACAGTTTCCATTGCACTCTGCAATATACAGAACTTTGTTCTTTTCTGGATTTACAATGAAATGAAATATTATATTTATTATGAGGTCATTCCATTTTTTTWAATAAAAAACCCCCTCCTGTGGTTGGCAGCGTGTCTAAAGCTGACATCAGCAACATCTGGGAGCACAGAGTAACACCTCACAGATGCTGAGCAACAATCTCACTGAGGCTAATGGGAAAGGCGTTTGTTCATTGCGTACAAAAATTAGGCCCCCAGCCAACATTTTCCCATTTAAAGTTAGGCACTGCAGTTGCTACTGAGTATCACAAACATGTTCCAAATGTGCCTGCGACAGCATTACATTTTTCAGATATGAAAGAAAGTCTTCTGCAGTTAAGTGTTACTGTCCTTTTTATCCAACCTGAAAAGTTTAGAGCAAAGGCAAATGGATATTTGACAGATTTGTCACACAGAAAGGCAATATCCCCACAAATCTCTTCAGGAATTCCTGACGCTACCCTCCCCCCCCTGCAACAGCTGAGGGAGACCTTACAGCCATCCACTCTTGGACTGTCATTGAGTTTTGGGGAAGTATTACTTTAGGAAATTAATGAGGAAAAGCAACCCCTAAGTGCAGTGGGTTCATCTTCATTAAGCAGTTTGCTGATTCTGCTGTCAGCCCTAAATATCAGCTTATCAGTGGACTGAGAAGTCCACTCCCTAAAGTCTCTTGCATATGCACTTACTGTTCATTATTTCTCTCACAATGCTTGACTCAGCATTAAATTAGCCTCACAGACAGAAGGTGAATAGCTGTAACTATTTTTTGCTTTGAAATAGGAAAAATCATGCTTCTGTGATAACACAACAAGCATTAAGCAAAATGATCGGATATATACACCTGCCTGAATTTAAGGTCACAGTACACCTCTCAGAAAAGGTGATTTTCACTCTATTTGCAATAAAATAAGATGTGACCTATGATCCTAACATGGTAATCCAAAAAGCCCCAGTGAACTTGTTCCATTTCCAGAGAATGAGAATTAGGAGTGTTACTGCCTATAAGGAATTCAGAAGTTGTTTCAAAAGACACTGATGTGCCAAGCCACAAGCCTAGAAAGCAGACCTGAAATATTTTATTCACAGCAATTTTGGGGGGAGTATGTCTGCGTACTAAGGAGGTAGTCTGGGTGATGCTCTGAAACAGCAAAACCACAAATGCTTGGGTTTTATGTGAAATGCATTCCAGTGTAGCTTGGCCAGAGAGTCTGGTGTTCAACGAATAGAAAAGTCCCAGACAGGTGATTCAAAAAGACCATGTGTCAGTAGGAGCCTTGAAAGCCATAGAGCATGACAACCTAGACAAAATTCAGAAGAATTTCAGGGACATGAAGTTTGGACAGGAAAGAGTACCCTTAAGAGGGGTACTAGCTGAGGGAGAAGGGATATAGCTACACAAGGGAGACAGGTTCTGTGTTTCAGAGGAAAAGCCGTGACCTCAAGAGGATTCCTGAGCACCTCAAAAGCCTGAGAACCTATGATAGCAGTAAGGGAGTGGAGGCAGAGAAATGTACACAATATTTTATTATTTCCTTGCACACATAAGCACACAAAGTAAGAAGTGGTTGTGCTTCTAAATCTTTTCATAAGCATGTCTGTATGTTTTAGCCATATGTTTAACTAAACCCCTAAAGAACCCACTGAATAAGTGAATTGTAAGTCCAGAGCACCTACAGGGAAAATCCTTTAAGCTATAAAGCAATTAGCACTTGACCTGGGGACTCAGGTAAACTGAGCTACAGGTTGCTCTTCCTCTGTAAGGTTCAGAGACAGGGAACCTATGTCCGAAACTTCATTGGTTCTGCAGTCTATTCAGATGAATGTGTTTGGGAGAAAGCAAGACCCAACTGGGAGCAGCCTAATGAGTACCTGGGCAGCAAGAGCTCTTGCCAGYGTGAAAGCAAGCCACACCAACAGCTTTTCAGTGAGGCCTTGTTTATGGGAACTGTGGTTTGTATCAGTCAGTATAGGACCAGGCTTCACACTGGGCACATTACACTATGCTGAAACGTTTCTGATTTCCCAATATAGTTCTTTTGAATTAATGTGGTCAACTGAGTCCTCTTGAAGAAACTGCTTCCCAGATACAGAGTTCCTCTGCAAGGTCCTTTGGTATCTGTGAAGCAGGAATGTTGTAGCCAGCTTGACTGCTTTTGAAATTTCAACCATCACTTCAAATGCCATAAAATTGGCCTTTTCCCTCTTGTGAGCACAATTCTCTTGAGGGCACTGAAGCAAGGCAAGTTCATATTTGTGCCTGTATATTGCTCATTCAGGTGATCAGGGAAGAAATCACACTTCATTAGTGATGTGTTTCATCCTACATGGTATGAAAATCACAACACAGACTGCACAAACATGATGCTTACAAGCTTCCACCCTGCTCTGTTCTTACCCATATGCTTTATAACCTCTCTTGTGCACACCAGCATCCAAAGGGATGTAAACTCTGGTGCAGATTTAGAAGCAGACCCCTGCATTTATGCAAGATGAGGCAAGCAGAATTACAGGAAAGGTAATGCTGTCAAATGTCCCCATGCTATTTTACATAGTGCTAAAAGTAAGATGAGACCAGATACTTCTTTTTTTTGGAAATAAGAATGGCATTTTCCCCTATTATAAACACAGTAATTCATCTTACTCCATTTTTGTCCCAAAACCTGCTTTATAGGATGGTTTTTCCCATTTTATAGCCTGACACATTTTCAGCATTGATTTGTTTGTTTTTCTTAATGGGCAAAACTGATGCACCTTGGTGCTAGGTGATATTAACAATCAGTGGTTCATGGCTGACACTTGAAAGTCCAGGCATTAAGTGATGGATTAAACTTGTCATTCAAAAGCTCCATCCTGCTTTTATCTGTGGCATGCTCTGTCCTTGATAAAGATTCTCACCAAATAAGAAAAAATGCTTGGAGTATTCAATAAGAAAAGAGGAGGGATGAATCTGGATGAAAGTGAGAAAATATTTCATACAAGTGATGACTCATCTATTTTTATTTTCCATGTATAACTCCAGGGATGCATAGAAAGCTGTGACTASGGGATACCCAATGAAAAAGAAGCGGCTTGGCTGGAATTGAGCACCAAATTTGCAATCAGGCTCTTAATTAGAACACAAACACTGTCAAATAGTAACATTATCACCTATAATTGGTCCAACAGAAAGAAACACTAATTGTGACATTAGGAGCCAGAATGCTTTCAGGCAGGATCTCTGTTAAAATGCAAACATGCTAATTGACATGATGAGGAAGATGAAAAAAAGAAGGTAATAAAAGAGGCTATTATGCTTTATCTTGGCAAATGGAAGGCTACTTTAGAAACACTCAACAGCCAAAGAAAGGGCAGGTAGCTTAAGCAAAGCAGTAAATGAAATAATGAGCATTGTTGATTCACTGCCTTTGTCTCAGGGAGCCAGAGTGATTACAAAGTGATGAGCAAGAGCCAGAATCTACTTTCTGCCTCATTAGTGTAAATTCAAAGTAGCTTCATTGAAGTCAGTACAGCTGAGATTTACAGGCTCTCAGATCTGGCCCCTCAATTACAAGCTCTGGATCAAAGTCTCGCTCTTCCTGGGACTCTGAGCAGCAAGGCAGGGAGTAAGGAAGTCAACCCATGCCTTTCATAAAGCGGATGCAGATTGATCCACAGTTGTTCTAGGTTCTAAATCTAGCAAGGGAAGATCTACCGAAGTAAAGGTTGGGCTGTCAACTGGATCCCATTGGTCTAACTCACTTGTCAGGCAGTTTCGCTCAGCAGGCTTAAGAAGCAAGATCACACTGCGTGGAGGGACTATGGCTGCTTCTCCATGAAGTCTGCTCTCCTCCTATACAGTCCCAAACAAAAAGTACATCGCCATACCCCTTCTTCCTGCCAAGCTGACACGTCTAGWTACAGAAAATTTTATCTGGGACTGGTCCCCATCCTCAGGTCTCTCTTTGAAATGTTTTTTGCGTACAGACACTTTGCTTTGAGGCCTTGCCATTGCACCTCAGATCCAACAAATCCCCAGAGCACAGATAACCATGAATTGGATTGGGAACTCAGTGGGAGGGGGAAAACATAGATGACGTTTCCCTCTCTTCTGTACACCACCAGCAGTGCTTATACTCAGTAGTCGCTACTTCTTCCCAAAATCTAGCTGAAAAACACTGTTCTTAAATACCGTCTCCTTGTTGATAGCTTGGTTTAGTTCGTCAACAATATTTCTCTCTGTTTGCTTTGCTGACACTCTAACACRCCTGTCCAAATTACTATCTTCCCATTTGGCCATGAGTGAAGCCTTCCCAAGGCAGTGTTGCCTAAGAAGCTGACACTGTTTACAATTTCAGCTAAGTACAAGCAGAAATGTTAAAACAAAGCAACTGCTGATGCTCGCTCAGTCTATTATATACCCATCTTCCGCTCACAGTACTCCAGTTTCCAATAGTCTTCTGACTGATTTTGAGGCTGCATGATATTGCTCGGCTCTATTACCCTAGTAATATTTCCCATGAAGTTCTGGCAAAGGTTTGCTAGAATGTGGATATGTGAGATTTACTGAGTCTTTTCCAGCATCGACACAGCTGCAATTAGAGCCCCAACAGATAATACAGTTTTCCTGGCACAATTTTTTTAATGTTTGAGGTTYGTGAGTCTTTTATTAGCAGAATTGCCTTCCAGGGGTGTCGCACCCTCAGCTCCCGCACACCGCTGTGCTGTGCTGCCACTGAAGTCCCGTCTGGCACGTTCTCTTTCACTTTTTTGCTGGCACTGAAATGTAGACCTACCAATGTGACTTTTTTCCTCCATTGTAAAGGTTAGTACTGTATTTAATCCCCCCCTCCCCTCATCCTTTGAGACTTCCTTGGATTTCCTGCGCTTTTCAAAATTAATTGCCAGTGACACAGTCCATTCATTAGCTAAATTAAAAACCTGAGGAGCATATTGTCCAGATCTGCTGATCCCAACCTATCTCAGAGTTGTACAAAGTATTTTCTTACCTGGCCTTCATTAGTGGCTGTATTGGCCAGGCTTCTATTCCTTCCCAAATGTCCATACCACTCTTCTTGTTAAAGACCAATTTAAAAAGGAGATAAAAAGGCAGCCCAGCAACTCAACCACTGGAGATCCTTCATTGATTTCTTTGCCTCTCTTCATTCATTAATGGGTCCATTTTAACTTTTTCGATGTATTAAGAGTTGTTCCTATTTCATTTAAAGCCTATTAATAAAGACACTTCCTCATTTCAGTTTTCAGCTCTAACCTTCTTGTATTTCATGGGAATGAAACAAGGTAATACAGTGGGAAAAGTACACATCTACATACTTTGATGCACTACATAACTTCCTTGGGACTGTTAATAACAGTCTGTTAGCTGCCATGACAGTCTCAGAACCCCCTTTTTTTCCCCAGCACATGCAGATTATTTCATTGAGTGCCATGTGTGCTTTAGGAATGCAGGGCTGCTTCACCACCCAAATGCAGGCAAAGACCACCCTCCCTTTGTCTTGTCCCCAGGCATTTTGGAGCTTYTTCCATATTGTCCCCAAGGGAACATCCCCAAAACAGGTGGCAGAGCCACTTGGGTCAGTACAGTGCCCACACCGGTGTCACAGACCAGAAACAAATTCCCTTTCTCTTAGGTCAGACACATCACAAAACCTTCTGCTCAACAGCTCTTTTGGCAAATGTAGTAGAGAAGGCAGAGCCTGAGACAGAGTGACTGATTCAAGTGCAGGAGATAGCACCCACAAATACGAATGGGGAGTGCGAGAGAAAGCTGCAGTGTGCCACCACACATTTTTTATCTCGTTCTGAGGAGACATCAGAGAGCAAAGTTCTAGTCATGCCAGCCTGACTCATCACTGGGGCCAACTTTGACTTCCCAGTTAAGATGAAGGTCAGTGAGATACCTGTATAATTTCCAGGATAAAGAGTGAATTTGAGAAGACATGGTCTATCTTAGCAAGACGTTGGGCATAAAAGAATCAATTAAATTGTTCTGTTCCTAGTACCTCAGTTGAAAACCTGATTGTGTCGTGGGTCTATCCAGTTACAGTCAATGGAAGACTTACCAATCACCGAAATGAGCCCAGCATTAGGCTCGAATTGATTGAATCCCAGAGGAAAATATTGAGAACTGAAAACTGTAGAAGTCCCACAGCAGCGACTTCATTTGATGGAAAACTGACCTGTACAAGCAGGAAAACAGTCCACAATAAACTGTTTATAAAGATTTTTAGAACATTTCCTGTGCCCTGCATACCATTTTCTGCAGTAATTGTCATTCTTCTCACAAGCATCTGATATTCAGGTGGAGTAAGATGATAGTCCAAACTAATGTGGTGAAGAGGGCAGGTTTGAGGACATAGTTCTCAATCCACAAATGCGTATGTTAATATGACTATCCACTAGAGTAAAAGAAGAGGCTGAATGAAAAGACCAGTGGCCCATGATTAATTCAGTCCATTTAACATTTTTTTCCAGTAAGGTATCTGAGCTCAAAAGAAGTATACAGATCAATTTGAAATACTTCTGTCTTGGATTTCAAGTTATGGAACACTTGCATGTATTTCAGTATGTTTCCAGTTGTCTTCCTCTTCTAACAAAAGGAAGACTGAGCCCCAAAGTATTACTAAAACTTAAAAGTGAAGGATTAGGGTTCACATATTAGGCAAGTGAATCTAATGGATAGTGAAATAAGAGGAGCAGGGGGAACACAAGGGTACGTCCAAAGCCCAGTTGGGGAAACGCCACTGTCTTGGATGTGTTTTGAATTAACACACCTGTATGAGGCTGAATATGGCACAAAAGTGGCTTTCTTTGTATGAATTATATTATCTAACTAATTCTTCAGTGATTGTCCTGAAGTTCCTTCCTCAGCTCTTCTGTACAGAAAAGATCTTGGTTCCCTTTTCTAGCATCACGCCTGCAATTACACTCTTCGGCACTACAATTATGGAGGCATTACACTGTGGTTCTGCTCCACAATATCTGTATATTAACATTAATTTGATCTAAGCAGAAGAATAACTGCATGACAGAATAATTGCACTCTAATGATTATATAGTTAAAGTACCTGGATTATAAAAATATACATGCATTAAGTATCAAACTAAAGAGATAATAATAAGTCATTAATTCATATAGGCAACTTCCAGAAATACGAATGAGTTATGATTAGTTATCCTAAGGCATAGCACTAATGTAATTACAGTAATTATATTGTATTTGTTAAAGGTAAAAAAGGGGAAATTGTTGCATGAACCTTTGTTAAGGCTGTTGTTTTCATTCTGAAATGGAAGAATTTTGTTCAGTTTTTTAGAATTACTTATGCTGTAAGATTTCTCCTCCCCTACTTCTCACCTTTTTTTTTTCCCCTACAGAGGAAAGGCACCCAGGGTTGTTTTGGGGACGTCAGCCTTTAAGGAGGTAAGGAAGGAAGCCAGGAAGGAAGGGAAGGGAAAGAAAGGAAAGAAGGGAAGAAAGGGAAGGATGGGAGGAAAAGGAAGGATGGGAAGGAAGAGAGAGGGAAGGAAAGGGAGAAAACCGAACAGCTCTGTCCATCAATGCCGGCACAGAAGAGACACAGAAGAGCGACAAGAGGCGGGGAACGGGACCCCAGAGCCCCTCACCACGCGCGAGTGGCGGCCGGCCTCGGGGGCCGGTGCCCATCCCCGGCCCCGCCGGGCCATGTGGAGATGCGGCTCCAGCCCTGCCCTTCCCAGAGCGCCGGACCTCCCTCAGTGGGCCGCAAACGGCCGCTCCCCCAACCCCGTGCCAAGGCACCGCGCGTCCCGCAGCCCCCAGCCCGGGGAGGCGCTCCCCCGGCCCGGGCGGCGGGGCGGCCCTGCGCCGCCGGGCCATTTTTTTCTCAATGAACGCGCCCCCCGCCGCGCGCCCGGTCTCTGCCCGCCCCGCCCCCGGTACATTTGCATAATGACGGCTGCCGGGGACGGCATTGGCTGCTGGCGGGCGGGCTCGGGCGTGATGTCAGCGCTCGCCGGGTAATGCCTGCGTTGTGGCGGGTAGTTGGAGCCGGCAAAGCCCGCGCAGCGGCGGCTCCGGGCGGACCGGCCCGGTGGCGGCCCCGCGCTCCCTGGGCGGACCGGCCTCCGCAGCGGTCCGGCCCGGCATCGCGCTCCGCGGGAGGACTAGCCCGGCGCAGCGCTCCCCGGCGCCGCTCCGTGGCCACTAGCCCCAGCCCCGCGGGCGCAGGCCGGGGCGCGGCGCCCCGCGGGGCGCTGCCGGCCGCCGCGGGCGGGCGGGTCATGGCGGGGGGCTGGCTGCCCACCCGCCTCCTGGCCGCCGCCTGCCTCGCCCTGAGCTTGGCCCCGGGGGCGGCGGGGCCGCGGGAGAGCCCTGGCCTCTCGCGGCTACAGAGGAGGAGCCTGGCGGTGGACTTCGTCGTGCCCTCGCTGTTTCGCACCTACGTGCAGGAGCTGGTGCTAGGGCCGCCGGGGCGCGCCGCGGCGCGGTGCCGCCTGCGGCTGGACTGCGCGCCTCTGCTYCTCGCCGCCCGCGGGGGGCTGCCGCGGACCGCGCCGCCCGCCCCCCCCGGCGGGCCCTCCGCGGCCGGGCGGCGGCTGCGGCGCGCCAAGCAGCTGGTGCTGGCGGTGGGCGAGGGCAGCCTGCGGGACGGCTGCGCCGGCGAGCCGCCGCCGGGCTCCGGCGGGGCGCAGCTGGAGTTCAACCTCACCGAGCTCTTCGCCTGGTGGCTCCGCGCCGGCGACGGGCGGCTGCGGGTGCGGCTGATGCCCGAGCGCCGCGGCGCCCTGCCGGGCAGCGAGCGCGGGCTGTCGGCGGCCATCCGCGCCGCCCGCCCCCGCCTCCTCTTCCACGTCTCCGCGGCAGGTGAGCCGTGCGTTGCATGCCGCGCACCGCGCCGGGCAGCGCCCCTCGCTCACCCCCGCCAAGCCCCCGCTGCGTGCGCCCCCGGGGAGCCCCCCGCGGGCGCGGAGTCCCGGCGGTGCAGTGGGCCCTCTCCACCGGGACACACGTCCAGCCCCTCCGCGCCGTAGCCCCTGTCACTGCCAGCCCGGCGGGTGCGGGAAGCGCAGCTCCCCCGAGCAGTCGTGGCTTCCGCTAACAGCTTGTCCTTAAGGGCTGCGCTTTACCGGTACAACATGTATCGAGGGGCTTTTGTGGGGCCAGGAGGACTATTTTGAAAGCGCTGAGGGATTTTAAAGAATGCCAAGAGTTCGTTTGTGCCAGACAACCGCAAGCGAGACCCAAAGGTTGAGGTGTCATTAGTCTAAGGACAGCAAGATCAGGCTCTCTGAAACTTAAAAAATACAATCTTAAAAAAGGAAGCTTCCTCAAAGTGCTGCAAGTGATTCCAAGGTTATGTTCAGGCAGACTTCAGGGAACAGCACAAGCATTTCCAAAGCTGGGGCTGACCGCCAAAATTTGTACATTAAGGCTATGGGCTATTGGTATCAATATTACTCCTCTTCTTTAAACATATAAGGTAATGGCTGACAGACAAACCTGCAAGAAGCAGGTTTTCCTCCGAGTTTCATGTATCTGGAACTGAGTTAATTTCTATCCCTTTTAAAACCACAGAGGATCCTTAGCTAACTGCACTATATCAGCTACAGTAAGACAAGAAGTTGTACATCTGAGAAGGCTCATTTAGCCCTGGTACTTCTGTGAAGAGAGAACCTGGCTTAAAATTTTGGTTCTGGACAGCAGTGATTTGCAGTCAGGGTATGCAACAGCTCTGTTACCTCAAATCAAGGCTCTGCTTTGGGGCAGTGATCAAGAGAGATTTCCATTCTGTGTGCATTGTACCTTTAACAGAAGCTCTGATTCAGGCTCTCCCACTAAAAGAATATAATACCTAGAGGACTGCGGGGCCAAATAATTTATCACAGTGACTTAAGTTAGGTAGCTTTTATGAAGCTGTGTAGAAATCAATGGTGTATCCCTGAGTAGCCACCTACYTAATGGACCACAGCTTATACCTAAGTAAATTCACAAGAGGTGAGACAAGTCAGTGCTGGGATTTGAACAAAGTTGGAGCAACTGTTTTTTGATGCTTATCTGAAAAGCTGGGCCAGCGATTTGAATAACTAAAAACTGAACCCATCTCCTTCCTTGCTGCCTGAAATTAAAATCAAAGCAGACTGTCAGAGCAGTCTGGGTGTGAGTCAGCCTTACACTTGGGGCTGAAGTGAGATACCTGGGCTAGCTCTTCTGTGTCAATTCTGGCAGGGATAACACAGAGGTACCGTCTACCACAAGGTGGCTAGGTGAGGCCAACACACCGTAGCTTCCAGCAAGTCTTGCCTTGCTACATTGAAGTAAAAAAAAAAAAATTAATAAAAATTAAAGACACCAAAACCCACTGTCTCTTTTTTCTGTTTGGGGAATTTGTTGTGAGTAGCAGTTATTTTGCTTTACAGGTCTCCCTCTTTGGCAATGAAGGTACAGCCGTAGCTTTTAATGCCATCTTGACTCCAGTGCTTACAGTAATAAGGGAGTTGGAGGATATGCATTTGTTGTCTTTGAGGATGAGGTGTGTTTTTAACCTGGGTGAAGGGTATACATGTGAACTAACAGGTGCTCTGATCTTGTGAATACAACACAGACGGAGCTTTAACCAAAGTTAGTAAAACCTACAGGCTCTGGATGTTGTCTGTTGTCTCACTGTTGAGAAGAAATGTTTTTCCAGATAGATAAGTAGTAGTTAGCTGTGCCCCTGTAAGATCATGTTGGAGACAAGGCTCTGCTGTTCTTACTGCACCACAGTCTTGCAAAGTCAATCATAGAGGGTGCAGGAACACGAGGAGCAGAGGGAAGGAATGTGGACCTCATTTACCTATGTCACAGTAATAACTTCTCCTAGCAGCTGTTCATAATCTCCTGTAAAAATCCTAGTCTCTTCTCGAATTCTACACCAAGGTTGTGAACGTGCATAAGTTGTGTCACTATAAAATTGCATCTCTGCTTTTTCAGCAATGACACCTTAATGTAGTTATACTGTTACATGGCTTTGCACTGGATTTATAACATGGGTTTGTTTAAAAACATTAAAAATCCATTCTTTCTACTTTGCGAAGGTGCTGCCTATGTGAACACCATGTGTCACTGCCATGCTTAAATTTGTGCCGTGTAGCCCTGCCGACAGCAGGATGTGCTGACACAGTGATATCAGTGTGAACAGCATCCACCAGCCCATAAGTGTGCACATTCCAGCAATTACTAACACCATTGCAGCTAATGTGTACGGGGCTTAACTAAAGCCCTTCCTAAGGCAACTGAGCCTTTCCTTCATTGGTTAAGCTAATTGGAAACGGATTTCAAACAACACAATCCTTCCATCAACAATGTAAAGCTGCCTCACTTACGTTGACATACTTAGCTTTTTTTTTTTTTGCTTTTTTTTCCTCTCCTCTGCTGGAGATGCCCAAGATTGCAGTACTTCCCAGGAAAAGATATAATTACCTTGCTAAATTATTTTCACCAAATTATCCTCTGTGTGAATAGAGAATGAATTATATTTTAGGATGAGAAAAAATTGCAAGGGGATGAATTCTCACTGACCTTAAGGGTGACAACAGAGTCCTGTAAATAATGCTTTATTCTCTTTAATTGTTATACTCTCTGATACTGGCTCAAAGATATTTAACTGGAGTGAACCTTTTCCCTTTTAAACAGCATGTTTGCACAAAGTGTAAAGCAATTTGTCTCAGTGTATTACTGAACAATTAGTAAAGGATGTACTTACTGGACTGCTGCTGTTTAACAGACAAACCATAAAGTTCACAGGAATTTCTACAGGGCTCTCCTGCAAATACTCTCAATGCCAGATTTCTCTCACACATTCATCCTCGTGGGAACAGAGCATCCTGCAAAAAAAAGCTTCCATTTAGAGAAGCTGTGGTCCTCAGCCCATCTACCATTTCTGTGTCAGCTTGGCCTTTTCAAAATCGGGTAAGAGAGAGTTTTCCTCTCTTGGAAATGCTTTCAAAATTAATATTGGCTTCTTCTCCTTCCCTCAGCGTTTTTCTGGGACAGAAAAATCAAATTCATTTCAATCATTTCTGTGGAAAAACACACAACAAAAAATGCAGAGGAAGGGAGGGGTGAGCTTGGGGAGGATCGCAGTGCTGCAGATCTCCCATATTTTAGGCGAACCTCCCAACTACCAGGTTGCTGTTGACTTTGCTCTCATTGTCTTTGGTTTTGACTGGGAATTCCACCCTACCTCCAAGGAAACCTTTCCCAAAAGGGTTTAATCAGAACCAGTACATTGCCATGGGAAACTGGACAGCTAGCRAACTTTTCTGTCAGAAGAGTCCTGGCCAGTTTTAGTTCTGGTCTTACAGGATTTGCTATCTAATGTCGAAACACAGTGGGTCTCTGTAGCAGTATACTCTCTGGACAGATTATTGAGCTTTCTTGGGAAAAAGTCCTAAATTGTCTCTATATAGAGACTGTCAATTAAAGAACTGTCTGAGCATCAGCACCGACCGGCCCTTGCATGACTGATCTGCTGCTGCTAGGCTAGAATTGCTCCCAGGACTTTTAAGATCAGATAGGGTAGCACGTGTTGTGCAGAGGTCTTGTGGGGGCCTTCTTGGCAAATCCATCCCACAGATAATATGGTGTGGGTAGGCAGGGGTTTGGGTTAGTTCAGGGTGAGTGCTCTACACTCCCACAGGCTCCATAGTGATCCAGAGCCCTTGCACCCTAACCCTGCATTGGCATTTGGATTTTTTTCATGTTAACGTCACAGGTAACCAATCCACTCACTATRGGGCACCTGAGCCACAAATGTTGCTAAATAGGGTTCTTGTGAGTTTACTCAGGAAGTTTAATAAGCTGAAATGGCCATAAAATAACTTCCCATGAGAACTAATTGCTACTTACATATGCAAAGGTGGGAAGCATATGTTAAAAAGGGGCATACAGGCATGAAAATGAGTCATTCCTCCCTCTAAAGGTCAATGTACTTTCATTCATGAAATAGATTTAACATTCCAATTATATTTTTTAAATAGCAATGCACAACTTTTCATCCTCTGGCTAGGCGAAATATTACTCCCGCACTGTGGCCTTCATCTAAAATTTTATTAACTTGCTACATGTATTCTCCCTGAAACTGTCTGCATTCACTACATACCAATGCCATTATGATGCTGAGGCAATTAGGCTTTACATCTTTAGGGTACTGCTACCATGCACCTGAACTCATTTGCAGGAGGAACCTTTTGCCTAAAGATTAGAAAGAACTTCAGACTAGATGAAATGTGGTTTGAAAGTGGACATTTTGTAAATGAAAATCAGAACTCCAAGCTGAAATCTGACTGTAGTAAAGTCCGCAGAATTCTTTCTGCATATTTTAAAGGTATCAGTATTTAATGAAGGTCTCTTAGTTATATTTTTCTTTTGTTATTTTTTGTTTTTGTTTTTCTGCTTTCAAAAAACAAAGTTTGGAGTTGTGCCATTCTGAGCAGAAAGCTGGTAAAAGGCATCAATCACTTTCCAGTTGCTCTTTGTTTTTCTCTCATCCTGGTCTGTATGCGACATCTGAGATCTGATCTTGCTATTCTGATAAATCAGTGGCAAGACTTGGTGAGTAASACTGAAGCATTGCAGTAGGTCTTCTGAAAGATTTTCATTGTAGTGCAAGTGGTTTTGCTCTTTTCTGCTATGGTTTTGCGCTTTGCCTCGGCTATCAGGCCAGCTTTGCCAGTCCAAAGCTTAAGAATGGGCCTGAATTGCACRTGAGTTTACTCTAGACATGAACGAGTGCAAATTAAGGTTTTCCGTTTCTATCCTTGGGTTGTAATGGGTGCCATTGTGCTGCATGCTGATTACCAGTTGCTAAATCACAGTGAATCCTAAATGTGCTTAGGAGCATCTTTCCCAGTCCTTCCTGCCCTAAGTATTAGGTCTGTAGCACCTCCCTCTAGACCTCCAGTCACTGGTGTTCTCCAGAAATGTGGATTTAGTCAGTCCACAGTGCCTCTTCTTGAACTGTAAATGCCTCTTGAAGAGGAAACCGATTGCCTAGTGATGGGTTTGCCTGGCTTCGTGGGCAGCACTATCCTTGGTCCTGCTGCTGTCCTGCCTGTTCCTGTCCAAGTCACTTTCCTATTCCATCAGCACCAAGAAAACTCATAGCATATGACTCTTCTGACTGATGGTGCCTTGTTCACTATTTCCATGCTAACCACAAAGATTTAGGGCTTTGCAGATTTGTTGCCAATTATTTGGCAGATAATATTAGAAATGATGCTCAATCTTTGAGTGGTTCACGGAAAACATGCCATGATCACTATTCCACATGGGTTTGCTTGGACCAGAGTTATGCGGTGTTGCTGATCTTTGATGGGAGTCAGGATTACACACAATGTGTTTATGATTTCTAGGTCTGTTTTCTGCAAATTTTGTTTACTTTTAGGCTCATTGTTCTTATAAATGTTCTTATTCATAAGCGTGTTAGATAAAATATCCATAAACAAACACCAAAAGCAGCACAAGTATCAGTTTATGATGTATATTTTTTTTTATTTGAATGAACATTCATGGCACATTTTAAAAAGATGTTTTCTCTAAACTTGCTGTGCTTTTATTTCCCCACCCTTAAAAACAGGGAATAAATACCTACAGCAAAGAAGTGCACTGGGAGGCTTAAGTGCTTTATTATACAAATGCAGAGACATTCTTCAAAATCAAAGGCGGTTTTGCAGTGTCTGATTGAATTGTATCCTGAAGTAATCTGGTCATTTGGTTCACTGCACATCTCACACGAACATTACACGATAGGAAATAAAATCTGTGTTTGTGACAATGTTTGTGAATCAGCAAAAAAAACATAGAAAAAATGAGGGGAGATTGGCAGTATTTAGCACTTACTCACAAAATTCCCAAATAAATGAGCCTCATCATAGTAAAGAAGGTATCACCTTTTCAATATATCAGTGCTAACTCATTTGGAGTGATGGTGTTTTGGGAGTCCAAGCTGTGATTTTCTTCCCAAGCAGCAGCAARTTCCACACTGTGCCTGGACATTTCCTGTCTTTAATTCTCATACCAAAGCATCCACTTGGGCTACCCAGAACTAGAGTACTGAGACTAGATCTACTTTTTTGGCACAAGTGATTTACCCAACAGCAAACAGCAGTTCAGGTTGCCTGCTTTCCAAATCTCTTTCTAGCCACTGAGCCACAGCATCTGTTTCCTGAGAAGCCACTTCTGAGCTCAACGGGGCTGCTGAGACCGCAGTGCTGAGCTGAGAAAGGTCCCTTATTAAAAGTGCCACATTTGTCTTGCTTCTCTAATTCAGAAAAATTTGGTTGGAGAAAAATGTCATGGAAGCATAAATGCAGATTTGATAAGTCTGACCTTTCTTTTGTTGCGAACAATAAATGTCAGAAAGCTTAAAATGACAAGCTGGAATGGCTGGAGGTTATTTATGTGTTTAAATATTTAGGCAAGAAACACATTCTGAGACTAAAGTCTAATTTACATAAGTATTTTGATTTATGACTGAGGCAGCTGAGTAGCTTCATGGTTGTCACTATCCTGCTTATCATGGCTACTCAGAAATTCCCTGTGACAGCATAGATAGGACTTAGATATCTCTACTTTCAGAAGCTATAAACTGTGTCAGCTGCAGTGAAGGAGAATCATCTTTACTTGTTAGTCATGTAGGATCTCTGACTTGAATGGTCAGCTTCCATGGTTGAAGTGTTCTAGCTGTATGCAGTAGAAGGAGCTGGTGGCCGGCTGCAAACAGACTTCAGACAAGTTTCTAACAACAGGCATTTTAAAGAAAATGGTAAACTATTGTACAAAGATGGAATCGAGCATCGAAAATTAGGTACCGAATGTGAAGTAATCYTTGTGATTTGAAAACAGCATATCAGTTAATATTTTGCATTTATTTTTCCTGTTGCCAAAGAACTTCAGTAGGTAGCTGCAAGAGTAGCTGCAAGAATCAAGTTCTGCTTTGACTTCCAACTTAATTATCTTGCAGTATTGGGTCTGTCGTCGGTGACTATGGCACAGAGTGAGCAGGGAGGAGGAGGGAATCCCATGAGGAACTGGGCTCAGACGAGGGGTTGTGTATACACAGCTCTGCCATTGACATGTCGCCTGACGCAAAATACTTCCCTTCGTGGCAGAGACTTCCTGTGTAAAGCAAGGGTAGCGCTGACTGCTTTTGAACTCCGTTGGTAGAAGGTGCTATTTTTTGTGGATTACTAGTGCTTTTACTTTCTAAGAACCTCAGTAAAGACAATAAGGTGCAGTCTGAACTCTCAGATTTCTAAGGGAAAGGCCAAAACAGCCTACCATATTGATTTTTTCCCATCTCTGCAGTGCTAATCGTAAGACTGCTATTTCCTTCACTTCAGTGATAGCAAACTTCTGAAACTTAACAATGGCATCAGTTTTGTTTGATGCTACAAGAGATTGAGTTTCTGGTTTTTTGAAAAATTATGAGCCTTGCCTTTGCTATTAAAACACCACCTGTCGTGAAGCCAAATAGCCAAGTTTAGATTTGCAATTTGAATACTTTTGTGAGGCTTTGGCCAGGGTTACTTGTAGCCCCACGAAACGCGAGGGAGAGTGGCATAGGTTGTGGTTCCTCTGCCYGTGGCCAGCTGGCCAGGGTGCATTTAGCAGCTGCAGCTGGGCACCGTCTCCGTTTGCTGTGAGGAGCCGCAGGTGTTGGCTGCTGTTGGCTAGTGAGGGCTGCTGAGCAAACCGAGCACTGACTGTCCTGGGAATGGAAAACATTGTGGAGACAGTGGGAGAAGGTTTGTCTTTTATGGTTTCCTATTTAAGGTATCAGAAGTTAACACAGAATGGGGGATTTGAGATTGTTTAAAACTTCAGTGGCTTGCCTGTTTCTTCCTGGATTACAGAGGGCAAAGTGGAGATACTAGGCAGGAACCTTTAATCTGGATGGTTCTAGAAATGTGGGGCATCCCCTTTATAACTCATCTCTAGCAACTCTTCAGTTCAGTTTGCAAATCTCAAAAGTTTTTCAGTGGTAGTCCCATGTCTAAATCAAGGCAAAAGAACTACCTTTCCTGCCCAAACAAGGATCCATTTTGGACTGGGATTTCCCCTGTAGCAGTGCACTGTGAAGAAAGAGGTGGAGGCTCTTTCTGTAAGCTTCTCCTCATTTTCTTACTGACAAGCAACTCTCTCTGGTCTCATATCTTACAAAACCTTGTGATGAAAGAAAATCATGACTCTATCTCAGAGTTACAAGCTGGGCAAAGTGAGAGAAGATGGTTCTGTGTAAGGTGGAGAGCAGAGAACACTTGGTGGTGAGCATAGACAGAAAAGGCAGGGATAGTGCAGTGGTGAGGGTGGGAGTACAGTGTGATATGGCTGTGTGTGGATTCTTGTGCTATGCATTTCTTGATGTCTGTTAGGAAGAGGTAATACTAGTCTAAGTACATACTGAATTATATGCATCAGTAGGCATATTGGAAATGGTGTTTCTCCATATGTAAATTCTTTCTAGGACTTTTATGGTTTTGAGGATTTCTTTCCAGCTCAGTTTTGAAAGTTTGCATGGTTCTTCTGAATGCAGTCACTGTAGTGCCTGTGAGATGCAGCTGAATATCTGTGACTTCACCTATTAGAAATCTGTAGTGATCCTTCAGAGCTCTGCAAGTTGCAGCAGACCTCTAATTACAACTTGTCCAGTGGCATTCGCCTGCTGTTTCTACTGGCCCATTAAGTAATGGACTATCTCAGATGCATCGGAATGTCTGGGCTTTTTATAGCCTCTTTCATGTTGGATTCTCAAAGTATTTTAAGCCTTATCACTGGTGACAATGCTAAGCATTATTATATCTATTTTACAGAGAGATCATAGAAGCCAGGGATGGAAAAAGCATTATTTGGTTATATTAGACTACAAGTGCTGAACACAATTTTCTCATATAGGACATACTAAATAGTGATGTGTCTCTCTGCTTCAGCCAAAAGGCCAAGAAAGAACAAGAAATTAGAGTTGAGAGGCTCGGTAACTCACTGGAAATACTGCAGCAGTTATTGGCAAAACCACSTTCGAGTCTTCTTTGCTCCACGCTGTGTTTACGACACTTGTCTTTCAAATAAATCTGGTTTTGTCACATTCCACACTCTTTACAATATTGTTTGCTTTTTGGTTTTGGGAACATCTATGATCTGCCGAGCCTCTCCCTATCTTCAGACATTGCCCTGTGGCCTTTCTGTTTGTAGGGCAGTGTATGTCAGCRTTAGAGAGCATGATGCAATGGTTATTTCTGAGGGACATTTCATTATTGATGCTAATTAAACTTGAAACTAATGAGAAAGGATTACTTTTCAGGGCTGGAGAGGAGGCCAGAATAGTTATTATAGGTTAATTATTCTTCTAAAAGACTCGGTTTAAGTAACAATTCATTTTGTCAACTTTTTTTCTTACGTTGTACAAGAGCCTTGTTTGAAGAGGATTCGAAATATAATTGCTGCACTGACCTCATCTAGCTCTCAATCAGTAATCTCCTTCCATCAGCAAAAGGTTAATACAATCTTTAAGGAAAGGAATTCTGTGCCTTATCTATGTGTAGACAATTCAGAATAGGTCTCCCTGCAAGTATTTCCTATTACCCTTCTGCATGATTTCCTTGGCATACTTTTTAGATTTGAAAAATGTCATATTCCATAAAGCTTCCAAATTTAATGGTTGCTTTGAAAAACAGGTGCATTACAGAGGCAGGGGGTGAATCTAGTCAGGGCTAGCTTGAGAGTTGGCATGCAAGTCAGAACCTCCCTCCCTTTGTTTTTAAAGGACTAGAGCCTGTGGTCAACCTTAAAAATCTCTCTTCACTTTACAGGGTACTGGGGTGTCCACGTGATGAATAGTATTTGCTGAGTAATCAAGGAGAGGAGGAGACGAGTCTCATTTTACATAGGTGCCAAGGTCTCTTTCTCGCTGCGAAGCCCTGTGGCTTTGGGCGGGGAGGACACACGCTGGTCCCCTTTGCTCCTTCCCAGCTCTCATGTTGTCACTTTCTTCCTCTTGGGTCTTTGTAGAGATGAGTGATGGCTTCAGACTGTTGCAATACTGTACTACAACAAGGGAAAGGAAGAGCTGGACTAGTGATATTGTGAGTGCGGAAGACTGAATAAAATGTTTGTGGACAGGGAGGATATCGGTCTTTATTAGCGGTAAATGCTAGGGCATTGCCTGATGCCTTCTGTCATGGCACCTGCTTTGCAGATATGGAGCTCTTGTATTAACGTGAGGGCTGTGAAGGCAAATGTCCATTTTTGAAGGTGATRCTGTGAGCAGCGAGGGCTCAAATGGATGGTGGGAGGTTGCAGCTTAGGAAAGCCCCTCAGTGCTGGGGTCATTTACCTACGAAGTGCACATTATGATCTGAGGTGCGACACAGTGTCTTAAAAGGGCAACATTCACCAGTCCTGAGTTCAAGAAAGGAGTTACATCCTCCATCTGGGCAGTGGTATCAAGTTCAAAGATAAAACATCCTCTGAGTAATCATTCTTGCCGCAGGACTCTGCTTAGGCCAGCTCATAGGATTTTGGACAATATTTGAAGTCCCGAGTCCCTTTTGCAGTTAAGGTTTTAAATCACACAAAGATTGATCAAAAGCCCAATCTTTCCTTCTCTGCCTTGCCAGCCTACTGTCCTTTATCTCCTGAAACAAAGCAGCATTAACTTTTAAGATCTGATTTAGTAACATTTTATGGATAATCATTATGACGGATATTAAGCCTTCAGCAACCAGTCTGTATGGAGACTTAATGTATTGAGGTTTATTACCAGGGTAACCTATCTTTTTACATTGGTTGTAAAGCGGTACCAACTATACCGATAATAGGAAAAAGAAGTATCAATGAACTGTTTGCCTCTGCTTCTCTGCAGGGTGTTCATATGCTTGCCACTTAATATTGCTAGCACGGCGGGAGTTTGCTGGTGAAGAGTTTTTGTTTACAGAGTCTGTTTGCGCAACTGCAGAGTTGTGATGAATGAATGAATGAGTGAATGAATGAGCTACAGCAATCCTGTGCTGGGAAAAGGAATCCGTTAGTGGATAGACCTTGGAGACCAATCAATCATCCTTTCCTTTTTAATAATAAGTGTGTGAATGCAAAGTTTTCAGAGATGCTATTTAGAGACGAGTTTCATAACTTCCTCTGAGGCTTATCCCAATAATGGAAGTTCTTGAATGTATGAAACTTCTTTAGATACCCCACATTAGTGAGGTTTTTTCAGAAGTTTCCCAGTTTCCCTGATCTCATCGGGACATAGTTGTATGTATACTTGTCATGACTGTTTAYGGAAATGGTCTCTGAACCAACCTGAAGACCAGGTTGAGCAGAAGAAAGCTCTGGTAGTTTCTAAGTCCTGAAGTGCTGTGCACAGTGGTCTAATATAAATTATRATATGAGAAAGGAAACTCGCCTTAGTTTCCATACTCGGGTCGACACGGGAAGTTTGGTTGCATTGGCACTGAAAAAGTCACCGAAGGACCCAGGACTGGGTCCTTGCTCAGCTGAACCTTGTGATGTTCATGCATCATTAACTGTAACCGTACTATATAGTTACCTTTTTTGCCTTGCTCCTCCTCATAACTTTCTGTGTAAGGAAACCTACATCCCTGGTAAGTTCAAATAAGATGCTGTCTGCTTGTGTCCTTTTTGCCTTTTTGATGGGAAAGCAGAAGGGAATTCTAAAGTGCTCTGGGAGCTACATGGAGGCCTTGCTTTGACATCTCTAAATATGTGAGTAATGTGGTGCTTAGAACTGATTTTACGTGTGATGGATGCTGAACAATAAGGAATCACAAATTGTGGGCAGCAGAGCTTGGAGAGGAGAGCTGCTCAACAAGATTAATGGGAAGGGAGACCTTTAGTGTAATGAAAGACACAGTTCAGGCTTGAAAACAGACAATGACACACTAGACTGAGGAGTTGGACAGTCGGGTTTCCTCTGCAGGCGGTAATGCTATGCATTCATAGARCCCCTTCCCAGGTAGGAAACGCAGAACAGCTGTGAGACAAATGCACGGTAATTCTCACTTCACCCACAAGTGAGTACACTGGTACACCAAGGGATCAGATCGGGTTGTCTAAGGGTTATCTGTCAAACTGGTGATAGGGATGTTGAAGGAAACTTAGAAATTTCTTTTTTTCTAAGAAATGCAGGCCAATGAGAAAGACGGGATGAGACTGCAGTAGAACATAGCTGGGTCTGAGCACTGCAGGGTTTATTTTACAACCAAAATACAATTCTTTTAAATATCTCACKGAGCACTTGATGTAAGGTTGAGGCTGAAGTCAGCGAGATCCTCCTTGGATCTCATCTAGCCAGATTTTCCTATGCAAGTGAAACATAAATTAAAAAAAAAAAAAAACAAACTAGGTCCCCTTTCAATTAGATAGTTAACAAAAGTTTAAAAGTGTGTTTTATTACTAGTAGAAATATGAAGTTTAAAAGACAACAAATAACTCAGTATTTTTATTGGAAATAATAAAAAAAAAATGACCAGGTGAAAGTGTAGCTCATCTTTCCTTTCCAGCTCACTGTAAGTTGCAAGCTGTTATTAACTCTGAATATCATGACTAAGGGGGTGTGTGAGCAGGGAGCAGAATTAGCAAAATGTTAGTGGAGCTGGCTACAGGATCATTGTTATGACTGCAACTGTTATTCTCTATCTCTGACAAGGATAATAGTGTGTGGAAATGAAGCCAGCAAACATGTAAAATACATCTAAATATAGAGGACAAAACAGCAAATAATAACTGGACCAGTAATCAGATGCAGAAGGCCTTATCTGTAAGTACAGTGGCTTGAAAGATGGCAATGCTGGTAGATAAACATTAAGAGGACTATGAAGCTCAGAATAAATAGAGCAATATCCTCTAAACAGTAAAGAGCTGGAGTATAAGATCCTGGAAGGACATTCAGGACTTATTGCTTGAGAAAGATCCCTAAAGCTGTCAAGCAGATGTGCAGCTGGTAAGTAGATGACTCGCTGGGACGTTGACTGAAATGGTAGAAGAAATAAATCAAAGGGGATTGCATTAGTGTAACTGAAGGCAGTATATTACTTTGCTTTGAAGTATAGTGTCCTGTGGAGAAAGCAATGACTGTCATCCCATAAGAATGATCAAACTGAGTGGAGACAAGTCTCAGATTTAGGCTGTAGCATAGGCAGGGGTTTCTCCTCCGTGCAGTCATAATTTCCAGGTTTTCTTGAAGGCCTTGGACTGGAGTTTGGTGGGAGGCATAAGGGGCTGATCCTAAGCCTACTGAAGCCAATGGCATCTTCCCATTACTCCACTCTTCTGCCGTCAGATACGGCCAGGCTGGGCAAGAACCACCTTTCCTGCTCTTTGCTATCAGACTATCTGCTGTGAGTGCACAGGGAGACACAGCACACCTCATTTTTTTGTGTCAGAAGATAAGAAATAGAACTTCTTTTCAATCTGGCATTTTTTGTCAGCACTTAGTCTAGATGGTAAGCAAAAGTAGATATTGGTGCTAAGTTTAGTGACCAAAACAGTATTGTCTGTGCTGTCCTTATACAGGCCAAATGAGCACGTGAGATGGTGAGAGCCCTTGTTCTTGAATTCTTATTGTTTTGTGGAAGGGACTTTTGGGCTTAAACTGTTCCACTGTAGCATGGGTSTTAGCCATTAAACACCTCTTGCTGTAGCCAACTCTTACACCTTTGGCATCCTATGTCTGGGTTTGGAGTTGAATGAAAACAGGGGAAGCATCAACCCAATAAGGGGAATGAAGGAGTAACAGCATCCTAGTGCAAGCAAAGGGAAAAATGTCAGYTCTTCAGAGTCCAGTGACAGGAGGAAAGCACTTGTCAGGCTTATCAAAATATGCCTAAAGAAATAGAAGGTTCTGACAGTCACCTCTTAAAAACTTTACATCCACTGTTTATTAAGCATTGCATCTCTGAARACCTAGTTTCAAGTTTTTTACCTTTACTTAAAATTAAATTCTGTTTGATTTACCCCAAGGTACTGTACAGCACAAACAGACCAGGTGGGTCTCCTAACTGAGGATAAGCTCCCTTCCCCTTTTCTACCCTGCCTATGCTACTGTGGTCACGCCTTCATGGTAAGGCACTTTTACATGGTATCCCAGACTTGAAATTGAAAAGGTTAACAAATTTGCCCTTTCTGCCCCATTAAAAAGTTCTCAGTATATGATACTAACATTATTTCAAATACACTTTTGTCACTTAAAAGTGTGAAAATAAGTTATTTTTAAAAATAGGATAAAAGGATTGGAAGGGGGGGAAATGAGGCAATATTCTTTCTGAAAAGGAAAAGTCAACTAACTTGAGATGCCCATCTGAATGGAGAACACCAATTTTGGCTCAAGAAGGGACAGAAAATGCCTTGATCTTGCCTCTAAAATCTGTTCCAAAGTATCTGTGATAGTCAAACCCATCTGAAAAG
Organism: Oceanodroma leucorhoa; assembly: GCA_030449065.1. NCBI lineage: Eukaryota > Metazoa > Chordata > Aves > Procellariiformes > Oceanodroma > Oceanodroma leucorhoa. The sequence goes on from JASVER010000043.1 coordinate 3,696,389, forward strand.
ATCTTGTCTTTTATCATTACTCTCATCCCTTTCCCCAGAAGCACTTGAGGATGATGGACTGGGGTCCAGATTAAAATGCTCAGGGAAAGGAAAAATAATATGAGGGTCAGACTAGATTATATTAAAGTCACATCAATGGAATTACCAGAAGGAAGAGCAGGCAAAGTACCTGAAACATAATGAAAACTCTTATCCAAACTAGTTTACAACTAACATGGAAATGCCTTTTAATCTGCTGTCTTAGYTCAAGCTAGAATAATTCAGAAATATTTTTTTYCTAGTCTCTAAACAGGTCCAACGATTGTTCCTTTGGGGTAACATCCTGGGAAACATCTGTTTTATTCATAGTTTTGATTTCATGGCAAGACCAAGACTTCTCTCTCATGGGTGCACTGTGAGCCATCTYAGACAGTATAAACTTGTATTCTGCCTCCAGATTTTCATGCTGGTACTCTAAGAAGAAAAGCTTTATATGGTGATTTTTGAGCTGCTCCAGGCACATCCCTAGCCTAGCAATGAAAACCTGGCTTTCAAGGTAGCTTTGAGAACATGGTTCTCTGTCTAGAGCATCATCACTGACCTCCCAACCCTGGTCACTGCTTCACTAAAGTCTGTCTCCAGATCYTTATGGACAATTCCATTATCATAGAATGGTTTGGGTTGCAAGGGACCTTTAAAGGTCATCTAGTCCAACCCCCCCTTCAATGAGCAGGGAGACATCTTCRACTAGATCAGGTTGCTCAGAGCCCCGTCCAACCTGACCTTGAATGTTTCCAGGGATGGGGYATCTACCACCTCTCTGGGCAACCTGTTCCAGTGTTTCACCACCCTCATCGTAAAAAATCCTGGAACGATCGTTGTGTCTCTTGAGGATAGAATCCTGCAAGGTCTGGAAGTAGTTCTGTTTTCTCTGGGTAAAATGCAGGTATTTCTTGCCTCTCTGTAGCATCTATTGTTGGTACAGATTGCTGGGGTCACACACAGGGAGTTTCAGCTGTTCCTTTCAGTGCGTGCCTRAGGWCAGGGAGGGTGCTTGACTTTTGGARCTGCAGTTTCATGGAGGCTTAGTTTTGAAAATCACCTCTGTAAAAAGTTGCAGGTAAAAGGCCTTCTGGATCAGAGCCAAAGCTGGAGCTAGAGCCACRGAGGGGCAAGTTCAACTCTAGTGATCTAAATCTCACCTGCCTTACATGCAGAGACCAGTTGGGTTTTATTTTCCAGGCAAACCCRTTTGTTTGTTTGTTTTTCTGTCTGAGCAAGCTAAATKCTGTGTTATGATTCTGTACTCCAGCAAATGGGAATCCCTTCCCAAAACGACCACAACTGTCRTGACTTGGTCCTACGCAGATCTGCCTTGAGGCGACTTCCTCCACAGGTTCCTTCCCAAGTCCTATTTTTTTATATTGCATTTCTGAACAAGTAACTCTTCTCTCAAAAGCACTCTGTAAAAGCAGTATGCTGCAGTTCCTCTGAGTAGCACTAAATCTGTGACAAACCTAAGGGAGGTTCCACAGCAAGGTGATAAACTGCTGGCTTGTCAAATTTTTGCTGGCTAAATGGAAAATGAGGCAGGCAGCTTTACACTTTAAAGTGGAGAGAGATAAGGGCAGTTTTAGTGTTTCACAATCAGCCATGATCATCCGTAAAATGAAGAGTTACTGTTTTTTTAAACTGATGTCTTGATAGCGAGGGACTCCATTTTTCRCCAGTATTCATGCTTATTCCTCTGCTATTCAATAACAATATATTTACTAGTATATTAAACAACTAGTATTTCACCTGTTAATCATTGTCCTTGAAATGCAGTTTTTAAAAGCATTTGTRATTGGAGCTGCTGATGAGGTCAAAACAAGTAAGACTGACACCCAAGAAAATGACAAATTGCTAGAGTTGAGAGTGGTGGAAAGTGAAGTTTTGTAGCAGTTCCATAATCTTTCACAATCCTAATTTTTCAGTAGAATAATGACATAAACAAGCCTTGCAATCTTGCTGAAGTGGTAGGGAATAGAAGCAGATTTGGCTTTCTCCTAAGACGTTACGCTGCATCGGTTGTGCTGTAATCGGTGTCATTGGGGAACATCTCTGATACTGCAGGGAAGATAAGAAACTCTGACCTCCTGTTTGCTTTAATCTTAGAACACTTCACGTAGTTCACTTTCTTCTTTYCCTCCCTGTTTTTGGGGTATGATCTAATCTACCTTTTAGTGTTGATAAATGCATGTCACTACCCCAGTTAAAACCAGCCTGGTGCACCTGCCAGGTCAGTGCTTGGTGATGGGTGACGATGGGTGGCGGTGCCGCCGTAGGCCTATGCTCTGGCAAGTGAGTTTCCCCAGGTCAATAAAGCTCTTGTGCCCCAATTAGAACTGTATGTCTGTAATAAAATGTCAGCTGAGCGGTACCTGAAGATCATGGCTTTCTTCTCTATCTGGATGAGATATGTGAAGTGCAAACATCTGTATCATTACAGTTTGTTTTAGGAGCTGTAGGTCAGTTTCCTGGCACACCCAAAACTTTAAAAAGTTTTGTCTTCGCAATTCCTAAACAGGTCCAGAAGTCCCTTCCAACATCAACCATTCCGTGATTCTGTGATCTGTGACTGCAGATATCATCAAATAGGATTTGGCCAGGCTTTTTTAGGGCAGCTTGAGCTGTGCTGTGTTACCTTGCGTTACCCTGTGATACATGTTCTTAACTCTATCATTCTGTCTTTTTGTGAATGCCAGTGATCCAAGCATCTCTGCTTGGAATATCGTGCTCAGATTTATGGTACTCTGCATACGTGATTGCTCACCACGCACATCAGCAGAATAAAGCAGAGTGTCCCATTCAGAGAGTGGCAGATTTTTTAAGAGATTGTCGAATCCCAAGTCATGCATGAGTTCTCTAACTGCTTTAGGGCACGGCTTGGGTGTCTGGTTGTTACACGGGACTAGTATTTGGCTCACTCGCAGAGACAGCAGGTCAGCTCATTGACACCTGCCCGCTCTGTTAACAGAGCAGTGAACCTACTGCTGTTTAATATTTGTATGATAATACAACACAGTTGAGAATTGAGTTATAAAATGCGGGTCACTTGATAAATGCAGCAGTCAGTGAGGGAGCGCAAGGTGACAATGAAACGATTCACATTAGCAAGCGGGAGCATTGCAGCTGTTTGTGCTCTAATTGCATCTCTCCAGATGTTCTTGTGATGTGTGGCAGAAGCCAAGCAGTCTCTAGACATAACCATATTTCAGTGTTCAGCTTTCCGAACACTCTTCTGTGGTCTGTAGAGAAGAGAGAATTTAAGGACCTAAGCCATTTCATCTTCTGTGCTGTCAAATAAACTCTGTCATTCTGAAGTAACATTTCCTGGGTATATTTTTTTTTTGAGATTTCTTTTCACATTAAGATCAGCAAAAGCTCTTTCTGGGAAGCTTGATTAAAAATGCAGTTCCTCCCAAGAAAGAAAAGAAAATAACATTTTCAGCATCAAAAGACATCACAAAATTATCGTGAAGAAATGAAATGAATTTTGAAGATTATGAGTAGCAGGAAAGTAGGTAAAAGTGACCTCAGGGCTTTCTGCTGTTCGTAAAATAGTTTGCTTTTCTTTGAATAGACATCTAAGAGTRTCTCCGAGAGGCTTTGTCACTTACAAGAAGTATCCTGTGTTGGGATTAGCTTCAAGAAATTGATGAAGATAGCTAATTTTTTTGTGAAATTTATCTTTGTCTGTATGTTTAGAAAAACAAACCAAAACCTGAACAAAAGCCTAACAAAGACCATAAGAAACTCCTGTTTCTTTTCAGCTACATGCTGTTAGCCTTGCTGGGAATGCAAACCCAGATGGCTCCCAGCTCTGCTGCAGACCCTTGCCTCCTAGGATCAGACTGGGGCATTGGCAAGTCAGGCTGTAGAAGTATGAACACTGCTTTCCTATTTTGCTCTTTTGAGCTGGGTTGTGTTCTTCTGTGGTGGTACAGTTAATCGTATAACTGTCTGCATTCTACTTGGGCCATAACTCTATTAAGAAAATAGAGACRATCTCAGGAAAAGGAGTAATTTCTACTTTAGCCTTTTGACACTGTACAAAGGGTATAGAAGAGAGGATTCCAGTGGCTTCAAATGTTACCTTCTATATTGCATACAGCTAAAATCTTTTCAAACAGTGTCCTTTTTATAAATAAGTTTCCAGTCCAGACCTTTAGAGAAAAATGAATCTGGCAAGATACTCACCATTTTGTTTTGACAGTCTGAATTGTTTGCGAGACCTTAGCATTGAACACTTCTCCAACTCTAGTCTAACCATCATCTGTAACCAACCCATCTTCTGTTTCCTCCTCAAACATCCTTTCAGATACACGTACATTTCACAGGAATAAAAATGTKTATTTTCTAATGCTTTCCCAAGGCTTCCCCAATGCAAAAATGCTTCCCCAAGGCCCATGTTTTATCAACAACTCTTATAAAATGTGTTTTGCATCCTGAGGTGTGTCTAGCATTTCAGCTTGGAGCAATGCATTGCATACCTGGAAGGCAATGGTGACTGTCTTTCCAGTGTCTTTCATCAATCATTTAAGATGAGTTGTATAAAATCCAACTGACCCTTCTATAATAACTAGGGGCAAATAGCTTTGAATTGTCATTTTGATAAATGTTGGAGTATTGGCAGTGTTATGGGCTAAGGAGTCAGGCATCCAAGCCTTTCATCTGTCAGTGTCATTATGAAATACCTTAAAAGAACAGGGGGAATGTGTTCTAGCTATTCGATAAATCTTATCTCCATGAATGAGTGGATTTTGCGTGGTTTCATAATCTACTGAACTCTAATAGCCTATATCCTTTGCTTCAAAAATAGCTGTTAGAACAAGGTGTTTGATGAGTCTGTGTATTGTTTTTCTGCAACCCCTTAGATTTTTTTTTTTTTATGTCAGTGAATGACTTTCAATGGTGAATGCCATAGCAATTATTGACCTATGTGATACATGCATGGTTTTAACAATTTATTGTGTGATCAAAACTGTTTTTTTACTGGATGGATGCATCATTAGCTCTTCCCCATATTTCTCTGTAGGATGTAATACTGAAGACAGGCAGAACACTTTTCACAGCAGCATCACAAAGGAAAATTTAAAACTAGGTGAAATAATTTTTGTTATATGTGTTACYAAATAAAATGCTGGTTTTAGTGTCCTATATATTGCTTACCACATGGTTAGAGCTGATACTAATAATTTAGTGCAATCTAAGGACCTATTGTGTTTTATCATTTTCAACATTGACTATGTGCCATTTTTAGCAGAAATTAAAAGTTGAGTTCATAGCTTCACACGCTATAGTTTAAATGAAACACAGGTAACAATGATATTTGAAATTAAAATAAGCTTCTGTGATAAGAAAGGACGGTTAGTGGAAGCCCRGTGACCTTTTTCTACCTACTATAATGGGATTTCACAGTGCTTTGAAAACTAGTCCTACCAAGTAAATGACCTCTGATGGGGGCCATTTTTCAATCACTACAAGATAGATACTTAGCTCTTGGTGAGGTCTGACTCTCATTTTGCCAGCTGTGTTGCCATTTCTTTTCTTTTTTGGGAGAAGGCAGGTGAGGAGAGGAAGAGTGAAAAGAAGAGAAGGTAGTGATCCTGCCTTGCTGTTAATATGTGTTAGGCTGTCATGCAAGCTCATTTCCCAGACACGGGATATTTCTAGCAAAATGGGAATGGGTAGTACTGCAAATGCCAAAAAACAAGTCCATGCATAGGAATTCCATGTGAAAAGACCCTGGCTTGTAGTTAAGTGGTTTATAGGGTATCAGATTAGGACACGGCCCATTATTTGAATTATATTAGGTGTATCTAACTCTTACTAGACTATTAACAGTTCTCCACAGTTTCATGTTGGGTCATCATGACTACTCTTCAGTACTGAGGCCAGGAGAGCAATGTCCTTATGAGATATTTTGGCCCAAAGAAGTTGCAGGAGTTGGGCAGAGGGCAGTGAACAATGTAGGCATCTGTGTAAAGAGATTTGTGAGCACAGATGTGATAGCACAGGAGCAACCTGCTGGGCTGCCAGGTAGGAATGAGAGTTTCTATCTCAATTTTTGTTTCTATTCTGTTCTGGGGAGATAGTAGAGCCAGGGCTTATTAGTAAGCTTCAGACTTAGTGTGCTTGTATTTTACAGCCATGGTATGTGTCCTTGTGCTGTGGGTGGCAGAGGTTTCCAGGTGCTGCCTCGTATTTGAGGAAAGATCCTGATTCTCCTGAGCATCTCCACATAGCACTGGTGCAACAGGATGAGTATCTTCTACCAAAGATAAGGTTCCCCCATGCTCTGAAAGCATGGACAAACATAGCACTTCCTCAATATGTACCTGGACAAAACATCTGGGACAAAAAATATAATCTTCCCCGGGGCGGGGGAAGTGCAGCAGTGTCATTTGAGAGCAGATTAAAGCTGAGTTTAACATAGTTTTATCTTAAGCCAGTGTTAATTAATATAAACACAACTGTGTATATTTTTTGCGCTAATTCAACTTGTTTTTAACTGACAGCTTAGATTYGTGTGATTCTGTTTTCAAAAATGAGGCTGCCTAGTTTAATAGTGAATGAGAAGTTCATGGAGTAACTTAGTAGTAAAGAGCAAATTGACCTGTTATTTTGAATACAGTGCAAAAAAGGCTTGACATGAGAGAAATATGAAGAGGCACCAGCAGTATTCTGACAATGCTGATGAATGACAGGTGGCCACAAGCTTGACTGCTTCTTTTTGGTTGCTGCTAGTGATTCGCAGGCAAGTGGGTGAGAATGTTAAAGCCCTGACACACGAGTGACAGATACCCTTCGTGCTTGTGTGTGCAATGCAACGGCATGTCTTAAAATAGAGCCAGCTGCATGCATAATTAAGGAGAAATAATTGCAATGCACTTATGTAAATTATCTTGTGCTTCTTGTCCTTCCCCCCACCCCCAGTGTTTCCATCAGGACGGTCCCCTAGTCAAAGATTCACCTGATCAATGAGAAACACTAAAATWTTATGTTTGGAGCAAGAAAAAAATTATTGAAGAGAATAAGAACAGGGTAACATGAGAGAAGTATGTGGCTTCAAAGTATATAGAGTCAAYGTTGGCAATCTGGCAGTTCGTTATATGAACAAAAATTAATTTTAGAAACCTGCATGTGAATTTAGTGGTAATGTCATTCTCGCTGTCTTGTAACTCAGATAAATACCTCATATTTCTGCTAGCTGAAATTCTGCCTACATAAGCTTTTTTCATTCAGCCTATTAGAATCATTCTGGCAATATATGACTGAGTTTAACCTCATTCCTGTTTATACTAATTATAAGTTATATTGTATTTTTACTTTCTTTGAGAGGAACACAAAAACTCTAATCTGTATTTCACGGTTTTATATGTCTCCCGGATGACTGTTCTGGATGCATCTGGAGTATTGTTTTCAATAAAATATTCTKTCACTCCCCTTTGCTCATATGCCCCTTTCTTTATCAATTGAATAAAACTCTGTATATAGCTCTAACAAATTACAGTATTTCCAGATCACTGATGACTGCGTGCATCAGATTCAAAAACAGTAGTCAAGAAGCTGGTGGATATGTGGCCTCTGAGACCTCATTCTTGCTTTTATAGGACTATTTTTTAGAAGCAAGAAGGAATTGAATCACCCTTAGCTCACACAGTCTTTTGCTGAGACCGCTATGGAGAGTACAAGCTGTGGTGGTGATGGTCTTGGGGGGTGAACAATTGCCCATTATGCTTTTCACTCAACCTAGTGTTAAATACGCCACTTGGCTACTATCAAAAGTCAATTGGTTGTAGGTATTCCTGACCTAGTCTGGATTTAAGCTCATACTGTGCGGTTTGTTTCCTGTCTGTAAGTACTTTCCTGGAAYGCGTGAAGTATGCATGCAGCGCTGCTGTCCAACAAAAGAGAAACATGGCGACTGCACCATCTCCCTGCAGAAATTCATCTGCTTTCCCCTAGGATGCAGTGCAACAGGGCGAGGAAGAGGGAAGGCAGCAAAGCAGAAAAATACAGCGTAAAGCAAGAGATGCACATCTGCTCGTTCTGTGCTACATTTTGTAATCAAAGCCCTGGAAAAAGTAAAACATCAAGTAGTATATGAAGCATGACCATTGATTTCTATCTAATAGTCTCTACCCTTTTCTCACTTAGGGACAGCTGAATTAAAAATATTTATGGTTGGCTGTACAGCAAATGYTGGAATAAGCCTTTCCCCGCTCCTTTTGTGTTGCGGTGTCCTAAAATGCAGAGCTTGTGAAACTTCAGAATGTATTTGAGAAAGATGTAAGATGTGGTGCAATCATGTGAAACTCCGAGGTGAGAAGAGTTCCTCTCATACAGCAATTATCAAGTAAATCTATTCAGTGGTTCATCGACCTCACTTTAAAGTTGATTATCTCTCCTTGGAGCTGTTATTGTTGGTCTGTACATGCAACTGTTTTTGAGTAGTGGGTCCAGGGAAGAATGTTTTCCTTTGAAAGCTGGCAATATATTGAAATAATTGAGCCACTGTATAAGTGCAGTATATTGTGGCTATGGAGCAGTAACTCCTGAATGAACACAGCACGGAACSGCTAATATCACGTTTCAGTACACAATACGGTATAAAACATATCATGTACTAAAAGACATGGCGTAAAAGCTACTGAAAGGATTAATTTAAATGCAGTATTTTGAACAGGCATCTTATAGCACTCTAGTATTACAGCCCAGATCACAGTGCCTATAGAAGATATTGCTGAAAACTTTCCACTTATAACGTTCTTTTATTGCTTATAATTTTCAGCCTTAAAAGCTTAAGAGCTCCATGCTGATTATCTGCCAAAGACTCTTTTTGAGTRAAGTTTCAGCTAGGATATCTTATCGTGTCTCAAAAATAAGCATATTAAGGTATTTTATTATGGGAAATCTTGAATTCTAAGGAAATTGATAATCAACTCCCTGCACTCTTTTTGAGTTGGGGAAGGTGGCGCTAGCGTTGTGATGGAAGGACTGATGGGCAACATCAGCAATAGCAAAGTCTCACTACTTACAAGAGTATAAATAAAACACTAGGAAAAGTTTTTGCCAAGTGTCCTGGTTTCAGCTGGGATAGAGTTCATTTTCTTCCTAGTAGCTGGTATAGTGCTGTGTTTTGGGTTTAGGATAAGAATACTGTTGATAACACACTGATGTTTTAGTTGTTGCTGAGCAGTGCTTGCACTAGTCAGGGACTTTTCAGCTTCTCATGCTGTCCTGCCAGCGAGGAGGCTGGAGGTGCACAAGAAGCTGGGAGGGGACACAGCCGGGACAGCTGACCCAAACTGGCCAAAGGGTGTTCCATACCATATGACATCATGCTGAACAAAAAAATGGGGAGAGTTGGCCAGGGGTGTGCAGCCGCTGCTCTGGAACTGGCTGGGCATTGGTCAGCGAGTGGTGAGCAATTGCATCACTTGTTTTGTATATTCTTTTATCATTATTATTATTTTCCCTTCTTTTTCTGCCCTATTAAACTGTCTTTATCTCAACCCACGAGTTCTACCTATTTTCTGATTCTCTCCCCCATCCCGCTGTGGGGGACTGAGTGAATGGCTATGTGGTGTTCAGCTGCCTGCCRGGTTAAACCAYGACACCAAGCCATCCTTTGGACTTCCAAAAGGTTGGCAGCAATTTTAAATCAATGGATTGATTAAAAGGAATTGCTTGTTCAATAAGTAAAATCTGCAAAACTCATATAAACTATATGCCAAATTTCTCYATCACATGGTGATTATTAAATCTTTGAACATAGTTGATCTGTATCTGGTTTTGGAAAGCGTAATTGAGATGGAGCCAATGAATTTGACAGCATCAGTTTAATCAATCCCTAACATTTGCTTGGTTTTGTGTGTGTGTGGGTTTTTTTAAGGTTGGAATGAAGCGAAAGTGCAAAAACATCTCTGTTAAGGACATCTGCAGATACTAATGAGGTTAAAATCAATCAAATAGTCTGGTTTAGAAAAAGAAGTTGGGCTTCCATGAACTCCAGGGATAGAAACAATTTCTTCAGAAGGGAAGTGATTTTTGTGGTGTGTATGCCTACCAATCAGTGTGTCCTGCATGTAACTGTGACACAAAGTGCTTTCCCCCCCCCGGGTTTTGTTGAGCTAGACCTGATACTGCATTTGCCACAGAGTACAAGAATATGGACAGCTTCTGCTGTGTCTAAGAGCAAAGAACCTAAAAGGTCACTGCAGCCATGGACATTACTTCTTCGTATTTCAGATAATATTAATCTATTTCGGGTATTCAAAACTTCATGAAATGCTTCTCAGGAGCTTTTAGTTTTTCGTTCTTAGTTTACCACTTTGAAGTATGACTTATACTTTAGTCTCCATTTTATATAGATAATCTATTTAAACAGCTCTAATAACTGAAACATCTGAAGGTTTATGTCCTCACATGTCCAATTCCCTGTTCGTGTACCAAATTTGTCTTTAAGGAAATTGGAGCTCTAAGCTAGATACTAGTAAATTAACCCAGTTTCTAATCTTCCTACATGCTTTTAAATAATGTATTAGCCCAGGAATTATTTGGGCCTAAGTATTAGGCATTAATGTATAAATTCAGTGTATAATTCATTAATCAGATGAATAATTTCTAAAGTATCAACAGAATTAAAGAAGGTCTTAAGGGATGTGTGTTTATATGCATAAGGACATTATAATGTATAAAATTATCATCCTAATATCCTATTGTGACTTGTGTTTGATACAAATACTGCACAGAATGCAAGTGAACATTCGCCTCTGCTCTCTGCTGCCCTCTTTTTTTTTTTTTTTTTTTTTTCCCTATTGAAGCACATACACGTGGCCTAAAATAGACTGAAGTCTCTAGAGATTGGGATAGTCAGCTGTATAAGATAAACTTTTACAGAGCTTCTTGAAGTTAAGGCTAAGTCTGTTTCCCAATAGGAGACATTTCCTTTAGGGTGTCCTTGTTTTCTTTATTTTATTTATTTAGCCTGGCTTGCATAACTATGGCCGTAATTTGAATTTTTTTCTAAACTCTCTGAAATGTTCTTTATTTGTGAACAAGGGATACATCTTCCTCATTTGATATATATTTGGATATCCCGAAAGTTCTGTGACCTTCTATATGAAGATGGATCATTCTGTATGATCTCTTTTTCTCCTTCTTTGGTGAAGTATCCTCTCCCAAGTACTACCTTTACCTCTGGAAAAAGACTCACAAGTGCAGCCCCTTGAACGAGTAGACTGCTTTCTTTCTTACTTAAACAGCTTCTGCAGAGACCCCTCATTCTGCATGTGAAAGAAACCTAATCCCACAGGTGGGTAGTTGCATCCTTGAATCATACCCTGAGGTCTTATTGATCTTGTGGCAACATGATGATCATTTTTGAAGGTCAGGCTAAGAAAAAAATATCCACTCAGGTCTTGTGTTATTGTCTTAAGTGAAGGCCTGTGAGTCTGCAACTGCCCTATGTATGCTCTTAAATATGCCATCAAAAGCCCCTTCTGTCCCATTGTCCCTCATGGCTATAACATTGTAATTTTTTTGAAGTGTTGTGAGATTTTTGTGAAGTTAAATGGAATTATGAAAAAATTTGACTCTGTACAGTACACAGTCAAAGGTACTGAGAATTACGTATGGCTAGCCAGAAGATGGCTAGCCAGAAGATGGCTGGGAAAATTCCCCCAAATGAGGGAAAAGTCCATAGAGATATTCTATGTAACATTTCAACCTGAAAAAAAAATTGGAACCCCTAAGCAGTTGGACTGCAAACTGGCTTCTCCCACTCTCCTCTGCAGACCATGTATCCTTCTGCATACTATATGAAATGCCATAACCATTTCACATTTCTGTGAAAGTCAAAAAACAGCAATGACTTCCCGCTTCTACATCTACACTGTGGTCCCAGTCTAAACTAGGATTAAGGAGGCATGAAGGACTTGGTTCTGTAAGCATTTATTAGAAAAATGGCAAATGAAGTTGTCAACAAAAGATGTAAGTGCAGCCCAGGCTACCTGTTCATGCAAAGATAAGCAACATATGCAGGTGCTTGAATGTGCGCTCTTGTGTGAGCATTTCAGATTTTGTTTTTTGCAAGCTACTCAGAATGCATTATTTCCTTTCAGTCTCCTGTTTTAGGAAGCTTAACTGTCATGTGAGGAACTTGGGCTTTTTCTGAACAGCTAAGTTTCTTTTGATTTTCACTATTTGCATATGACTCAAAATTTAGATTAGGAGCTTACCAGAAAAAGGGATGTACTGAAGTTCTGTTTGATACATAGTTAGAATTGAACACGTAATTTGCTTAAATGCTTTTACGATTTTACAACAAAAGCTACTTCTGAAAAGCAATACATAAAACCTGGGATTTGAGTAAGATGGGCCTGAATGTACAAATATTTGGAGGTCATTTTCAACGCACAAAGTGACAAAGATTTTGGTAAAAGCAAGTTATTAGGGCTCCCAGAAACCATGAAGGGAAAGAATTAACAGTCAGATCCATGTCACAAAAACATGCTGGATAGTAGACTGTGCAGAGGTTGCCTTCAATCAATTTTTTGTTCAAACAGACTCACTGTTATCTGTTGAATTAATGTTAGGCCATGGATAACAAATGGGATTTGAACATGTCATAAGCTGGTAGCCCAGTGACATTATACATTTCAAATCAGTAGTGAGATCTTGGTCTTCATCCTCCTTCCCATTCTGAGCATGAAATAACCTTCTGAGGGGTGGTTTCCTTAAATGCATTCAAGTGGTAACCCTTGAGAATAGTATGGTCTTGCAAAAAATGTAAGTAGTCTTCAGTGGATTCTTCTGAAGTATTTAACATCAACAGATGTTACGACATTTCACTAGATATGGTCTAGAATGGGAATGGAACATGTCATTTTCCTCTCTTATTTCAGATGGTATAAAATATGGCTGAAATCCAGCCCTTCCCCCAGGTTTAACTGATACAATCTCCTTCTGAGACTTGAATACTTACTGGGCTTTTTGCTTTGTTCGTGTCCTATGTTTGCTCATGTTTGAGCCAGTCCGGAATTAGAAGGGTTCAAGTACTGCAAGGAAAAGTTCCTGCTTTCATTCAAGGATCTCAAAACATTTGAAAAATTAATGAATCCTCGTTACAGTTCCATTAGGTAGGTAGATTATATAAATGTGTGAACTATGGCTAAGTGACTTACCTAGGATTACTGAGTGTGGCTTTGTAAAACAGACTTTCCTGTCTGTACTCTTAATTGCACAACCATGTTGTCATCTGATCTCATGGGATCTCTGGTTCTGCCAGAATTGAGGCGGGGAAGGAAGTTCAGCAGCAAGGTCCTACTGCACCTTCTGCTGAGAGGTGACGGTGGGGAAGTCTGGATGAGTCTTGGAGCTGGCCTGAACTGCCAAGCTGACTGCAGTTCAGACAACACTAACATTTTGATTATTTAGCAAAAATCCAAAAGGCACAGAATACCCTGGATGTTAAGAAGGAAATGTTGATGAAATTAGAACCAGTAGTTTTACATCTGATTTTTTCTTCCTTCCCCCCCCCCCCCCCCCCCAGGGCTTTTCTAGGACTAGGGATTATATCTTGTTATCTCTTCAGAAAATAATTTTTTCTCCCATCATGCACTTGTCTTGTCTGATTCTGAAATGCACTAATTGCTCGCTTCTCTTACACTAATTTTCCTGAAAGTTCAAGGATGTTGTGCTTGGATGTCTGCTAATTAATTAAAGGTTATGAGTTGGCTCTTAATCAAGGTTTTTTTCTGAAATCCAGAGCCCCAAATACTCTAAGTGTATAATGTTCATGGCTGAAATGGGTAGGTAATGAAACTATTAGCACATTAAAATGGATCACCATCCGTGATCTAATAGATGAAGTCTAGTACAACTATGTGCACAATTGCTTATCAGTGTGTAAATCAAAGCTTTGTCACGTGGCCCAAGCCTGGGTACTGTATTGCTTTGTGTGAGCGTTCACACAGTCAGACAGCATGGCAGCAGGACACCAAAATAACTGGCGATTACTGGGGGTGACAGCAGACATTGCTGCTCTGGCACRTGGTTATGGCAATCCAAACACTGGAGCAGTGTTATGCATGTGGCAGATAYACAATACGTGATGTGGAGCTTGCTTTCTTTTGTGAACTAGAATAAACTACCTTTACATGAGTATGTTCATGCCAGCAAAATGGCCAGTACTGGGAAAGTATTGGTCCTCTAGTGCTGGTATATTTAGAGAATGAAAAACTCTTTATTGCAGATAATGTCTCAGATGTCATAAATGAGACCCCAGACCCATATGCTGAAGACTGTGGCGGGTCTTTACAYGGGCGTCACCAGGAGCAGGGCAGACACCAAGTGAGGGATGTGCTCCAAGAACAGGGAGAGCATGGGGTTGTGAAAAATTGGGCCCTTCAGATATCCCCCAGGAGCTCASGCAACAAAGAACATTTAGTCTTCTGAGAGATCGAGGCCTGGACMCATGTACACGAGGTAGTTTGGACATTAGACATGTATTTATTTTTATCATCTATATATTTTTTTCCCCATTATTTTAGGTGATGTATTTAAATCACACCTTAGCTGAATCTCCTGTTCCCTCAGTCCCAATTGTTTTTTAATAAAAAAAACCAATTATTTTCAGGTATTATTTATTGCTGCCTCCTCTGAGGACTATATTTTCGCAGTAGTCTAATACTCACTTTTTTTTTTCTTTCTGTTCTCTGATTTTCTTTTTAACATAGGAAATGCAGGTGTAGAAATTTGCAAAGGAGCACAGAAGGTGAGTGAGGGGGCAAATTGTCCCCTCTTCTCTCCCATGAGCTGCCCCCTCACCTTGAACATAAGGTATTCTTCAGCACCGTCACCTCATTCCCCTGATCTCTCTCTCCATAGTTTAACTGTTCAGTCTGTTACTGAAGTCTGAGTGATTGGAAACTGGCTCAGAGGATGCTTTTCTATTTATGTGTCTATTTTTGTCTAAGTGCAAGATTATTAACGAGCTTTTCTTGGCTATACTCACTAGTATGTAAATTATTTAAATTTAAAAAAATAGTAAGAGGGGGCATCTAATATTRTCTTTAAGCAGAAGTTCAGCCGTGAGGCCTGCCACCACTAAACCAATCCCACTTTCTCCTCACCAGAAATATGCAGCAGGTGGAGTTTCAGAGCATATAGCATAGGTTGCTACGTTAAYGTGGCAGATTTCGTCCAGGGAACCAAAACCAAGATCAGGGTCCAGATCTGTTTCCATAGGATACTTCAGAATGGTATATCTAATTCAAAAGTAATTGGAGCCAGGTTATAGGAACTGTCCAATGTATGGAAAGGCTTTACAGGAATGGGGTAAGCATTTGCTTATACAGGTATCAGACTGCTACACAGACTTATTTGGCAATTARGGATTAGTCAGTCATGATCACTACTTTCTTCCCTACTTCATTATTCCTCAGAAACGTAAAGTACTTGTTCTCTCCCCCCTTGAGGAATACGAAAAATGTTAGGCCAACCTTTAAAATTGCTTGGTCAGTGGTTCTCAATATCTCATATTTCATCCAGCTGCTGAGACTGTATAATTAGGATATTAAGACATGCTTTTGATGAGRGAGATACATCTAATTGTAATTCAGATTCTACTTTCTAGAAATCTGAATGTGCTGTAGTACCCGGTCTTCTTGCGTGCTCAAAGAGAATCTAAGTTCTCCGTAACTAAGCCATAAAACCCCAGGTGTCAACCAACTACATATCTAAATACATGGCTAAAACATGGTATATTCTCTTAAAAGTTAATACTGGCTAAAACTGATCTCAACTTTGAACTGTAGCCGTCTCACTTTTATCATATAGAGAAACAGCTTAATCATGGTACTACTGCCTTTATTTCATGAGAAAGCATTGCACTCTTGAAAATTTGGATAGATGGCATGCAAAAAAAAAATTCCTAAGAGTCTTACAGTGTTAAATTACAAATATCATTTATGTGAAGACTAGATTTTTTCCACTCTTGCAATCCATACAGCTAAAACTTGTTGTATTCTGGGCTGTTGCTGCACCAGTGATCGTGAGCGAAGCTAGACCGACGCCATGTAAGTGCTGTAGATGGTGCCTYGGTAGCAGGCACCCGAACTGGCAGGCACCGATGCTGCCAGGGAGGCCGGTGTGCTGCCTGTGCTGCCAGGCCCCGCTCTGGCGAGGGGCTGGGTGCTGGGGCRTCTGGTCTGTTGGCTTCTAGCTGATGGATGCCACCCGTATATAAATATTCTGCAACTTCACAGAGAATAACAGCCCTTTATAATTACAGCTGCACTTTTGCCAACTCCTGCAATTTTACTGCAAGCCTTACAGTATCTTTCCTTAAAAAAAAAAAAAAAAAAATTCCACTCTTGGAATTGACAGGGAACCATTGAGTTTTTGTGAAAAGACAGTCTCTTCTTCGTGTGGCAAAGAGGGTAAAAGTAAAGTAGAGCAAAACCAGCCTCCAGTATTTAGGTTTAAAATTATGAGCTTTTAAAAATGTATGGACCTGAATGCTTGCCTGGGAGTGTTTAGAGAAGTGAGCTTCCCTGTGGGGTTGGCATCAACTCGGCTATGCCCTCCATGGTGCATCTCAGCCAGGGATATCAACAATACGTGAGTTTGCCTGACCCGGGGGGGTTTAGTGCGCTGCAGGGGCTGGGCTGCAGCAATGAGCGGCAGATTGACTTGCTTCAGCTGTGGCGGCTGTGAGCTGCTGTAGCAACGTTTCCAATTTGGAATCATACCTGGGTTAGCCAGATCTTTTTAAAAGAATTTTCATTTCCATTTTTATGTAAGAGACTAGAAAATTTTCTCCATTTCTTCACTCTTCCTACTTTTTTCAGCCAGCTCCTGTCAAAGGGCAGGGAAGAAATAGGGAGAGGAGTTGGCCACTACTCAGAAAATTTTCTTAATCATTCGAGGAAGTAAATACCATTTTGAAGAAGATGCTGCATTCCTATATGCACGTGTATACTTTGGTCACATGCTGCCTGAAAATAGTGCAGTATATCCTCTGTAACTTGCTAATATGTTATTAACAGGTTTCGGCATCTGCAATAAGCTGCGTATAGTTTTATATTGCAGTTGTTCTATTTTTGTGTCAGTTGTGCTAGCAGCTTAGAGCTTAGCTAATGTACCATTGACAAATGGCCCTCTTTGAAAGGAGGCTGTATATATTACATAAATTCATTTGCATTGTATATATTCATTTAGAAATGAAACACAGAAGAGAAAAATCAGTGCTTTTCAAATCAAATATGACAAATTCACCAGCGGAAGATATTTGATTTTTCTAGCTTTTAAAAAACAGACAAGATATTTACCGTTTTGATGTATTTTGTTTTAAACTTAAAAAGACTAAAATATGTTCTAGAGCTGAACTTGTCATATTTGATTGGGCAATCAGTTTGTGTGGGCTTTTTTATTTTTTCTTTCTCTCTGTTTTCAAGATGAGTTTGAATTTACAAGGCTGTATTTTGAACACCTTAACTGAAGTGCTGCAACTTCGATATCCTTTGGGCAGTTCTAATGAGGCAGGAAGGAAGGAAGTAGCTGAATGGGCAATTACCTTCCACCCCAGACATGTTAACTCTCTTATATATTATTATTAATTTGTATTGATACATTTTAAAATTTTCTGGGCTCAGATCCACAAAGGTTCCTGGGCACCTACATTCCACATAAATCCCACTGAGGCAATTCAGCTGAAGACCAAGAACCCCAGAACTACTGTCTGGYACATTGGGGACCATCCGTGCAGCACCATGCCACATCACCTCAAGCTATTTGAGGCAGCTGAACTACCAAATGAGGTAGTTCAGTACAAGTGGGTGCAGTGCAGGAGAGATGCTTGCCGAGGTCCCAGCCACAGAGGTCACAGGGCTGTGAGGAGCTGAGGGTGTCAGAGTACCAGTTCCTGTTAACAAGATTCCTAGTGCCTTTTGCATTGATTGGGAGTTTTATCTGATATCAGTTTACACTCAAACAATTAGAGTGTTAAAATAAATGTTGTTAATTCTTTCCTCGAGGGTGTTGCCTGGGGTTGATATAAGATCCTGACTCCGCTGGTGTTCAGCACGGGTAAAGAGAATAGTTCATTCATCCTTGCCATGCAGAAGTCACAGTCTAAATTATAGCTCACTGTTCTTCTTTGTTTGCRCCTCTCCAGAATAATTGCTTCGATGAAGAAAGGAGTCTGTTCTTTCTTGGAACTATTTACAAATTCTGGATATATTAACTTAATAGTTACAGCTGGAAGAAGTATCAGGAGTTAGATTTATAAAAATGGCTGGTGGTTTTCATTTGTGTATTTAACCAACTGGTTAGAGTGGTTACCCAGGGTGCAGAAATTCCAGGTTTAATTTCCTTCTCTGCCTGAAGGAGTTTGGACTCGCAACTTCCACTTTGCAGGAATGCACCTAAGCCATCAAGCAGTGCTGCATTCAGTGGRGGAGGCAGGACTCTTTGCACCCCTGTCAGATGCTGCTCCATTTTTGTGCAGAGCTCTTGAATATTCATTTCAGCAAGAGCTGGAGTTCCAGTGTCCCACCTGCCAGGTGAGACATGTCTTTAAAGGTCACTGCATCATCTTCTCTCCATTGGACTGGCCACTAATATTCAAGCATTTTGTACAAAAAGGGACAACTCCAGCAGGAGAAACTGAAGGTGACCCACCCCAGAAGACCTTGTATGGTTATAGGGCACTTTCCTGGGAAGCAGGTCTCAGATGAACTTTAGACYTTTATCTTTAGGATAAGAGCAAGGGATATTGGATGCAAAAAGATTGCACCCACTTTCCCACAGTGACTTCCCCTCCCTGCCACACACATGCTTTCCCAGTTCTGCAGCAGAAGTGAGAATTCAATTACTCACATAACATTAATCTGAACAGAGAAGAGATGTGCAAGTTAGGACATGGAGAAGCAGCAAAAAGAATGAGAAGGCAGCAAATCTTTCTGGAAGGAGCAGTGTGGCRGTTTTGTGTTGTGGGTTTTTTTAAGAGCAAACAGCTGAGGTGATAATAGAACAAGTGTATTTAGACTGATTTTTAGCTGTCTGTGATATTAAATGAGGCAATACTATGCCTAGAAACAAGGGGGAAAACACTGCTGGATATTTATAGGTGTCAGTTTTCTATAGCTCTTTTGTTAGACTGAGTAAATGCTACATAGAGTCTTGTCAAGCCTTTCATTGTTTCTCCCCTTTTGTGAAGCCTAGTGCCTTCAAACTCTTTCAGGAAAGAGTCACTTTTGAGAATCTCTGAAAGTAAACAAGTTAAAGAAAAAAATCAATAATCTTGGCTGGTTGATACATGGAGTTCATCACTGGATCAAACAACCAGTGCTAATGCATGTTGGACTGTGTATTGCTGGGAAGTGTCTGGCTGGCTTAAAATGAGCGACTAGAGGCCATGCTTAGCTGTGAAGTGTGAAAACCTCAGACTGTTCTTGACGTTATGGCCTGGCTCAGAGCAGGCAGCACAGTGCTGGCTACGCAGCTCCAGACGTGCTACCGAGTGCGATTTGGAGACTGTCTTTTAATTGTAACAAGCACCACATCGTTAGGAGGTTTGCAAACCCATGCTTTCCAAACTGTTACTGAAGGATGCAAACCCTGCTGTTCTAAAAAATAAAACCTTTTTAAGGTCATTTAAAAAAAAAAAAAAGTAATTGAAGCCTCCTTGTGATCATCTCGGAAGGCTCCAGCGTGGGATTAACCAGTCTTCTGGTGCCTTGTTAAAGTGCCATTTTGAGCATTGCTGCTCAGCCCAGGGGTGCCTGCAGGGCATTTGCTAGTGCATATGCAGCTCATCATGCTCATCAGAGGGCCCCTGGTCAAGCATGTCAGCAGCTGTGTGAGGGATGGTCAGACCAAGTGCAGAGCATGAATTTTTCAGCTTGGCTTTATCTGAGTTCTAAATCTTTAATGGGCAACACATAGTAAGATGTTTAACTTAAGAGTKAATGAGGAAACGTCATAAAAAAGGCTGATGGAAATGAAGGTAAARAAACAATTTCTTGGTTATCGTCCAGACTGGTATTAGGATCTAGCTTCACCATGTAGATAAAGTATGCTGCTAAGTTGTATGCAACTGTGAGAAGATGGGATCACACAGTCCCTCATGTCCATAACCCCAACCTATGACTAAGCTTGACTTTTACTCTGGCAAAACTGCAGCTAAATGCGAGAGCCAGATGTGAGCTGGGAACCGAGGCTTGAGCTTTRCACAACGTGTAAATTGGAGCATTTCTGTAGTAGAGCAGACCAGAAAAGTAATATGCTGATGAAAACTGCATGGGATGAAGGTCTGCTGCTTCCATTTGAATTGTGGTCCGAGACTTCAAGTGGGTATGTGAGGAGTACAGGCATTGGCATGAAACCTCCAGAGGGTAGAAGTGCACCACTTTTCTGTAGAGCTCTGTTTATCCCATATTCTCTTGTTTCAGCCTTCTGTGCCTCTGAAACAGTCCCATTCCAGCCGTGTATCTGAGCAAGCTGGTCCTCTTAACATAGGAGTCCCTTCACACTAAGCAGAACCCTTTTCTGCCTTTGTGGTTTTTTTTTTTTTTTCTTTTTACTCTGTTCATGATAGTTTGCCATGAAGCAATTCATGCTGCTAAGCCAAGCTACAATGAAGTGGAGGTCTTCTCCAGATCCTCCTCTGAAACTTGCTACTTATAGCACTTACATCTCATTAAGCATCTAGTGGTTCTGTAAAACGCCACTTAGATCAAAGTGGCATGCTTTTTTAAGTATCTTTATCTTTGTCTTGTGATATACAGCTTGAATGCTTTACTTGTAGGGACAAAATTATTTTGAAGAGAAAATTTCTTGAAATAAAAGCATGTTCTTTAGCTTATTGATGCATCTGAGCCTAGAAGCAACTTCTAAACACATGCCAAGAGAGGAAGAGTGGTGGAATGCAAATGGCGCTAATTGACGCAAAAATTACTGCTCTGATTAATCATAAGATGGCTCAGAGACCATCGTTTGACTGGAGTAGAGTTTTCTCCTGAGATGTGGAACCTACTTTTTCTTGTTCTCTGCACACTCAGGACTTGTTGTTGCTGCTTAAAGCACAGAAAGGGGTTGCATAAACATTTTAATATTGCATGAGGCTTCTGTAAGCCTGAATAATCTTCATACAAACACAAATGAAAGCAAGCTGCAAAGATTGTGTAGTTTTGTCATCTGGATGATCTGATAGATAAGCCAGCACACTTTGGTGGCTTGTCATGTTTTRTTTTCCCTCCTGGGATAATTCAGCCACAAGCCTTAAAAATACTCTGTCTCCCATTATTATTATTTTCAGCATTCCCTTAATATTTAACCTCAGCTTACAGACAGGTTACACATCTTTAGATACAGCTATGTACTATGACTTAAAAAAAAGATCGTGTGTGAATGGGGTCTTTCATCTGGATGAATCTCATTGCACTTTCTGATCTTATTAACTGTACTTATCTTTGCAGTAACCATGTAGGGGAGATAGGGAACTAATGGTTGGTATTCCCACCTTCAAAACCTTAAACAATGTTTAGAAACCTCCAGCCCATACAGTGTGGGTGCCTAGACTCGCAGAGTCCAGAGGCCCATCAGATCAGCAGGTGATTCATAACAAGTTCTATGGCAGATAATTGAACCTTGGTCCCCAAGGATAATATCGTATTTTCCTTTTTCCCAATGAACAACACGTGCTTTCTCTGGCTGATTTTTAAACTATAGAACCAAAAAAAAATGTTTGTCTGGTACTCCAGGRCTCCTACTACCCACAGATCTGCGCACCAGCTTTGTCAGAGAGCCTCACGCAGGCTTCTGGTGACAGCAGGAACTTAAGCAGTCCTAGACCTCCCTCTGTGGACTGTTTGTCCCTGTGCCATCCCATTGGACTGTGGCCCAGGTAGACATGAGTATTGCTGTCTCTTCCCACTGCTTGGTGTTTTCTAATACATACACTGAATTTGCCTCTTTGTGGCAACTTGTCTAGGACATCTCCTTCCTTCACTGAATGCCTGAACAGATCTTGGGTGACAACTGCTGTGACAACAGCTGTTGCTGTGATTCTCACAGCAGATGGGACTTACCTTTACAGCAGCGGAAGCACTTGGTTTCTGGTTTGCAGTTCTCTTACCAAGGGACTACTGAGCTGCTTACCATGGCTAAGAGCCGTGGGCTCTCTTCTCCGTAGCCTTTGTTTGCTGTGGAGGTAGTCTCAGTGCCATCTTAGAAGACTAGTTTCTYGCAATTTATGTCAGGGTAATTAAAAAAAAATAAATCTGACTGTTGACGTTTTATGATGATTTCAATATATGCCCAGGGTTAACCTCATGTAATAACGAGAATAACATGTTTGACTGCGTTTTCCCCAGCTTCCCCTCCTTCTCTTTCACAACCTAGTAGAMACTCAAAAGACACTGCCGCCTTGTTCACATGAGGCAGGAATGRCAGCACTCGAACACTAGTGTCTTCCTTTTGCTTGGTTTGCTGTTTGGTTGCTTGTGTGTGCTGTTCTGKGCAGGTCCAAGTACATTTACAGCAAAATTAGATGCTTTGTAAAAGGCCCAAAATAAGGGAAAGTTGTGCAGTGACAGAGTGGCTGTTAGAATTGAATAGTTCTCAAGCGTTTGTTACGTACATGATGTTTCTCTAGAAGATGTCCTCATGTTAAAGCCTCTTAGTAGAAGTCCCTTGCATCAATTACTCTAGATGCTATCAATTTTCATGTGAATTGAAGGGCTTCAGAACCACCCAAGATGGTGGTTCATCCCCCGTGTGATGGGATTACAGTTAACCATTGCAATGGCCAAAGGTAACGTTACTAACACAGGACTCTAACAATCCTATTGTCTGTCATGACAAAGAAGAGATGCTCTGTACCAAGAATAGGAAGGATTCATTGGTTTGCAGAACTAAGAAAAACCTAATGTAGGAGGAATGGTATATACTGGGTCATCATGTTTGCTTCCCCACAGACTTGGTTGTAATCCCGTTTAAGATTTAAATAACCCCTTTTAAAAGTAGCTGAGATTCCCTTCCTGCTTCCCATTAATACTGCAGAAAGGTTATTGCTGAACCTCATCCCTCTGCTGTTCAGAAGCTTTGTTTTCATTTCCAGGTGTACCTTTTTAACATCAATTTGTATTTGTTTGCTCACATGCCAATAACTCCATTTGGCTTTAATGACTCTGTTTTTCCTTGCTATCTATCTCCAGACATATTAAAGACAGCAGTATTCTACCTTTTCACCCTGTATTTCTATTTGATATTTGGTCCCGTTCCATTTTTCTGTTCACACTAATAGCCGTGCATATGATCCAATTCAAACTCATCCTGCTGGAATGTGCCAGAGCAGATCTGTACTCAGACTGACAGCTCAAACATGTCTTATGTCTTGTTTTGGCTAATAATTACTGTTAATCACTAACTGTATGACAATACAGGCACTTTCTCCGTAGTCTGGTACTTCTATCCAGRCATTCAGTTTTTTGTTGAAGACTTTATGTTCCTCCTCCTCTTCCCAGAAGGGTGAGCTACTGTCGTTTTGAATAACACTGAAATAGTTCCTGTTTCTGTGTGCAGGTAACTGCCCCAACACTCCTTACAGCTCTGTAATATACGGTTGTTTCAGTTCAGTCTGAAAAACAGCTACAGAATTTGTATCCAGCAATATTTGTAGGAATGGTCTGAAGACCTCTCATTGTGAGTTCCCCTGCCAGGACAGCCAGTTATCACTATTTTGCTTTTAGCTACTCCCTTGTTTCTCTCTCAGCTCCTCCACTAACCTTCAGCTTTCCCAGTCTCATAGATTCCCTCCATGGCACTGTCTCAAATATTTTGACTGCGCAAGTGGAATATAAGGCACTGCCCTTGTTTAGAAAATCAATTACCTTAGCAAATATCTGTATTAGATCCGCCAGCTTTTGCTAAACCCAAGACACCTTTCAACCCTTTTTCCATTTACACCCAATCTTTTACACTTCAGAACCTGTTCAGCCTTGAATTCTGCCAGRGTCGGGCTAACAGGTCTGTATGTCTGGATCGCCCACCCCTTTACTAAATATAGATGCTATGTCTCTGGTCATATGGTACCACCGCTGACTTGATAGATTTATTTAAAAAAAAATCTTTGCTGACGACTTGCAATTACATGTGCCTTATGGCAGAGAACAAATAGGAACAGGCTGTAACGAATATAGAGGAAACTCTCAGCGGAGAGATTGCTGGACAGAAACAAAATTCCATGATTCTTTTCCAGTCCAAAACTGAAACAGCCTATAGTATCTAATGGCATAATTTAGAAGTATTGGGAAATTGTTTTCTGTTTTTATAGGAAATCTCAGTGAAGAAAAGCAATTCACTTTCACTAGCAAAACAGTACTGAAAATTTTGACTTCATGAAAACCTTGCTTTTTCAGGGTCAAAAACCAGAATGATTTCATTTTTCTGTCCAGAAGCTTGCAATAAATGATGGTGTAGACTTAGGAAGGGATGATGGAAAGACTGGACCACAACTCTACACCTTGGCACTTCTGATTTTCATTGTAAAAGCTTTTTGGGTTTTCTTTGTTTGTTCTGCCTAATTTCTGCCATATTCATGAAGCAGGCAGTAGCAGTAATCTTGGGGTTTGAGGGCACCTAGATTACACTAAGGAAAGAAGGCAAAGTAGGAGAGAGAAATGTCATTCAAGATGATCCTAGATGGTATGAGGACTCTGCACTCTGTCACTAAGTCTGCAATTCTCAGGCTGCTATACGTGGACCAATTGCCTARCCCCTTTGCCTGTAAACTGGGACAGCTGGTAAAACCTACCTTTTTAACTAAAGTACTTTGAAATCCTTTAATGAAAAGTAGTAAATATTAAAAATACATAAGCCTTCAATTCAAGTTTGATGTCTCTTCTCACTGTAGGGAATATGCATTTCCCGTACCTAGCTCTTGAAGATGCAATGAGAAGTGTGGGAATATGCGTAGGCTCAGGGTTGGAGAGGGGCAGGAGTGTATCCCTGGCTGTTTCTGAGYTATTTCTTATCTTGTTGTGGCCTTAATCCTGCAGCCCTGGCTCTGAGCTCCTATACGTAACGTGTAATGGTGCCTTCAAATCCTGGACATGGAAGTTCTCTAGGACCTCAAAGGATGTGTAAAAATAGTTTTCAGCGTAGCATCTACATGCTGCATATAATACGCTGTTTTGTATTCCATCTATTGCTGTTCAGTGTAAATTCGATGAGTTTTCACTCTCTAAGGAGGAAATCATATCTTCTTTTTTTATGGCAGGAGTGAGGGAGATTCAGTATTTGGGCCACCAGCAACAGTTCTGAGGTTGGAAGTGTCAGAAGCTGTTTTGACTGTTTCCCCAGGTATTGCGCTCCTGTTAGTGACCGTTTAGCTCACTCAGCACCCCAGTTTTGTTCCCTGTGGACAGAAGACAAAGAATAAGGTGGCGAGTAGTTAATTTCTGTGACTCCTGGTTGAAGCGGATTATCATTTGGGATAGCTTGACTGTTTAGGCATTATTCCCTTGTTAATGTCCAGTTCTCCATGGGTATAACTTCTGTCTCTAAAGACAAAACATAGCTCTTCTGCTGTTGCTTTCCAAATTCTACCTGGGGATTTTTTGCATTTTGAGCAGGCAGAGGATAACCAGTAACATGTTCTTCTTTTGCTTTCCTGAGGAGTACCTGGATTGCTAGGGCAATAAGATAAAGAAAATGTTTCAGATAAGACTCAGATGATATTTTTATTCACATGTGTGCATGTGCCTAAATACCAAGGCATCTGGGCACATCACAGTCTTGTTTCTTTAAGAATATTACCAGAGAGCTACCTTCTAAATGATGACATTTATATATTGTAATAAAATGCATTGTGTTCAGAGGAATGTCCAATACAGTAATTTGGTACTCTATATCAGCTCTCAGCAAGTGACCAATCCATCAAATTTGTTCAGCACTACAAGTCAGAACAAGATTTTTTCTAACTGCCAATGTGGCTAGCTCATGCTGCTTTTAGAAAAATCAAGTTGTGTTTTTTTCCATCCCACATATCATAATCTCTGCCCACGGTAAAGAGTTTAGAATCTGGGCTTGACTGACTGGCTGTTTTTCTTAGAGTTGCATGAGGCAAAGCAGTGCACAGCTTACTCATCCAAATCTATTCAGAGTTTGAAGGTACCCTGTGATACAAATTTACTGAGCAGATAAGAAAACTTGGAAGGCACAAATGGGGCAGATAAGGACGGCTGCAAAATCGCATGGATTCTTTCAGAATTAGTTTGAGAATTTTTGGTGTTTTGCTTTGTTGTCTTTTCCTGGCATTGGTGCWGTGTATTTTTGACAAGCCTCAGCAGTTTCAGAAAAGCATTCAAAAGTTTTTGATGCTCATCTGAACCAATTCCATCTAATCAGAACAAGAGCTGAATGTTACTATTCACAGGAAGCAATTGTATTCATAGAATTTCATCTTTTCTGATGTCCTCAATTTGTCCTCTGACAGAAGCAACTTTTATTAGTCTGTACTTTCACTGTTATTGATTGACCATTTATTATGCCAATGCATCCAGCTTATGTTTACACATAAGCTGTTCAGTGAATCTAGTTGACAGTCGTAATTTGAAACTCTCATAGATTGAGTGAAAGCACTGTCATATTCCTGTCACTTGCCGTATTCCAGCTTTCAGGGGTAATGGTACAGACTTCCACTGCAAATGCTTGTGATTTCAAATGTTAGACTTCTTTCGGTTGTCAGAGTATTCTCCTCACACTGCTGCTTTGGGAAGTCCTCGTATTAGTAGACCCAGCAGCRTATTCACAAGTAGAGACCGCAGCAAGGACATGGATCTGCTGCCAAACTGAACTCATGTAAGAGATTGTATTGTGGTGCACTTCAGGACTACAAAAGACAGCTTTCAGCTAGCTTACCTGTGGCACTGTGGAGCTCAGAGCTGGGTTATGCACCTTTCCCTTCAGGTGGGCTTTGCAGCATGTGGTAGTTGGATACGAAGTGCTGCTTTAAAGCCAGCACAGTATATATCTGCATGGGCTTGCAGCCGTTGCGGTAACTGCAGGTTCCACACACTGTAACTGGGGTTTGGCTAATGAATGCTGAAGTCCTGAAATATTTACCTAAAGCTTATTAAGGTTGTTTGTTAATGCCAGGCTGGGCTAAAATTGCTAAGTAGTTGGCTTCTTCCTTTCTACCTGTAGCTGTGCCAGATGTGTAAGAACAGTCCTCACGGAGTTACTTGTATACCATGTGTGTAAATGGCAAAAGACAACAAATAATCAGACATTTCTTCAGCTCATCATTTATCAGCAGCATGATGAAGCATGGAGTTCAGCAGCGCTTCACTCGGAACAGACACACTGCACATGGCCTTTCCCGCAGGTCCTCTTTTTCTTAGTGAGAAAAGTGATTGTGTGCTCCCAGCGCAGCAGAATAGCGACTGCGTAACTAATACCCATAGTAGCTGTGCCACTTCGAATCACCAGGCTTTAAGTAAATGCACTGCCAACGTAATGGCTATTTACACAACTTAATGTGGCTTATCAAAAGTCACTGAGAATGCAGCTCTGCTGTGTAAATAGTGCTGCAGTTTTCCCTGCACGTTGCATATCACTGATCTTTGTCGTAACTTCTCCCCTCTTTACTAAGCTGTTGGCCAGCTCTACCTTTGCTCAAGCCGGGTGCAATTGGTTTGCTTTTCTCCACGTGGCTTGGCACCAGTGCTGGAGGTGCCTGCCTGCCCCTGCAGAAGCTCACTTATACCCGTGTCCCTCATCTGAATGAGTACGGAGGGTAATGCCAGGCACTTGTGCATAGGTGCTGTGCAGAAGTTGTCATTTGAAGGTGGTTGCATTGGTCCTGCTACCAGTGAGCTCTGGTTGTCACTTGGGGAGCTCTCTGATAACTGTGTTGCCTGGTGTAGATAATACAAGCTATCAAGTCCTCCTGTTACTGATGACATATGATTGGAAAGAGCCCAGGGTTTGTTCATGGGTTTGGGAGGGAAAACCAGCAGTTTATCTGAGAATGTAACACACGTAGGTTTGAAATTGGTGAAGAGCAGTGACTGACCGTTTCTACAAGCACAGTTTTGTTAGGTTAGAAATCACAATTTGTGTGGCTTTAGAGAGTGCGTCTGAGGTTTTCAAAAAACTAATATTATTGTTTTCGAATGAACATTTTTCCTCTGGTTATATATTCACTGCACTGTTTCAGTGTGAAGGTAAAGCTGTTTGATTTCACAGTGGGGTTATCATTTCCCTGTTGAAACTCTGGTTTCTTGAACACTGCATCTTAATATCAAATCCAGCTTTGTCTCTGGGTGGTTCCATAGCATTTTCTTTTAAATAATTTCTTAGCTATTTTGGGGTGGGCTGGCAGAAGGACACAGTGGTGTGCAGATGATATGAGCCCTCATTGCAAAACCTAGTAGCTGAAAGAAGGTAAAGGTACAACTCATACCGCGACATATTACTTGTGTTTGGCTGACAGAGGTTTTCCTCATTTGGAGTTTGTGCTTACAAGGTTGCTTGCTGAAAGGTTACCTGCAGGGCCTGATGGCAGCTCTTGTGAGGGTGATAAATTAATACATTGCACGCTAATCTCAGAAGAGCTGCTTGCAAAGTAAAGCACTAATCAGCAAGGGAGAAGTTGGCTGAACTGTGCTCCTTCGTTAGTTGAGGAAGAAAATAAGACATGCAAGATATTCTTTCCTGTAGCCTCAGGAATAACTCTCTATGTTTTTGTGGACCAGCTTTATTAGCTGGGGTTGGTCCTGCAAGGAAGTGCTAAATGAGTCCTGAAGGTGACTTAGTAATGCCACTCTGGGGAGACTGTGCCTTTGAGGGAGGCAGGACGTAATGCTCCGCTCGATAAAGTCCTGAGGTGAGTAAGGAGCTCTGGGAGAACCCAAAGCTGAGGAGATTGTTCGGGCCAAACCTTGCTCTAGTCTCATTTTAGTTTTCTTTTTTGTTTTGTTTTTTCTTTTTTTTGGGGGTGTTTTTTGTTGTTTTTTTTTTAAAGAAACCAAATTTTGGGAAAGCTGAAGAGATGACAGTGTGGAGGAAAGGAGACAGGAGAGGGGGTTAGAGTCATTATATGGAACAGATTTGGAAAATTTGGAAAGCCACGAGACTGCATCATATTTGGGCATTTCTAGGATGCAAATAGCCTTACTGTGGCATCATCTGTTGGGCTTTATTATCCTTATTTGTTGATGACATTCCTGTTAGTCCTTGAAACATGCTGGGCATTTTTCCATTTCCTTCCTGTTGGTTAGCTCCCCAGCATGCTTTGTCTAAACCCTAATATTATAGCCAGAGCCAGAAGATATGCAGTTACTATTCTGCTTGAAAATACATTTTGAATAATGCTGCGTATATTTTACAGATTTTATATCCATTCTGTAATATTCTAACTGCCTCCTTCACTGATACACAGCCTCTAGATTTGGTCCTATAGTAATGGGAAAAAATACTATATTACTTCCTTCTCTCCTCATTCTCCAATTCTCTTTCCTTGAAATATGATCTATTTTGTTCTTTCTATTTCTGTCTAAACATATATTATGCATCCTGATCCCCACATGCACTTTCTCTTACTGCTTACTACTTAACTTGGGATTATTTGACTTTACTGAAGCTAGCTAGCTGGCTTAGCCCTCTTTCTGTCCCCCTTCTTTCCCCCTCTTTCCCTCTCTCCCCTTCTATCTCCCCCCCCCTCTTTGCCTGCCTATTTTATTTGCAGTGCTGATGGAATGCTCTCAAGATAAAAATAATATATTTATGAAAAAAGCGATCCTGCAGACTCTCTGGAACAACATTGCAAATTATCAGTTGTACAAGTGTTTTGAAAACCTAGTTGCCGTTTTTCAGAGGGGAAAAAAAAAGGTGCCTTAAAGCATTGTGCTATGTAAGTATAATTACTTTTAACCATGAGTTTTGTTTATTACTTCACCATYTATTTCCCCAGTATAATAAGACAAGTGAGTTTTGCTTTTTTTTTCTTGTCAGTCCTGGTTTGTGCACTGGTACCTTGGTTAGATGCTGATTATATACTGCAGAGAATATTTGATTGCTTTGATCCTTTTCATTGGAAGGAGTGATAGGTAAAATCCTAAAAAGGTGAAATTTCAATATCTCCTCTTCTTCTGTGTAGCTCCTCATCTGTCACTGGAAAAGAGGGATTTTTTTAACAAATGTTTGATGGTTCATGTTTCCATTTCAAAGCAAAATTTGGAAGAGTCAATGCTAGAAACTGTTTCTAGAGAGAGAGATCTGTATCAACCCTCCACCCTGAGGATGGGAACGGGCAGGTCATTTTCTACTTTTTTTTTCTTTTTTTTTTTTTTTTTTTTTTAATTTGTTAGGAAGTGGAAGGCAACAAGGACAGCATCCCGCCCCTTTGCCTGGTAAGAAACAAGGGCTGGCCTTGTTAGCACAGTGCTGGTCATCTAAAAGGAGCTCAGCTGGTCAACCTATGCCTGGAGGTTGGCCTTAAAGAGAGATCTACTCACCATGCAAGTACCTCTCTCTTTTTTGTTTTTTGTATCTGTATCACTGCCCTTGGAGTTTATACTCTTCAGATACTGGTTCTGCAGACACTGACTTTTGTGTAGGTGTAAGTGGATGCTTTCCCAAACAGCTCTTTTAAACCAGTGGACATTTTGTAAAGTCCCACCAGCTTTGTTTCTAACCACCCAGAAAATCAGCGGGGAAGCTCTGAGATTTGGTTCTCCTGCAACACCTCAGCCTACCTCTCCCCTGTCCCTTTTCCAGAAAGTCACTTCTGCCCTTCTTAAGCCTTGAATTCTTCCCCTCAGTGTAACTGCAAAACCTGCAAACATCTCTTGTAGGGGATGAGAGTGCCTGCAGATAGACATCTTGCTTCTCAGACAAATGCTGCCTGCCTGCAAAAGGTCTTTGATATACTTTTTAAAAGCCATATCCATTTCCTTCAAAAAGGCGGATCTGTCCCATTTGTGATGTATTTTCACTTCCGTAAAACTTGCTGAAGCAATAATCAACCTTTTCAAAATTCTACTCTCTGCTCACTTCTAAACCACTTGAATATTTTCCTCTATCCAAGATCTGAGTAGCTTGCTCCTATGCTTGCTTTCATTTTTTAAAGTAACTGAGAGGTTTGCATGAACAATGACTTCATGGAAGTGATGAGCAAACAGAACTATTTGGCAAAAAATTCTATCTTTCTATGAACTGACAATATTACAGATTATCTGCTGGGCTTTCTGACTGTAATTCAGAGAAATACATGACTTCCCTGGCTTCATTACTGCATCTTGTGTGGGTGAGCAGGTCCTACTCCCTTTCATTTTACAGGTGTTGCTGTTATCCTCATGTCGACTAACATTTACTTCTGCCGATACAGTGCTTTAGGTCCCTCCTTGAGTGTATTTGATGGTCTCACTGTCTTAAGTAGTGGCTGGAATAAGAATTGCAACTTTCTGGTTCAGAACTTCTGGAATAACCCTGTCTGGACCATTTTGTTCCCATTCGAGAAGTACTCGTATACATCTCTGACCTGCTGGTACAGATAAGAGAAGAATATAGGCCCATTCTGGTGGTTGTTCTCCAAGAGATTTTCTTTAATAGCCAAGCTGAGATGGCCAAGACTAAGTCACGCTGACAGGATGTCATCCCATGAATTCTAAGGAGAATGCATTACTCTGACAAGGATTTTCCATTTAGTCTCTTGCCTGCTACCGATCTGAGCCTTCTTATCAACTGGACCTCAGTTTTTCCTTCCACATGCAGTGGTGACAATGACTTGCTGCTTATCGCATGTTGAGATTTACTAATTCATAGTGCTATAGGAGCTAAGTAGGAAAATGAAGAGGGTTTATGGAGGAGGAAAGGCTTGTATTACTACTTCTTGCATGTTTCCTTTAGTTCCATAGATGTTTATTTCCAGAGAAATCAGTCTTTATTAATCTGAAGTAGAAATTAAGATGTAATTTGTCAAGCCTATCAAGAAAACTAGACAACGCAAGTGAAACTTAGATTTACTCAGTGGCATGCGGTGGGCCTGATTCTGCGTTCAGTGTGCACCTGCACAGCACAGAGCACACCTAAGCACAGCACAAGAGTGGTTTTAACCTTGAGTAGTGGCTGGTGCAGCTGTTCTCTGACTCTGATCAGCAGACACGGCCGCTTGAAAAGGTTGTGAGCAGTGTTGTGGGTTATATGCCTCCAAATCCAACCGGCTCCTCTGGGAAACATTTTATTAGTGTTCGGATTCTGCTTCATCTTTCAAGCTGGTCCTACAGAGCTTCCTCTGAATTGCAATGTCTGATGGATTATGAAGGCTGTGATCCAATATCCTGACTTTATTTGCAACGTGATAGCAGCATGATAACTTCCTCCTAGTAAGTGCATAGGGAGGATGGAAATAAAGCAATCCAAAATGCTAAATAAATATGAACGGTAGAATCCAAAATAGGAAAGTGCATACAGGAAGATTAAGGAAGATGGATGGCTCCGGCATTCACTCTGAGTGGCTGCTGTGGCAGGAGTYCACCACAGCTCAGTCAGGCATGGAGTCATCACCACTGCTTTCAGCAGCCTGTGTATAGCTGCTACTCCACAGGTACCAGATAACTGCCTTCTTGATTGTGATAGAAAAATCCTAGTATGACTGAATTGCCCAGGACTGAGAGTCCTGTAAAATGTAACTCAATCAAGTAGTTCCATGGGCCTGAATACACCTACCGGCTAGGGGCTATCATTTCATAAAAGTCACATCTCTCTAGAGTATCAGCCAAAATCACAGCCTGTTCCTTCTTTGACAGTAGGAGAATCATTTTTCCTTCTACAATGCCTTGCAATATTACTATTAACTATAGATGGTCTTACTCCTTTCTTTTGGTACATCCTGACCAAACTGGAAAAACTGAACTGAACATGGCTACAGAGACAGAAAATAAAGATTTATTACATAGTCCTTTACATAGTGTTGTATCAATGCACAAGCAAAGTATAACTCCTAATACTTCATTCTTACGGCAAAGAAAAAAGGAATCTATATAGTTAAAATGAAAATGGCATTGAATTAACACATTTTGTTGAAGGCCATCGTAAAATCCAGGGCTTGCAGAGGGGAGACAAAATCAATTCATCCTTATTACAATTGCAAGGCTATGATCTTGTTTGCTTAGATGCTATGGCGATAGACTCAAAATTGGCTCTTGGTAAATACAACATAATTTTTGCATAATATTGGTTTAACTGTTCTAGGAATTTTTCATCTCCGGGTGAAATTGCCTGCTAAAGCAATGTTGAAATTGGCCTTGGTTGTGTGGCTTTTTCGAAGCTTTGCCTGATCATTTCCTAATAGATCACGGTAAATTTGTTTCGTGATCCTATTAAGGAAGAACTGAGACGACTGAGCATTCATCACTATAAAAATTGCCAGTTTGTCTGAAGGTTCATTCACAAGTGCAAATCTGCCTTGTTAATCTCCTATTTCCTTTACCCCCGCCAGTACCTTTGCTCAAATTTTGTGCTAAGTGCAGATATGCAATTTTGCGAGTGTAGAAAATGAAAGCCCTGGATCAATCAGGTGTCATTAAAAAGTCACTTCTGATCTTCTGACAACCCTACTAGGGGTGAAGGCTTCACTCTGTGGTGCCTCTAGTGGCAAAGACAGTTTGACTTTTTGCTGTGTCCACTCATTCCTGTCTATGTTGTTCTGGCCCTCACCATAGCTGTATCAGTGCACTTATTTGAGGGACTTAACTGGAAAACAAATCAGTGCTTAAAAAAAAAAAAAAATCCTCAGACTACTTAACACACTGCATTGTTCTTTGGGTATGATCCAGTTGAGGCTGCAGCGCTGTGCACATCTGCATCAGTACAAGGTGGGGAAGGTAAACAGGGAGAATGGGCATAACACAACAGGAAGAATGAGATGTCCTCGGGGAAGAGAAAAAGGACAAAATTGTTGCTGGACCAAATGCAACATGGGGTTGCCTGCTGGCCTGCTGCTGGGGAGACTAGATCCTGTGAACAAATCAGTAACCTGGCCTAAGCTAGGCCATTGCTGCAGGAGGACATGTGCTCTGCTTCATTTTGATTGAAGAGAATAGCTGCTTAGCCAAGAAATATGACCTCAACTACTAAAATTGTTGGCAGGAAGGAGGGGGGGAAATGTTGGTAAACGGTTTAATCAAAATAAAAAATGAAAGAAAAATTAAGAATTATGACCCATTGTGTCTTGCTCTTTAGATTCACAAGACACAGAAACCAAGGAGCCTTACTTCTCCCTAGTATCAGCTGAGACATTCATCTAATAGACCCATGTTCAGATCTCTGCTAGATTTTGGACAACAATTTTGTCTCTGAGACACCCTTCCTGCCAGGCTGTCGGGTGTATTTCAGCATTCTCTCCCTCCCTCCCTCCTAAAGCAGTTGAATTTAACATAAAATAATTGTGTATTGATTGAGATGGAGAGCAAATGTAAAGCTGCCCCAGCGGCGTTGCGACATGCCCCTGGGCCTTCCCAGCTCTGCTTTGAGCCAGGCAGAGTGGGGACTGCAGTCCGTCTTCACACCATGTCCGAGAGCCCTCACCAGCAGGCTATAAATTACACAGAGAGATCATACTTACTAGGGCACTCTTTCTCATGGTATACCTATTATTTAACCCCAAACAGATTTTTTTTTTCCCCCCTTTGCCCATCTATCTTCTTTTCTTTTTTTCTTTCCTTGCCAAACTATGAAAATGCAGATTGAACAGATTCATATGACATTGCTCTTAAATTGACTCAGTATAAGTTAGTCATAGATTCTATAACGTCACAAAGTTACTGTATTGACCCAGCACAGTTTAAGATGTGTTTGAGGCATTTTATTTTAGCCAATATGATATTGATATCATATCCAATATGATACACGATAAAGCACTACATAAAGCAATATAGGCCATATTAAGTAAATTAAGTACTTTGAGGTAACAAGTTATTGTACAAAGGGAATGCTTCTACACAGGATTCCCCAGAAACTTCTTGTTACCTAATATTTTTGTATGAGAGATCTGGAGAAATTGTAAAATAATTGCAAAAGTTGCAACTGAGATGAACAGCAAGGTAAGGTAAACAGCAAGCTTAATGCTGCAGGTGCATGAACTAGATTCAAGCAGTAGCAAGGTGAGCTCTGTTAAGCAATGTGCATTGTAACACAGCCAGGCATAAAGTCTGCTAAAGAAATGGGGCCACGTCTCATCACCCCGTGTGGGATGAGGATGCAGTATTTTGCAGAGCCATGGCACTGAAAAGTAGATTTCACCTTCGGGGTCCTATCCTTCGGAGCATTTCTGCTTTTTACTGTTGGTGAGTGCTCAGCACAGCTAAGCCTCAGAGCATTTGTAAAGACCTCAGTGTGGATTGAGTCGTCTGACTTTTCATCCTTGACTTTGAACGCTGTGTTTGACTTTTTACTCTGGCGAGGTCGCTGTGATGAGCCAAATGCAAGCAGGGTGTATTGCTGACACTGCTTCTGTGAACAGTAGGAGTTGAGCAAAACATAATGTGCATATTTATTTTGCTCATTTAACATGCAACAAATAATTTAAATAAATTAAAATGCTAACACCTTAATGGCAAATCAATGAATCACTTAATGACAATAGATTCTCCTGTACCTTTTGTATCTGCATTAATGCTGCATTAGATCAAATGACTTTTATGATGATGGATATGAACTGAACTCATTTAGCAATAGGACAACCAGCAATTTCTTACTGTGAGAGTCTCGGCATTTCTGTCAGGGACCTTGATTCAGGGAAACGTGACAGTTCAAAGTAGCATTTGGGTTTCTGTATTTGAAGCTTCTATGGAAATACCTTTTAGAAGGAGAGCTGTGGTTGAGTATTTGCCCAGTGTGCAGAGGGCTACAGAAAACCAGTGAAAATTAATTGCTGAAATCCCACACAAATTCTTGTTCTTTTCTGAGTATTTTTGCTAGCTGAAAAAAAGGGATGGATGAGTTTTGTGTTGGTTCCCCCCCTTCCCTCCCCAGTTATCAAAAAATTAAGGACTCAATAATTACAAAATTACCAACTTCAGGATTAAAGAAACCTTGGGCAGCTGATTTTACTTGCAAATTGGTCCTCTTCACAGGAAAATGAAATCGTTTATGTGCAAAACTGACCTGATCTTAGAGTTAACTGGAGATATTTAATCCCTATTTTAAGACCCTGGGTCAGCTCTATGGGATTGATACCCTACCCTAAGGAAACCAAGGCCCCCACAACTTCTGTTGTTTTCCATAATCCTGAACAAAATTCCCAGGAAATTCCCCCCTCAGAAAAGACAGTTGAGCTTAGATGTTTCCCAGCCCATCCGATTTTTCTGTTACAAAGATTATGCTATCGTCATACACTTTAGTAGGAGTGATCTTTTGTTTATAATGTACCACCGCCATTTGCATGAGATACAGTGTTAATCCAAGAGGCTTGAACCAAGGACAACAGGAGTGAAGAGCCAGGCCTTTACGTTAGCTATAAATCTCATTCTGGCATGGAGAACTAGCAGGTTCTTCAAGTTCCTCTGACCAGCTTCGAGAGAGGCATAATCATGTGCACTAGAGCCGGTATCCTGTACCTGAAACTGATGTTTAGGGCATCTCTACGTGGATGCGTTTAGACATCCTGGAGCTTGCTCTGCCTGTATTTGGCGTGGTCTTAGTGCAGCAGCGTGACAAATCTGGTGTGTCCCATGGACAAGGCATCCTCAGAAAGAGTAAGCTATTGCCTCCTATACTGCTGGGTAAGAGCGCAGACGTGCGCGGTTATCGTGGGGTGGCTAATGCATTGTAAATCCGCATGCTAGTTTATCTTGCCATAATACATCTGTCTAGCCAGACCCTTAAATTTATTAAGTGAATTTTGGGTAAGAGCTGTTGTAGTATGTATAAGGACATTTGACTGTGTTAAAAAATCTTGCATGAAATCTAGAGCATAGTACCTAACCAAAATTTACAGCAGTGGGACTTTGATGTAACTTTTTACTTGCATCTGGATCCTTACAGAGAGGTGAATTTCTGCTGTGAGATAGGCTGATATTTACTGAACTTGCTTTTCATTTGTCTCTGGCACATTGCAAGCCTTTTAAAAGACACCCTTTTTGCATTTCTGAGCACAGGAGCAAGTGCTGCAGCTTCATGCATTATTGAGGAGTGTGGCCTCAGCTCGTACGATATAGCAGGGATCCAAATGATCTGCAGACACAGGCTTTTTATATGTACACAGAGGGGTCAAAAATGAGGTTCCAGAGAGGTAGAAGAGTGAAAGGACTGAAAGCAAATGCAGAACATAAATAAAAAATTGTTCTTATGCAAAAATAAGCAAATCATTTTTACTGAGGCGGCAGCAGATGAAAATACTGGGCTTTAGAARTCCAGGTGACCTCTAAGCCTTTTTTTGTGATAATCTCAGCTGGCCAAGCACTCTGTCTCTCTCAATTTCTTCTCTAGAAGCTATTTTGCTCTGTGTATAGCTATTGAATATTCTTTGAAGCAGAACCTCGGTAACCCATTTYGTGGCTGAATGCTCTCACCTGAAGGTCATATCTAGTCATCCATTCCCTTCACCTGACCTGTATCATAATGAAGAAAAGCCTGCAAAGTTATTTAATAGCCAAAGGATATGCTTTAGCGTGAGAGAATTGAAGTGCTTGGTCCCTTTAAGTGATCAGGAAAAGATCGAGTGCTCACTTTGGGACACTTCATGACCTGTTTTTCTCCTTCTGGCAGTAGCTATGGATGTTAATCCCACAGAGTGAGGTAGGAGAAGGACCTGTACGTGCTAAGTGACAAATCCCAACTTGGACCACAGATTTCTATCAAGGGGAGAGGGGGCAATGAAGTGTTGAAACAAAGTGTAACAGCAAATCCTTCCCCTGCCAACACCTTCAGGTCAAGTCTGGATGCCTTTTCTGGAAGATCTGTTTTAAACAGAAGGGATGGGGCTTAATAAAGGGGCAACTGGGTGAAACGTAAGGACCATTGCTATGAAAGAGCTCAGATTAGATCTAAAGCTATGTCAATGAATTTATGACAAGGCTTGCTTCCAGGTGATGGCAGGAATTATTTCATGTCAGGCAAGTGTGTGCATTTGAGATTTTGGAAGTCTTCTATTTTCCTGAGCAGGACAGCCTCAAGATTTTCAAAATTTTATGTTTATTTTTCTCTTCCCATTAAAAACAAACAAACAAACAAGCAAAACCACCCAAAACCAGGAGAACTAATTCTRGTCTACCTCAGTGGCTAGGCCAAGTCCTCCCCCTCTTGAAGATCCTCCAGATGCAAGTTCCCTCGTGAGCTTCCCCATTCCTGTGCATTGGCTTTAGCACCTGTACAGCCACARCCTTTACTGTCCACTCATCTGCTGGCATATAGTGTTCCCTGGGTTTGTGGTAACACAGGGGTCATCGCTAGTTCTCTTCATATCTCCATCTGTTTGTCTTTGCACCTCTTAATGCTAATTGGGCCTGGAAAAATACCGTCTACATGCATGCTCTTGTATACCTATAAAATGCTCACACTAAGATTGGCAAGTCAGTGTAGCTGGGACCTAAGTTAAGCCAGTAATATAATTTTAAGGCTCTGGTAAATATATCAATGGCTTTTGTTATCTGCTTTGTTTTTTCAAGTGTTAGTTCTACATACATAAGAGATGAGTAAGCCAGACTTTTTGTTCAAGAGATGCTAAATTATTTCCATAAATCTTATATTACTGTCTGTTATTATTATTATTATGAGTCAAGGTCCCTGACACTAAAGGCTACACRCTACAATGAAACGTGTTCATATTTTCTGTGTTTATGAATTTAAATTATGGCAGGGTACTTTTTTTCTCTTCTGTCTCGTGCTTTTTCTCCTCAGAGCACTCCACTGTGGATATTCACAGATGGGCTAATAATAATCGCAAGGGTTGCCTATTTGTCACCCTGTCATGGGTTGCCAGAGATTCTTTATTTGTGCTATTAAAAACACACAAATAAAAAACACCTTTTAGCTGTTCAATGGTCCTCCTTGGAGGCCTATTTATTTTCCAGAGAGGAGTTGAAAAATCAAGTTTTTAATCCTTAAAAGAATAAAGAATGAGAGAGAAACTTTCCTGCTTAATTGTAACTGATCTAGGTCTGCTTTCTCCAGTCCTGCCAACACACACCACTTACGCAATGTGTTTCCTTTCTTTATCCAAGGTAGGATATGAAGGAAGTTCAGATCATAACCAAGCAATGAAGAACGAGTAACACAATGTGCTACCAGTTTGACAATAGCTTTATTTACATCACCTATGTGTTACAGAATCTTCTTGTTCTGAGCTTTTTTTAAAGCAAAACTTTTTCTTACTTTTGTCAGCCAGGTGGCTTTGCTTTTCTTTCTCACACATTTCCACCAATTCGTCTCCCACCTTCACCATTGAAACAACCACTTGCAGGTCATAATATAGCAGCTATTTCCAAGTATAAGGSAACGGTGTACCCAGCCATTGCAAGACAAGGTGCAATGATGCGTATGAAATTCACAGGTAAAACTTGACTATGTAGCTCCAGGCATTTCTCCCAAGCAGGACTTACCCAGCAGCCTTTGTTTCACATCCTAGTTTTGTCAAAAATATCCTGAGAGTTTTTCACTGATTAGAGGTTATGAAAACTTTGCTCTCATACTGGTGCTGGTATGTGTAGCACCGCACCCATACYGGTATGCTGAGCCAGGGTATTAGCTTAGCAAGTGTTTTCAGAAGTACCTCTGCGGCAGTACCCAGTCCCCTCCCTGCCAACACGCGTCTTCCGTGGCTTTGTCTGGAGCACAAAGAAAGCTTTTGGGACAGGGAAAGTATTTCTCTGTGTGTGCAGGCAGCGCATAGAAAAATGCGCTGATCTTGGCTGGAGCTGATCTTGGCTGGAGATGACAGGTCAGGTCACAATAGAAATAGGGAATGCTTCTAGTGGCAACCAATGTTATTCTCCTCCCCTGTGGCTGGACTTTATATAAGCTTCAAAGTTTTTCCACAGCGCTGTCTTCTAGGATCCTGATAAATTATGTACACTTGCTGGAGTTGGCTATCTGATAATCTCCCTTCTGGTGCTCTCTCTTACAAAATTACTTCCTCTGGGAGCTTCTAGTAATGGAAGAAATGGCCAAGATTAAGTGGGAGCTAGCTAATTGGTAGACGTAGGCTACCTAAGCATTAAGTAAAGTAATCCTACTTTATACTGTTTTTCTCAGATCTCGTTTCTGTTATCTAAACTTGCTGCTATGTCTTCAGCTGGAAAACAGAGYTTAGCTTAATGAAGATGCACTTTCCCCACATTTTACAATTGATTACTCATTATAATAAATACATTCAGCACATTTTCAGAGTTTGTCCCTGTTACAATCTGCTGTTCGCACTCACACTAATGTGGCCATTTCGTTTTGGGTTTGTTGTGCACAAGTGATAAAAGCCATTAATGTTTCCCTGGGGTAGGTGACAGGATCTTTCATAATATGCATGTCCCTTATTGGCATTGGCTGACTTGAGGTCCAGGACAGGTACTTCTTCAGCTTCTGCAAGAGGCATAAGGTTATTTACTCTGAATAGTGAAGAACTTTGCTAAATAGAATGCCACCAAGGAACTGAGTTCCTTGGAATTGAGAATCCACATAAATCTGATCACCAGTTAGGGATATCAACACTGACAAGTAAAAGAAGTCAAAAGACAGGTCAGCACCCTCCATCTTACACATGCAAGAACAAGCAGGTAAATGTGGAACATAGTCCTGTAGACTTAATCCTAAACTGTTTCTGTTTCACACTGCTGAAAAGCACCACAGGTAATGAGCAGCTGTACTGGGGCTGCTGACTTCTGCCCCCATACCAGGGGACACCCAGCAGACTGTGGCTTCTACTGAAATGCTGGACCCTTATGTAGACCATAAACCATCTTCATGCAAGGTTTTGAGTATGATATTTCTAAAGTGCCATAGCAGGCATTACTTTTTTTTGGTCTTCCCTTCCGCTGTGTTACAAAAGTTCAACAGACCTAAAAATGAGGTGGCTGGTCCTTTGAGGACCAAAAAACTGTGGTTTCTTTTATGGCTGCTAATCACAGTTGTTCTGTTGCACATGGTTGATAAGTTCAGTAATAACAGACAAACTGCTGATGAGTCCTGTGGTGGTTGTCCTTGGTATATACTTGCTTTTGACATTCAGGATTATCTTAAGCATGTTTTAAATGTCAGGAGGGGAGGTACCGTGAAACACCAAGACAGTTCATCTCTAGCTTAACTGTTTTATTAATTTCAGATGCTTTCATCCTACTATAATAATCCTTTTCTTCACCTCATCCTGCTTTTCTGTCCATCGGGAACCACCTTTGCTTAGCAATGATTATTTTTATATACTTGAAATTTCAGGTCTTGGCATTATTGTGAGCTGCCCTGTGTGGGCACCGTACTGAGTGTGTGTGCACGTGTGTGTGTGCATGTGTGAGCTGCTCTAGCTCATGGAGACATTCAAATGCGAATAACTCGATGTTAGTCTTGTAGCAAAGGTTGCAGTACTTTGTATTGGCTAATACAGGGCTACTTGTAAGACTTCCCTAAGCCTCAGGTTGGGCTAAGGAATCACTGAAGAGTTACTAATAGCAGTACAGGACTTACCACCTAGCTAAGTATCAGTGTAATGTGCTTTACTGCTTCTTGGCCTGCTGTTCTTCTCCTCCAGCTTCCTTCTCCATGCTTTCTTGTCTGTCTTTTCAAGAAACCTGGGTTTTTATTCTTCCTTGCTGATCTCCAGCTCCCAGGATACTGTCTGGAAAAAGGCTGCAATGGGTTTTATATTTTTACAGAGCCTCGTTTATGAAAGCCTATGATGTAAAGATGCACAGTTTCTACTGAAGAAATGTGTGTGCCAGGGATATGGTTAGTTTCTGTTATGTGAGCAAGGTTGAGCACAGTTGAGTTTTGCTTTATGAGCAATAAACTAATATTTCTGTAGTTTTAATATTGTATAGTCTGTGATATTAGAAGTTATATCACCCTTTAAGTCTTATATTCAAAGGTTCAAGTGCAGAAGATTTTTTTGTTTGCTGAAAAGAAACTACACTATTCCAACTTCAATGGTAAATAGCACTTTTAGCTTTGAATTGGCACTGGGGAGGGGTGATGTATTAAGGCCATCAGAGTGTTGCAATTCTAAATGACCAGGGCAGCAAATCTCAGTCACCAGCAATATTCCAGTATCCACAATATTCATCCAGCCCTGTGTGTGTCTCCCCAGGGTGAAAGTGGTGCTGCTGTGCTGGCGACTCTCCTTGCTTACCCAGGCAGAGTGACAGAAGAAAGCTTCCATCCTCGTGGGCTGAAAGGGGAATGTGGGGGGTCGCAACGGTGTGTAGGGAAGGGGGGAATCATGCTTTGGAAGCCAGAGAGAGGGAAGGGTAGTCTCAACTGTGTTGCAAGCCCCTGCTGGCAGCAGGTCCCAGGCTCCCAGCGGGATCAGATTGACTGGAAACAAAAGAGTGAGAGAGAGGAGGAGAATTTGTCCTGGTTTTGGCTGGGGTGGAATTAATTTTCTTTCTAGTAGTTGGTATAGTGCTATGTTTTGGATTTAGTGTAAGAAGAATGTTGATAACACACTAATGTTTTTTAGTTGTTGCTAGGTAGTCTACTTTCTCAAGGACTTTTCAGCTCACATGCTCTGTGAGGTGCACAAGAAGCTGGGAGGGAGCATAGTCGGGACAGCTAGGCCAGCTGGCCAATGGGGTATTCCATACCATATGATGTCATGCTCAGCATATAAGGCTGGGGGAAGAAGAAGGAAGTGGGGGACGTTCGGGGTGATGGCGCTTGTCTTCCCAAGTAACCGTTACGCGTGATGGAGCCCTGCTTTCCTGGAGATGGCTGAACACCTGCCTGCCCATGGGAAGTAGTGAAGGAATTCCTTGTTTTGCTTTGCTTGCGTGCGTGGCTTTTGCTTTCCCTATTAAACTGTCTTTATCTCAACCCACGAGTTTTCTCACTTTTACCCTTCCGATTCTCTCCCCCGTCCCACCTGGGGGAGAGTGAGCGAGCGGCTGTGTGGGGCTTAGTTGCCGGCTGGGCTTAAACCACGACAGAATTGCATCTGCCTGCAACACCCCAGAATCCGTGTCCTGCAGACTTAACGAAGTTGTGATACTTGRTGAAGGCACAGTCCAGTACTGTGTGTGAGTCTGATGGTATCGCCAAGAAGTAGATCACGCTGTGTTCGACCCATTAGTTGTTTTTCATCGTGGTTCTCACTGTGTGTTCAGAGATGTTTGTAAGGGAGAATAGCTTCTTGGTGTATCAATGCTTTTTAGATACACTTCAGTGGGATTGAGACAGAATTTCTCAACTTACTCTACAGCAGTGTGTTTATGGCATAAGTGGTGAAGAAATGCCCATGAGACACTATTATACTTACCTTCCAGATGATGGAGTGGTTATTCCAGCCACAAGGCCCATCGAAGGGAGATCAGAAGATAATTGACTGTCAAGCTTTTGAGCAATGTTAAGGTCAATTGCTGCAGAGGTCAGTTTATTTGAACAATGGGCCCGTTTACAAAGGGTTACAGAATGCTAATAATAATTTTTGCTTTAATGGAAGTGCTCAACATTGTCAAGGGAGAATTAACTTTTAAATGTTAAGCTTAAATATCTTTTTGAAATCTGAAGGCTCTTGGACAAAGAACCCAGATTCATTTTTTTTTTAATTGCAACGAAGGTGAAAGATTTGAAAAAAATATTCCCTGGAAAATGCCAGAAGTCAATGCTTTGATTGCATGCCAAAAATTATTGATTTTTACCTCCAATCAGTCAGCTGAATTGCTAGTGTGTGTGTGTATATATTACATGCATRTATGTATGTCTATGTTTATTTCAAATTTTCAAGGCTTGAGAAAATAACTTGGTAGGAGTACATAGAAACATGACTGAGGGAAGTAGCATGACTGGGTTAATACTGGGCGGGGGGGGAAATATCTTACATTGCCAGTAAGCAGAAGAGAAGTTAAACTACCCAAATTCCTGAGGCTTCTGTCCTGAATAGCCATTGAATCTGAGGCTCAGGAAACTGCTGGTCAGGCTCTAGAACAGACTGGAACAGCTGTGCTCAGAATAAAACCTTATTTTTTTCTGTGGTGCTCACTGTAGCTTAAAAAAAAAAAAAAAAAAGAGGTAATTCCTTAACTGATGATTCCTGAACTCCATGTACGTGTAATTAATAGGAAAGCTGTAAGACCATGGAGAACCAAACTGTTGGCTATTGCATATATTAGATCATGTATGTACTACCTTCCTGTTTTAAAATCAAGCTTAGTATCAACGAGTTTTCTGGTAAAAATCAGCAAGATTTCTAGGTCGATACATCTATTGCGTTCATAGAGGGTGTTCTTTCTACCATTTGAAGTCACCAGAAAAAGCTCATAGTCCTGCTTCCAGCAAAACGTTGGAAAGCACTGATTTTGGCATCTACGCTTGCTGAGCCTTCCTACTTCTCTTGCTAGTGGGAGCCTTGGAAAGGGAGAGGAAATCACTCTGCTATACACACAAACGGTCTTTGTTTTTAATATCTCTTTATTTTTTGT
The DNA here is from genome assembly GCA_030449065.1 of Oceanodroma leucorhoa. Classification (NCBI taxonomy): domain Eukaryota; kingdom Metazoa; phylum Chordata; class Aves; order Procellariiformes; genus Oceanodroma; species Oceanodroma leucorhoa. The sequence goes on from JASVER010000043.1 coordinate 3,741,046, forward strand.
GTGTATATAGAATGACACAGTGAAGCAGCATTGGTGGGAGTTCCCATGTCTCTCAGCCCCCCTGTTCTGCAAGAGCTCTTTCTTCTTCATCAGTTATTAGTGCATTTTGTCAGAGGGCTCAGTTGACCTAACATGGTTTCCAGGGAGAGCTGCCACCAGGACACTCCTTGGCTGCATGCAAGCACCATTAGCTCAATTCTAAGGATGCTGGTTTCTTTTGTTACTGTGGCAATAGCCTTGAGTGGTCTTTTGGGGCATTGGGGAGTATTGGGCCTGTGTGCTACCGTATCTGCTGTAGCCGAAACTGGACCTGTATGAAAGGAAGATAGATGCTGAAGGAGTCTGAGGAAAATTGGCAGACTTATTAGAAAAAAACAAACCAGGTCTTGTTGCTATGGTGGACAGGGTTGGAAGTCCAACAGAGGTTTGAACAGCTTTTAGAGGAGTGGCTGCAGGACTGTGTCTAGTGTTAGGAAGTACAAGGTTCCTTCAAGCAGGTCTGCGTGATATTTTGCAGGCAGATGAGAGCTCATGTGCTGGTGTTCTTAACCTGCTGGTGGTTACATGACCACAGGAAAGCTATACTCAGGCGGAGCTGGTGTGCCCTGCTGAAAGGGGGAACATATTCACTTGGTTTGGCACTGGTAGCCAAAGCTCTGTGTCATTTCTTTCTCACCTGACTTAGGGCGTGCAAGGCAAAGTGGGCTTGCAAGGCAGGGTGGGCTTGCAGAGCAAGTTCGCACTTGCCTGCAAAACACCAGAAGACCAGATCCTTGAATGGGTCTTGCCAGTTTAAGAGAGATATGAAGACCACTCAGGCTCCTAGCCATTTTCCACTACCTAAGTGGTTCAAAGAGATGGTGAAATGCRTGAAAATCCCTTTCTTCTAGTTCATTACTATACTGTGGGGCACTAGGAGACTGAATTAGTTGCCTAATATCCCTGAGCAAAGGGAACCATCCACATACCTTTGATTTTTACATTAGTCTTCATTCCTTTCCTGTCCTACGCACTTTAGGTGGAGCATTCTGGAGCAGCGTTTCAGTTTTATTGTTTTTTCTTCTTTATGATATTTGTGCAAGCTAAAGAAGGTAAACCGTGCCTCCATGTAATTGTTTTGCTTTCTGGTTCTCATGTGCTAGCATACCCCTGAAATGTTTGTATTGCATGTTCCTTAAAGGAAAGCTTACTGCTTGGCTCCTAGTCCAAACATGTGAGATCCTAAGAAACMTGGAGATTTCCAGAAGAGCTTAGCTGCATAAATGTAATTGCAAAACTGGAGCAAATGTTCAAGTGCTACCCTTATGCCATTTTTGTATGAGGAATCCTGTATAATTGGTTCTGGAAATCTGGTGAGGAGCTGGCTGTGACCCTTTCTGTATGAGTGCCACCCAAATAATGGCAATGAGGAGGGGAACGTGCCAATGGATGTAAAGCATTCGAGGACTAACTCCATATTAGTCACGTGCTGAAACAAAAATACTGTACTACGCAAGCTACTGGACTGCTCCAAGTGAATCTCTGTGGGATGTACAAAGCTAACTGTTTAGATTCCTCTGAAAATCCAAACCTCAGCTGGACGAAAAAGCATGGCTCATGTATGAGTCCATATCTATGCAAGATTCCTGGCTAATCTGGAACCAGGGTSCATTGGAGTCCATGCAGTGTCTGTGTTTTCATGTGCAATGAGAGGGGATCTAGAGAAGGGGGACAAAGAAACAGCAAGAAAGTGCTGCAATGCAAATAATGCTGTGAGTTTAGTTAGAAGCAGCACCAGCAACCTGTATATTRCTATATCTGCTCCAGTTCATCCATCTCTACTTAATAGCTTTTTGGCTTGTGTCTGTTAATAGAGTGTCCTGGTTTTGGCTGGGATAGAGTTAACTTTCATTCTGGTGGCTGGGGGGGGTGCTGTGTTTTGGGTTTGGTATGGGAAGAGCATTGACGGCCCACTGATGTTTTGGTTGTTGCTGGGTGGTGCTTGCACCGGGGACTTTTCGGCCTCCCATGCTCTGCCAGGTACACAGGAAGCTGGGAGGGGAGGGAGCATAGCCCGGGCGGTTGACCTAGCTGGCCAATGAGGTATTCCATACCATGTGACGTCATGCCCAGTATAAAAACTGGAGGGGGGGGGAGACGGGCTGTCGTGGTTCGGGACACATGGGTCGGTCAGCGGGTGGTGAGCAGTTGCATTGTGCATCGCCTGCTTTGCATATTCTGTTATTGTTGTTRTTATCATTGTTGTTATCACTGTTCTACTTTTATTTCCATTATTAAACTGGTTTTACCTCAACCCGTGAGTTTTCCTACTTGTGCCCTCCCGATTCTCTCCCCCATCCTACCRGTGTGGGGGGGTGAGTGAGCGGCTGCGTGGTGTTTAGTTGCTGGCTGGGGTTAAACCACAACATAGAGTTATAAAATACCTCTTATTTGATGATAGTATATACCTGATTGTTCTCTGTATGCTCAGATGTTTTCAAATTTTTGGCTATACTCTAGGTTTCTAAATTAAGACATTTTTGGACTTATGCATATTAAGTAGTGTAAGAAAAATGGAAAGTTTTAGCATATTCTCTTTAGTTTTTGCAAGCTTAAATGATGCCACAAAACACACGGCAAAAGAGAAACAAGGCTTAGATGGTTACATGRTATGTAGAAGGTCACCACAGGCAGAAACAGAAGTGAAAGAACTTGGAATATAGTAAACCCAGGAGTCTTATTCCCAAGTCCTTAACAAGGTTTGTCTAGGAAGGGATGAGTTTATCTTACCTATGTTCTATGTACACATTGGAAGATACAGTAAGTTTCTATCACTTTTTTTTTTTTTTTTTTTTTTTTTAAACAATGCAGTTGTTAACAGTTGTTTTACTATGTCTCTCAGTTTGGTAAACTTTTTATTCACACCCTTGGGAGTAATGGGTATCTTGTGTACAGAGATGAGCAAATGATTGTAGCAGTGGCTTTTTAGTTGCAAGGCAGTAAAACATTATGATACTCATTTGCGGTGTTGTACAAATGTGTAAGTCTGTTCATCACATTGCCCAACGCTAATGCATTTATATGACTACAAATTCCATTACTTTATGCAACTGAAAGGACAGAGGACTTTGCCAGATAAGGGAGAAATCCCAGAGCACTGTTATTAAGAACCTGATGTCAGTCCAGAAAGAGATAGTATATCTTGTTTTAAACATTCAACAAACCAAAGCTGAACAAAGAGGAAAAATAACAAACTCAAGATGGCTTAAGTTCTGCTTCAGGGCATAGGCAGATTGCCATTGAAAGGTAGAGGAATAATTGTCTGCTAAGCAGACCTAATCTCTGAAACAGGCATGGCTTTGAAAAATAATGATACTAAACTCAAACTGTTCTTTTACTCGCTGAAGAATAAGAAGTCTTATATGCTGCAGGAGGTTGTTCTAGAGATAATTTTATTGGAGATTAGCTTTCAAAATATTACCATAAATTATTTTTTAAGACAGTCAGGTGGGGCCTGGAAGTTTCTACGGTAGTATTCATGTTAAAACATTACTAAAATCAGAGGGCATAGATTTGCCAGTCTCACAATGTTCTAGTGCCAGATACCTAGCTGTGTTCAGCTTTTAGAGAAAAGGCTTTACTAGAAGCCTTCTGCTCCAGATGCTGGTTGGATCCTGGCCGCGACTGAGGGTGACTCCTACYGATAGTGGATGTGGAGGAGGCAGCTCTTTCGCCTACCTGGAAGATGTCAGATAGAGTAATACTGAGTCTAAAGGCAGCTGGATCTGAGCAGGATCGGTGAGCGAGCAACGTGGAGTCAGGAGGGCTGGAGCAGCGGTAAGGAGCTCTGGAAAGGCAGATTTAGGGATCTATGAGCAGACAGCTGTAAGCAAGAGCTGATGCCTCCCAACATGGTTGCAASTGTGCAGCTCTCACTATGCCAGCTAAAGGTCTGAGTTTCCCAGCTTGACTTTTTCCAAGCTCTGCTGAGCACAAGGTGGGACTGGAGAATATGCATGCAGGTATAATATTTTGCAAGTTCTCCAAATGACTCATGAGCCAGGGACAGGTTAGTGTGGGGGGAAAGGAGAAAAAGGGAAAAAAGTTATAAGGGTTTAGAATTGAGAGGGATTCAGATAAGCAAAAATGGGAATAGTGTACTTTTTTCCTATTTCTCAACTAGAACAGAGTTACAACCCCGGGGAGCCCGGGTTGTCAAAGCTTCTCTGAAAATGCCYCTGGGTGCCCACTGCATCACTAGGTAGGTAGTGACACCCAGTGACACTTTGGCACCTCTGCCTTGCTGCAGATGACATACAGTCACTTTTGAAAAATCCCTTCTTTGTGAACGAAGATAAAACTGGGAGAGTGTTTTAAATTTGTATATTTATTTTCCTGGTTGGTAAAGACAAGCCTTGAAAGAGAATCGAGAGTGAAGTAGAATAATCAAGCAACTCATTGATCTAAAGTTAATCTGCTGCAACTGCCTCAGCAAATGCTAAAAATGGTCTCCTTTCCATAACTGAGGAAACGGCTTCTGCCAATATCCCTCTAACACCAACAGCCCTTGGCACTCCTGTCAAACACACTCTGTGTTTGAACAGATCAAATGAAACTCATTTGTTGTTATTGTTTAAGATTAAGCTGAACTTATAGAATTATGGTGGCGTTATTAGGCCAGTTTCCTAGAACACAAATAGAATGAAAAATAAAAGTAAAAAAGAGAAAATTCTGTTTATTTTTTGTTTTAAAGCTCAGTGCTGAGGTTTGAGTCTGCTATTGTCAGTAGTGAGTTATATACAATATTGTGTTTTGCAAAGAAGCACAAAGAAGCTGTCTTAAAAACATTATAATTGTTATACAAAGGTTCTATGTAGTACACAAAACATTCAAAATGTTCTCCAAATGCACGGAAGGTGAGTTTCTGGTGCAAAATAAGAGCAAATCATGCCTTTTCTGATATGGAATCTGTGCGAACTTAAACTGACTATCTGCTGCTCCATCTGCAAAATGAAGCTATGGAGTACCTGAAGTACCCAGGGAAGCCAGAAAAGGTATCTGTAGGCRAAATATTTTGGTGCTGACCTGCTGGGATTCATGAAAGCTGAATTTTGCTTTTGTGCTTTCACTGATGGAAAGCATTCAAAACAGGTTTTCTACCAAACCATCAGAAGTCATTATTTTCTTAAATGAAAAATCATCAGTCCTCTAAGTCATCTTGAAAATGAGTTATGGCTYGCAACAATTATTTTCATAGAATCTTAGAGCAATTCAGGTTGCAAGGGAACATGGGAGGCCTCTAGTCCAGCCTCCTGCTCAAAGCAGGGCCAACACTGAATTCAGACCAGGTTGCTCAGGGCTTTGTCCAGTCAGGGCTTGAAAACCTGCACATCCTCTCTTGGCCCCTGTCCCRCTGCTGTGTTGTTCCTACAGGGATTTTTTTCCCCCCTTATGTCTAGTYGGAACCTTGCCAGCTCCAATTTATGCCCATGTCTGTTGTTCTCCCACCACACAACTCTGCAACAAGCCCAGCCCCACCTCTCAGTCACTTTCCTCTAGGTGCTGGGGGCTGGCGTTAGGTCTCCCCAAGCCATCCCTTCCCCGRGCTGAACAAACCCCGGTCCCACGGCCTTTCCTCAAAGGGCCGGTGCTCCTGCCCCAAACACCTCGGTGGCCTCCCTTGAACTCCCTCCAGTTGTTTTTCTTGTACTGGGTGTCCCAAACTGGATCCAGTGGTCTAAAAAGTGCTGAGTAAAGGGGACTAATCACTTCCTTCGATCTACTGTCTGTGATCTTCTCGATACAGCCCGGGATGCTGGTTGCCACCTTTGCGGCCCTGCTGGCCCACGTCCAGCCTGCTGTGCCCCGGGGCCCGTTTGGCAGGGCTGCTCCCCGGCCAGGCGGTGCCCAGCCTGTATCGCTGCAGGGGGTTCGTCCTCCCCAGGTGCCGGGCTTCGCATTTGTCCCTGTTTGATTTCACAAGGTTCCCGCTGGCCCATTTCCCTGGCCTGTCTTTGTCCCTCTGGATGGCAGCCCTGCCCGCCGGCATGCCAGCTGCACCCCTTGGTTCGTTGTCATGCACATACTTGATTTTAAAACAAAACTTRGTCTAAATTGAAAAATAAGTCTAAGCACCAGTGGCCTCTGTTCATCCTCCACGTAATTCCACTAATTTTGCTGAATTTATCAAGAAGTTTCCTTAGAAATGTTTTACAAGGAGAGTTTTCCTTGAGTTTAAGGAAATTCACTGGTCTGAAAGCCTTTCCTGTCTTTGTTTTCGTCAGTGAGTAAACTTACCCCTCTAGCTCCTTTAGATCATGTGTGCCTGTGGATCACAACTTTCTTCTGGTAAAAACAGAAAAGCAAACAAATATTACATTCCTCCCTACCCCCACCATTTCAGAATGAAGTTAAGTTCCAAAGAATATTTGTTCTAAAAAAATGATCCACGCCTGGAAAAATCGATACACTGACAGGAAACCTTGTTTCTCTGATTCTGCTGGAGGATGCAGGCATTAGGTTGTATCCCACTTGGGTTTAGGTTTTTTACTAGTTCTGTATTGCCTGGAGCTCAGCCACTAGTAAGATACTTGGGAGAGATAATGCTTAAACCACACAGAGRCTTTTTTTATTTCTTCAGTGAAGTGTATCCCTGATGTTTAGCCAGCACACAGAAGCTTTATATATTAGCAAAATCTTTGGCCCCACAATAGCTATGRATTGTGCTGAATTTTGCTTCCACTTCAAACCAACCTTGCAGGCAGGTATTGTAGGTTGTTTTGCTCTTACTGCAAGACTGGAGCATGTTAAAATCGTGAATGCCACAGCATCCTGATGTGAAATCCCCAAACAAATGTAATTTACTACCAATCTTAAAATTCTATTCTACTCTAGACTATTCAAAAAAGGTCCTTATTTAATCAATAGAGTAACTGCCCATGTACTTGTGGACGCATATAAAATCTGTTAGTGACAACGTGATGGGTTTTATTGCTTTTTACTTCTATTAGCATTGCAGAGCCAGTTCAGCTTTGAGCAAGCTGGAATCTCCACCTTCCTATATTATATCCACCAAAAATAACAGCTGGCACAGCACAGAGGCTCTCAGGCACCTGAGCGCTATCAATAATGGTGCTGTTAACCCAGGTCCTGGTGAGTAACCTACCCTGACCACTGAAAGCACTGGGACTGCACAGGTTTTACTGAGACCATTATTTCAGTTTACAGGGGGCTTGCTGCTATGTACGCTGTGCAAGGACAGAAGRAACCCAGCTTAACTCTGACCCTACGTTGTGTTTGCAGGTTAGGAAATTATTGCATTTTTCATTGTCCAGCTGAGTACTGTTGCTGCATTAATATGAAGTTCCATTATAATATTTTTACACAGYTGATTTCCGTGCAGTAGAGTTATATTAAAAATTGGGAGGTGTCAGTCAATTTGGTTAAGGAGGTGACCATTTGGATACTGACCTCCAACACCTGCAAAATTGGGTGGAAAAAGAGAAGAGAACCTGTGTGCCTGCAGCATTCTGATCTGTTTCTGTGGCTGGTGAAGATAGAGCCTGAATCTATATTACTGGAAAAGCAGCATTACCTGGAAGAAAGAGGAACTCAATTAAGGAAAAAAAAAGMAGGARAAAAAAAGCCAAACAGATTATCTTAAAAAGTTTAGATTAAATTCTGAGCAATCTTGCTTATTTCATCCCGTATCAATTCTGATTGTCTGGTGTCAAGGTTTCACAAAAATAGACTTAAAAGTAGSAGTTTGGATTTTGATTACAGCGCTGTGATTGACCTGTCAATGGTTGATAGGTCTGTGACAAATCCTTTTTAGACTACAATAGAAGTGACATCATACTCTGCAGTTACTGGACGTGAGATGATACAGATCCCTTCCAAGCCAGGGTTCCAGACTGGATTTTGATTTTGCACCCCTCAAAATTCAAGAGAGTTTGACTGAAGGGATTTGACTTAATTTTACTTTTAGTGGATGCGCTGCAGGAAGCTTCCAGCTCTAGCTGGTCATTGTGGAAATGGCGGGTTAGGTGCTACTGGAGACACAGAGGCCGGTGCYCTGAGAAGCAGGGCAGACTGCATTTCAGAATAGGATACAGAGAGGAAGGAGGGAAAGTTCTTGACGTTCCCACTTGCAGTCCAGGATGCAATGGTCAGAAAGCAGAAGAACTACCGGCAGATTAAAACCCAGAGCGAGGGAGTGAATTTGCAGCTCAGGCAGTCTGTACAAGGAGATAATGATGTTAATTCCTGTGAGTAGCGAGCTGGATTCTGATCAACCTTGTGTAAGCAGGTGTACTCCAGAGATAGCGAGGAGCAGAAAAACAAGTTTATTACTATTTTTAGCAATGCATTAAGGGCAGACTGGACAAGTTAGCACTATTTCCCTGATAAATGTTGATTGTGGGTGGTCAGGGAGCACAAGCATCTGAGATGGAAACTACTAATTGAAAACTCTGCATGAGCTGGACAGAGACAGGTTTCATCCACAGGAGAACATACTCAGTTCCTCACCGTGAGAGTCAGTCTGCTCCTATACCCTCCCATTGCTTCAGTGTCCTTCAGGTGCTCCAGACCAAGCTTTGCCCTGGTGAGAGGCACCTGGCTGCTAAATGCCAGGGGAGACTTCCCTTCAGAGCCAGTGCTGCCTCTGGTACCAGCTCCCAGAACCAAGAAAATAGTTCCCTCTCGACGGCATGAGAAATCCTAGGCCTCCTGTGCTCAGTCATGGGGCAGGAGCAGGGGTATAAAAAAAGAGGGCAGGGACAGTGCTTGTCCCTAGTACTTCTCTTGAGCAGAGGAAGGGAGGGGAAGAAATGAAGCAAAACTGAAGCAGGTATGCCCAGTTTCTGCAGACTGGTTCCAGCAGCCCAGAAGAACGACTATAGGACATCCATGAGCAGGAGGTCATAATGGCTTAGGGACACCTGAGGCGGAGGGCAGATAAGCACTGAGGAGAGCCTGAGGGGAAAGAGAGGATGCTCTTGGTATTAAAATATCTTACTGGGACACTTATTGTCATCAAGGTGTGGGTCAAGTGTCCCAGAGAAAACAGGACCTGACCACCAAGCTGTATTAGAGAGTTGTCTTGATTGCCAGGTAGTAAAGTTAGTGATTTGGTGGTAAAAATCCTGTTACCGCACTCTATTCTTTTGCATCATCTGATCACCTCTGTATAATTCAGAAACTGTATCAAATTTTTCATATCATTCCCTCTCTTTGCAAGTTGTGATGAGTCTGTAGGATGGTGGTCCCTCTTTCTCTTTTTACCTGCTCCAGTTGTCTTTACAGACTTAAGACACCCTGCTGAGCCAGTCTCTCCTGAGATAAAGTTATCATGGGAGAAAAGCATGCTCCCTCTTTTTCTTCTTGCCTGGATTTCTTTTAGTAAATGGGATGGAAAGAAGGCTGCTTACCTTCACAAAGCCCTTTTTTCTTAGGCAGGAGTACAGCTATGAGCCTCTAAGATCTACAACACATCATCTAAGTGGGTTGAATCGGGTGACTTTTGTCATGTGCAAAGCGGGACAGTTTCAGTCAGTTTGTTAATGAATTCTAGAGGGCTGGCTGCTAAGGTGATACTGGCTGACGTTTATTTCTACTTGCTAAGCTGTATGAAAAGAACTTTTAAAATAGCCCAAATCCTCACCTGATAGTTTCTGTGATTGCTGATACTATCATTGATGGAGGGATATTAGGCTGGCCTTGGAAGAAGAAAGGCAGTTTGTAAAACTGATTGTTTCAAAAGACTTCTCCTAGTTCGAAACCAGAAATTATGAAAAGGCTGAACGCTCTTGCCTCCCTGATGGGACGCAAACTTACAGAGTGGCTCTCTGCAGCTCCGCACATCCCAGTTCAGCTTCCTGCAGTCGGTGATGGATCAGTTGCTTGCACTGTAAGACAGTTAAAGGTGCGGCTAGGACTACAGGTGCAGGCAGCTTGTAAACTAAAAGGCCAATKTTTTTTTGCAAAGGAAAGGAAAATGTATGTTTTTCATTCTGAAACTGCCTGCCAGTGTTATCAAGGAAGGGTATGGATATAAGGAGCAGTGGCATTGTTCTGGTGGGGATTCAGTCTGTTGTTGCAATTCCCACAGTGTGTTGTGCTGTCTCTGACATGCAGCTCCCTCTCTGTCAATAAAAATAAATATCCATCTGAAGTTTGTAGCCAAGAGAGAATTTCTTTCATTTGATTTTTTTTTTACGAGTTTACCATAGCTGTGCTCATTCTCTTTTGCTCTTCACTAAATTTTCTAAAAGACCTCATTGACTCTCCCTGATTTTTTTTCAGACTGGCCAAACCAATCGGCTTCTCCAGTTCAAGGTCCCTGTCAGGGGATTCACAGGGAGGTGCTCTGGCAGCTGCATAGCAGAGTGATATCTTGTCAGATGCATGAGAATTAGAATTACTTAAGTTGTTTTCTACTGTCAGATTTTCCATCAGGAAATATCATTTTGAAAACTAGAATTCCTATGGGAATATATCAACTTACGCAAAATACCAGGATCTTTTTCAGTCTGGGAGAAAATGAAAATGAAATGTTTTGACTTTACCACGATGAAGTATTTGGATCATTTACTTCATTTGCAACTATACTGTAGTATACTTTACTGTAAAATTGACGTGAAACACTTACATTTTAATTCCTTTACACAAAAGCATTTGCCTCCAAGCTGTTTTCCTATATAAGATTTTATTTCCAGGAAACTTCAGATTTATTGTTTATTCCAACATATGCAATGGAAAGAAGAGAAATCGTGGAGTTTCCTGCAAAGCAGAAATTCAGATTGCTGCTCGAATCCAGCACCTATTCAGTACCATGGGCATTTGAAAAACCAACTGGTGCATAGCTGGAGTACCACACAAAGCAAACAAACAAAAAAAACCCCAAGGGCTGAAATCTGTTCCCAGTAAATATTTGAGTAATTTCGAAGTATTCATCAACTGCGGTCTGTCCATGAACAATTTGAAAACAGCCAACAAGTGCCAAATTTCACAAACAAACTGTTCATTGCAAATAGTTTGCCTCTTCACTGTGATTGAGATRTGTGTCATTAAGAAGCCAACTGTTCTTAAACAAGATTTTACCCTCACCATAGTAAAAACTGTGTGTGAGGAGCAGGACAATAGAGTTAAAGGGAAATGGTATTTTGAAAACCTTGCTTAGACATTTCTTCATAAAAATATTTACTGCTTTTTATCCAAGGATTCCCAAGCCCAGTGAGCATCGTTACTTCCATTTTAGTAGCAGAAAAAAACAAGGCAAAAAGAGAAACTACACAATCTTAAATCCCATTGCAGATAAGAAGAGCTGGGAACGGAATTAGTGCTCTCGAGTTCCAGTTCACGAAACAGTATCTATGGGATGATAAGTTGGCTTTTATTTATAATGGGTATTGTTGTGGCACTCATCATAGAAGTTGCTGTATAACTCAAAACAACTCAGCTTACCAGTGGAAACTGGTAAAATAGCAGACTTACAATAGTATACTCTTCCTTTTCTAGATGCGGAAAATGWGGCATAAATTGCAAATTGTTTTACAGCATTTGAGGCTGGCAGCAGAAAAGTAGCGTGAGGCTAGTAGTGCTGTCTCCAGATTTTCTAGCCTCTTCTCTCTTAATTTGTTGCTCTTATCATCACCTCTAAATTCACCTTTAGAGCAACTGCCGAAAGTACTTTTGATTTCAAGAYGTGCATGCAGATACAACATTCCACACTCAAAGACTAAAGGTAAAACTAAAAAAAAAAAGCCCCAACACTGAAGCAGCTCACTGAAGGCAGCTGGCAATGATTCTGCCTTGATTATTGCTTAAGGAGTGTTACTTGCAAACACYTTATCCCAGGAGGACTTTCYTGGGGAAAAGCCATGGGAGGAAGTSTTCTTGAAGAGGTGTCATCTGTCATGACAAGTTGCCTGTCCTGATGAGTCTGGTGCTGAGACCGCATTATGATGACTGATGAGGCCGTCTGGAGCAGTTAATTCAGCCATTTGTAATCATTTCTCTTACAGGCCTTTCGGTCACTTTGGGAAATTCTTTTTGAACAGTGCAGGTTCTGGGGGGAAGAGAAGCGACATTACTTCTCTTTTGCAGGAAAGAATTTAGGTACACATGAACTTAGGGAAAAATCAAAAACAAAAATAGGTATAAAATATCTTACTGTCCTTCTAGATATTCCTACAAGGCTATTTTGTTTTATTTTTGTGTAGATTAAAGCCCCATCCACACCCTGGCTGTTCCAGATGCACAGAATTTCACTTTCACAAGATAGAGTTGAAATCATTTGGTAGAGGCAGGGCTGGACTACCAGAAGCGGAGACCTCTGGGGAGAAGGAAACAGTAAAGGTCGTTTTCTTTTCTAAACTTTGCTACCATTTTGCAATGTGAATTTGAGCAGGTCATTTAATCCCATGGTTTCTTAGTACCGTTACACATAAGAGGTACATAGTTCTGCAACAATTCTATCATGTCCAATTTTTTCCATGTGATTCACGTCTTCTGTTTTACAGCTGTTTTACAGCTCCTTATGTTTCAGCTCCTTATGGGCCAGCTTTTCAGCCTGGCCTTTCTCACCAGTTTTGCCACATCTGAGGAAGGCTGTAGCAGTATGTAGGAACATGTAACAGAGAAAACAGAGAGCTCTTCTTTTCTGTGACAGGCAGGTGACGATAATCTGCCTCTTCCTACTCATCTTAGACTGTGTCTCGTTGGGTATTTGGATGGTCATCTTTATACCAGAAGCCAAATATAAGGCCGAGTAGGACTTCCCAGCAGCATGGTTTGCATCAGCAGAGGTAGCCTGGGCCATCCTGCCCCAGACACAAGGCCCTGCCTTGAGCTGGAGCACCACCTTTTGTATCGCTCAACCGAACCGCTCTGGTGCCATCCAGCAGAGGATAGTGGTGGCTGGTGGCATCAGCTGCTTTACAACATCTCTCACCTCTCTTATGTGAATGCTGAGGATTAGGTAACATTTAAGATCTTTGGAAAGCAGCTATACAGAGTAAAATTATGCCCCAGTGGTTAAAAAAAAAAAAAAAAATAAAAAAATCAGGGCATCTCCAGAGATACTGCTTCTCATTTGTCTTTTGCACCTGAAAAACAGAATGACGAGTAATTTCCCTTTTACAATCTCTATTCATAGTCAACTCAGAGGTGTCTTTCTGGGTGAAGACAGCAGTTTCTTGTGCCTCACTCAGGTGCTTTATGGCCTTCATTTTGGCAACACTTGCAGAACTTCCTTGAGAAGTACTTTCACATCGAAATACCCCACAGTCGTAGTCAGAGATGCTGTCCTTTACCTTAAGCAAAATTAAATGTTGCAGTGAAAATAGACAATGTAAGCACATTGGCATCTTTCCCAGTAAAGGGAATATGAAGTAGTTTTTATTGTTACTGCCAAGATAGCTGTGTTTTAGCTTGAAATAGTCATTGCGCCCTTTTGCTATTTCTAGAAATAATGCAGCTTGCCTACCAATAACAAATGTCTAGTATTTTCTCTGGTACCAAAACACCCTGCACGTATGTTGCTGTTCTGCAACACTATATCTTAACAGAAATGCCTAATGCAGCAAATAAATGGGTTTAGCCATACAAATGACAGGAAATTCATAACTGTCACTGCTTCACAGTTTGTGTCTGTTGTACATATATAGGGCTTTGTGTGGTTCCTCAGAGTGTTCACTTCATGTTTTGATACGGCAGGAACATTTTAAAAGTCTCTTCTTCTAAAATGCCATCTTTGGATCTCAAAGTTCCAGAATTATTCCATATATTAAAGCTGGACAAAGCCTCTAGACCTGCAGTGACCTTTCTAAAGGTGTTCCCTCTGTCTGCGTGGTACAGTCGAGGCACAGTTTCTATAGGAGATATCACTTCAGGATTTCTGCCTCTTTGTACGGGAAATCTCCAGTTTTTAACTGAAGTTCCTATATTTTGTTTCCTTTGCTTGTGGCCGGTTTTAAACGTGAAGGGTGACGTCTGATTTAAAAAAAAAAAAAAGCCCCTGGGTTTGTATTTCCATATGTGGGACCATTATTGAGCCTTCTGCCAACATTATATTTTACGCGCGCTTGTGCAATAAACAAAGAATTTCCCTCCTTTCAGAGAAGCAATAATAGTAATAATGATAGTAATGAGGAAAAATAAGGCTGACTTATGCCACTGCTGTTGCTTTCTTCCAAATAACCAGTATTTACTGGCCACTGTTTGCAGCTGTGATTACTGAATGGTTCCAGGCAGCGGAACAAGGCCGGCTTGCTCCTGACGTGGGCTTCTGCCAGGTTGTGCATGAGTGACTGTTTTGGACATTGCCCCGTGCTCTTTGAGGAAGAAGGATGGTGCACACATCCAAAAAGCTTTTTTCACAGAGCACTCTGAACGAAAGCGGTATATGTAGCAGTAGTATGGGATACAGGGAATGTGAGTTCTCAGGGAAACTTGGATAAATCAGCTGGAGTGAAGTAAAGACACTTCCCAAATTAAGTCAGACTGAACTGTGACCTTTTGAAATGTCTTGTGTCTGTATTAGAAATCATAGGAAGAAAGTTTGTCCTTCCTTCAGATATGAAATAGGTGTGTGAAAATGAACTTTTTCTCCCTCTCCACCCCCATCCAAGCTCAGTGCTGCAGTGCAGTGGAAGAAGATTTTAAATGCTCAGGTCATGTGTGACTGTAGATGGATTTGAGTTGGAAGGGGAACATTTAGTTGCTGTATATGAAAGCAAAAAATGTTCCCTGTAATGAATGTCTCCAGAGCCAGAGGTACTGATGTGGTACGAAAATGCGGGAGAAGTGAGTTACCACCATTTTCATCCTGACCAAAGAAGTAGTCTTTAAAAGGTGATGCAGGCTGGCCTGCTCTGAGGGTGAACAGCMTCCTGCAGACCACAAAGATTCAGATCTGCACCGAAACCTTCAAATACTCATTCCCCTGACATTTAAATGTTCAAGGAATTTTTGCATATAACTTTGTCAACTGAAACTTAAGAAATGTGGAGACAAAAATAAGTAAGCATTGAATGCCACACCTTGAAAACAAGAGACACAGGTTAAAAGGTAGATGTTGAGAAAAATGTGAGCTTGTATTAAAATTTGAAGAGACTGCRGGCCACTAAGTATCTAAATATCTGCAGCTGTGTTAAAGTGATAACTGCTTAGAGGTGTCAGTTTGTGTATGCAGTCTGGTTTAGTAAGTCAATGTAGTACAAAAGAGGGGTTTAAGTGTATATAGAGCAGGACGTTGTTTCCGGGTTCATTTCTTTTTCCTCAATCCCACTACTTAAAATGATACAGGAAGTGTGCAAATCTGATGAAAGACTCCAACTGTGTGTGTGTGTGTTAAATATGGAAGTAGCTATGCAGAAATCCAAGGTAAAGGCGCTGTATGGTTTGAAGTCAGTATGTGTAATGAATAATTAAAACTCTGTCAAAACAACTGCTATTTTTTTTTTCCTTGAGAKCTTGGCCACTATGCTTCTAGAGGTTATGTTAACTGGATACAGAATAAGGGGAAGTACATGTAGAGGAGTAATATGAGACATGCAAATAGATGGACACTGAGAATATGTGGGRTTGGGACCCCAGTTGTGACAGATGAGAGCCATACTGGTATAGCGCATATACTGGTATAGCAATCATACTGGTAAGCAACTGCTCTGAAGTCCTTTGGACGAGGAACACTAACGCAGAGTCCTTCTAGGGGCCAGTCCAGGAGGCACTGGAAGGGCTCCCGATGACTGTGAATGGAGGAACTTTCTAATGTTGACACACATGCACCAAACATTARTACTGCCTCTCAGTTGCTTTGTTGGAGGTTTTTCTAAGCTACAGTAGACAGATAMCTCAGACAACAGTGGAAGGATCGCTTTATTTTTATACGTACAGAAAAAATTCAGAACA
The DNA here is from genome assembly GCA_030449065.1 of Oceanodroma leucorhoa. Taxonomy (NCBI): domain Eukaryota; kingdom Metazoa; phylum Chordata; class Aves; order Procellariiformes; genus Oceanodroma; species Oceanodroma leucorhoa. The sequence continues at coordinate 3,756,940 of JASVER010000043.1, forward strand.
TCTGCAACCTGAAGTACTTTAATGTGCCTTAGTAGAAAGATTACCAATTGCACAGAYTTTGTCTTGCGCTTTCCTGCTGTCTGCGGTGTCTGGAGGTCTGTCCGTGCTGCAGGAAACAGCTGGACACAATGGCTTCTGGTTCTCACTGCGTACCTGGTCAGTAATTCAGACGCATTTGTTATCAGTCCAAGGACAAGTATTGCCCTGTGTTGAAATACCACAGTCCCACAAAGCCACCACCCCAACACTCCTTTTCCAGTTGTGATCCTAAAACATCTAAAAGCTGATACAATGCACAAGCATCCAAAATTCTGAATGTGTGTTTGTACATGGAGCTTTGCTGCTAAAGGGCTTTTCCCCTTTGTTTAGTAAAGCTGTAGGCTAGACAGGCAGGAGAAGCGCATCCCTTGACGCAGTCCTGCCATAGCCTCAGCTTTTGAGGGGACAAACCAGAGTAGAGACCAGTTCAATTACTAATGCTCAGTCCTTCGTTTTCTCTGTGTTGCCTACAGAGACGCTTAAYTGTGCTGTAAAAGATTATTACAGCAAAGATCAGTCTACTGCTGGATTTTTTTAAAGGTTTCTTGTAGGCACACAGATGAGTAACAACTTTAAGCCATTCCTAGTCTGGTTTGTAATTGAGACCCTGGGCTCTTTATCAGTGATTCATTGCCATTTTGTGGTGTCTTACTGGGCAGGTCTTCAGCAGCTGCAGAGCATCTGAGATGCAGTAATACGCTCTAGATGGCAGTATATTTTTAAACTATATTAGCTGAGCTGGGTAGACTATAAGCTTGGTCATTTTAATTGGGTTTTTTTTAATGCTTTTTGCATGCCATTTGCTTTCAAAGCAAAAATTAAAAATCTTCTTAGATTTTATAATATACATGTTAATACTAAGAAGAATTCACAGAAAGCAGCAAAGAAAACAATATTGTTTTCCTCTGCATTTTTAACAGGAAAATGTGGATTTTTTTTTTTCCTGTAATGAGCAGCAACACATGATACTTTTTAATATGTCCCTGTCACAATGCTTTTGCGGAATTGTAATTTGGGTGTTTCGTGCTACTCTTCTTCCAGAGCCAACATCTGCTGATCAGACCACATCTCCCAGACTTAGCACAGACTCTCCTTGCATCAATAAATGTCCATGGGATGTGATAGTTAGAGGGACTGCCTAGTCGGTAGAAAAGAATGGGGCTATGGAGCACCTATTTGCTGATTGAATTAGTCAGTTTTGAGGTATTTGGGTTTTTTCAATCAAAATTTAATATTCCCTGTGAAAAGGAGATGGAAAAAAAATACATTATTAACAGAAAGGGGTTAAAAGAAAATTTTAAATAAGCCTTACAAAGACAAAAGAAAAAAATTAGTCAGGGCCAGAAGGATGACACAGTTGTTGAGTTAAATACAGTTTTATTAATGATACATGCTTTATGTACAGGAATTGTATGCTATTCCCAAATTTACTCATCAAGCATCTGCCAGTCAGTGTTGTTGATCACTTCTATGCCTCATGCAGTACGTCTGACTGAATCCACTATCCACAGGTCTGCTACAGCCCACCAAATGCAAATTTCTTCTCCACAGCAATCCCGCACAGGTTCGGTGGCACACATACTATTGTTTATTTGCACTCATCAGGCTTTCAATGTGACATAAAATCATTGTAACATAATGCATTATTAAATACATTCTCCAAGTTTCCAAAAAGATAAACTTGACAGACTGTCAGCGAACATTTTCGTACTTTAGAAAAGGTTTGTAAAAAGAAACCCTGGAGTACATCCACCCATTAGTGTAAGTAAAGCTCACCAACTAGAGCAAGAAACTGTGTGGAATGAGCTTGCCCTTTGCCTCATTCTCTGGCTTGACTGTAAAGAGAATTTGAATTTTGATTCTGAATGTCATTTAGACAATGATTTGTATGAGCACAGTTGAGTCCATGGATTATTCACAAAGTGTTTACTTGGGCTGTTTGCTGGTTTGGTGCTGCTTGGTCACCTCGACATAMTGTGTTCTTTGCGCTTTCATGGGTGACTGAGTATGTTTGTAGATGGGTAAAGGGGGAAAATGAACGTTTCTAAGAGCCTGTATGAGTACTGTTAGCGTGATTGTGAGGATCAGTTGTGAATTTGAGAGCTTACAGGGAGTTCTCAGGCAATCTTTTTTCCCCTGGTTGCATCCCTTTACCTCCCAAAAACTGAGACCAAGAATTTTCATGGAGCCAGGAGCTCAGGAGTCCTTTACAAGGACCTCTGGGGTGTACCCTCTCAGCTAGACAGAGGCAAGCCTGAATATCTTGCTGGTCATAGCCAGCCAGGGCTTCATAAATGCCAGGGTCCTGAGAGCTCCTTTGCAAGATGGAGATGTTGGGCTTCAGGGCCCTGCAGTTGGATCTGCCTCTTCCCAGGACGTCCTTGGCCTGCCTCTGGTTCATAGGAGAAGTCTGCAGAGGTTTCCACACCTGGGGCAGTCAGCTGCCTCTAAGACTTTTTGTTTGTTGTAATGAAATGAAGTTGGCTTGGTCCCAAGTAGATTTGGCCTTTTTTTTTTTTTTTTTTTTTTTATAGGGGAAAAGATAACTGTGTAATATCCTTCCTGTGGAAAATTGCTACCTTTTACTTAGAACTGGAATAACCTTTTCAGAAATGTCAGGCTTTCCCGGAGACTGGAAAATCCAGGTCCTAATGGAGGCTGTTTCTAAACACATCRTTGTAATATTTGCTAATAACTACTGTATTGATTGCTGTTATGAACCAGAGCCACAAATACTACTAACGTTGATTTCTAATTTCCACACAAACAAATACTAATGATTTTGAGATATTTTTCCAGATGTAGATGTAGCTGAAAGTACATGTTGATCTCAGTTATTAACCTACACATCTGTTCCAACTCTGAAATCTAGAGGACAGGTACATGGAGGTTTGTCACCTCGGATTTACCACCGAGAAACTGGAAATAACATAGCTCAGCAAAGTGAGGAAGCTTATCCACTGAGTAATGAAGCAATATCCAAAGGTAGTAATAAGCAATATTCGGTTACATGTAGGTGCACTTTTTCGTTAAAAAAGGCATGGGTGTTTTGATAAAAATTCAATTACATTTCTGCACTGCACGGAACTTTAGAAAACGACATATATTAATTGCTGGGGATATCTCTTACTTCTTCCAGAAAGGGCAAAAAAGGGAGGAAATCCTGTTTGTTTAAAAATGACCCAAGTGGAAAGCTTTTCTTGTTGTTCCATTTTTATGTGAACATGCAGGGTTCTTCTACTAAAGAAGTATTTTTCATTAAAATAATACATAAATATTTTATTCAATGAATTTGTGGCCTTGAGGCTTGACTTCAGAACATATGAACCATTTTCTGTTTTTTTACCAAAACTCTTGGTGAGCTGAACGAATTTCACATCCTCTAAGGAGATTCCTTTGCACAAGTTTAAAAACAGAAATGTCAAATATTCTTTTCAGGTGCACGTTTCTAGCTGTGATTGGAGTACCTTGGGTCAGGATTTGGCCCTGGATATTCCTTTAGGCAGGGATATCAAAGAAACCTCTGTTGTACCTTGCCATACTTCTGGCTACTGAAAATGAAGCTGTCAGCTTCCAGTTGCTAATCCATTAATTTTTTTTTAAAGGTTAGGGTTACTGTTGACAAGTGACAGAGCACCCTGGTGCAAACAACTGGAATGGGAGGTTAGCATACTAAAAAAAAAGGAGACAAAATTTTCATAGTGCTTTTTGGCTTCAATATGAATTGTTTTGGAGAGGGGAAAAAAAAACTTTATTTTGTAAAATGGCTACAGTGTAGTCTACATTTGCATTACCCTTGCTGCACAAGAAGCATTTGTTTAGCTGATACAGTCTTCTGTAATTACCTTTCTGGACGTAAAATGCCCTGGAGGTGGAAGAGGAAAGGTCTCTCCTTTTCCTAACCTATAGCTCACTCTGAAATCAAATCATTCCTCACTGTGAAGAGTAGCCTCTTGGCTATACAAAAACCTTTTACCCAGCATCTTTCTCTGAAGATAACTTAATTGGGAAAGATTCATAACTTCTGATACAATCTTCTTGTCTTCAAGTTCAGACCAACAGCCCAAGCAAATCATTTGAGATGAAGTTCCAAAATTAATCCTAAAGAATACAAGAAAAAGGAGTTCTTAGGTTAAAATGAATTGAACTGAATCCATTCCATTCTTTAAAAATAGAGAAAAACTTTCAATTTTTTATGTTATCTCTTATGTACCTCTTGCTGCTGATAGAGGGGAGGTTCAGGTGCCTGGACTGCCCTGTCTTCTCTGCTCAGATGTTCAACTTTATTTTTTATCTCAATTTACTGCATATATTGGTGGCAGAGGGAACATTTCCACTTAGCTCAGGCTGAAGGTAGGCATGATTTCTGAAGAATGCAACGTGTAGCACATTACAGTTGTCAGAGGCATTTTTCTGAAGGTGAGGAGTGCCAGGGAGTTTGGGGTACTGCAGTTGATCGTTGTGTTACTGATTCCCAGGTAAGGCTGATCAGGGTAGTAGCAGTGATTTAATTTTGAGTTCTGTGGCTGCGGCGTTAGGGAGAGAAATGCACCCCAGTGACTTTCTCTCAGGTTATTTTGCCATAGGAACAGAGATGGGGAGCAGGTCAGTTTTTCAGGTTTGTGTGAAGTTTTCACAGGATTGCAACCCCAAGGCTTGCCTCTCTATCAGTACTAAACGCATGACATCTACATTCGTTTGGGTCTGTCAGGGGTAAAGAGGCCCCAGAGTTCTTGTTGGGGAGACCCGTGATCTGTGTCTAGGATACTAAATCRTTCCCCATTTGGAGAGTCACTGGGTACACATGTTATATAACACAGATATTGATACTGGTCAGACATCTCATATCAGGGAAAACACACTCTGCTTTTAAAACCAGCTTATTTCAGGAGCTCATTTTTTATTAATATTCTTCTWTTATTTATTGATTTATATTCGCATCAAAGCGAAGCACATTTACAGGAGAAAATCTGCTTTTAGCAACTACTGTAACTATTGTAATGAAACCTGACATTATTTGCCACAACCATCTGTATCAGGGGCCACTGAAAGACATGTCAACTATGTCTTGATGTTAGGAAGTAAAAGCCAATACAAAGGTTATTCCATAGTTACCTATCACCTCATCATTCACAGTTGAAGGCAGGACACTAAGTTTGATACCCACCCTCATAAATCACTGGTCTGATCTTCTGTGTCGCTACATTCCAGACAACAATAGGGGATATTTAGTTATTGTACCGTAACTTAGCATAGAGAGCAGGTTTAATTGAGCCATTAGGGATATTAAATTTTTTCCACTCAAGAATGGCTTACAATACAGCGTGAAGTCCATTCTTATCTTGAAGATTATTGCTTTAAGCAATGAGCAAGAGTTACAGCTCTTACATAAGAACGGTTATTTTTCTCTTGGCTTTGCTATTGTTACTCAGTTACAGGAGTGTGCTAAAAATGAGATTGCACTGAGAACGAGATAGGGCACAACTAACACTTGGTATTTTAGATTCTGACAAGTCCTTCTGAAATTTTCAAGTTTTTTTTCAGTGGAAGTGGGAAGCAGGGCTGGGCAGAGCTTTAACAGAATCAAAGCAGTGTTTTCCCCAAGGCGTCAGCCATTTACCATGTTTACTATTATCCTCTTAAATGTGTCTTTTATTATCCATTACTATTTATCCATTCAAGAGGACAGTTCTTCAGCACTCTGAATTAATTTTTAATCTAAGTTAGTTAATTCCTATTGTTACAGAAAGTTTTACCAAACTTTTATTGGGAGGTATTATCAAACTGTTTTGCTGTTATTACAGCAAACCTTAGCATTGCACCTAAACTAGAAGAATCCAAGTAAGCAACTGTAGTATTCTTGACAAAAATATTATTTAATAATCAATTAATAGATCAAAAACATGTACTTTTTATTTTCTTTCTGAACAACAAATTCTTTATGGCTTCTCTGAGAAATCAGAACATATCAGCAATCCAGAGTTTTATTTTGTTCCATCAAACAAATGTTCCAAACACAAGTTTTGCCTGCCTGTATTTCTACAAAGTTAAATCCTACCTTTTCCCTGAGGACCTCAAAAAATGAGGTGAGAATACTCAAGATCCTGTCATCTTCAGAAAATCCAACTTAAACATTCACAGGGAAAATCTGTGCTTCCAAAGCTTATCGAGTTCTGCTTTGCTCATTGACCTTATGTGTTATTTCAGATACTGTTTCTCTTTGCACCTCTAATATCATTGTGGTCTTGCAGAGTTAGTGCAAATTTGTACGGATCCTTGCCTGTTCTGGGTCGCTGTAGTATTCTAATCCCCAAAAGCATCTTTGAGATGCATTGGGTTGTTGAACAGGAGCTGGGTACATTTGCCTGTTTCATGTATGGGATCTCCACATGCTAACAAACCTTTAAAACAACAAATTGAGGGACTGAAAGGTCAAAGAGAACTTAGAATCAGTACGAGATTAAAGTTGACAGTTTTTCTAGGTGATGATAATTTTGCTATGTAAAGCAATTTATCTCCTGTCTCCCTGTGCGCACACATATCAGGAAGGAAGAACTGACCAAGAAGTAGTTGAATATCAGTGCTTACTGCATATGGTCTATAAAGGTGTTTAAGATCTTTGTGCTTGATATGTAGTATACAAACAGCTACGTCACACATAATGTTTATTTTTCTTTTTTCTTAATGAAAGGTCTGAGCACTTCCGATCTCCCAGCAAGCAGCCCTTCTCTTCCTCCTGGTTACTCTGCTTGGAACTTGACCTGGGTCATGAGAGATACGTCCCCTTTCTTCTCCCATAGAGGACGACACAGTGAGTAGCATTTATATGTTATCCTCAAGAGGCTGTAAATAACTGCCTAAGGATATTGGTATAATAGTGGAGCAAAACAACACAAGTCAAATGAATCATCATAAAATATCCATACTGTCAGCCCCTAAGGGCACTAATAAGCCTTACTGCCCATTACCAGCCACCCCTGGGGCCTTTCCCCACCATGTCCATGGGCCCAGGAGCACCATTTCAGCCCAGCCTGGGGTCAGGCTGATGTCCTGACCTGACGGCCCGTTACAATCCCCATGGAGGTGCCTGGTGACCTTGGCTGGCCCGGCCTGCCCTGCTCCCTCAAAAACAAGGTCCCAGACTGTAATATTAGGGTGCTGTGTTGGAATCCAGTGATATTGTAAAGAGAAGAGCTGTGTACCAAACTTATTTTTTCTTGCCATCTCCTTTCATAACTCCCATCCCTTCCAAAATGTGGGAATCTGTTTTCATCTGTTCTCTGGTATGACCTATTTACTGACAAACCATAGCCATTCCACTGTGAAATACTATGGTTGTAGTTAGGACCACACTGCATAAGGCAGTATCTAATATGCAATCCAGAAAGTGACTGAAGTAGAATATATCTACTATATATCTACTAGCAGTCTCTATGAAGGGAGATAAGGTGCTGAGAGGCTAATAAGATTTACTCACCCCAAGCCTGTAATTATCTGCTTGAGGGAAAAGTTTGACCTACCTATATGGAGGAGTCCCATATTTCTTCAAATTTATGTTGCAGCCTTTTATGTGTGCAATATATATTCTTTCCACTGGCATACAATATCTGCTCCTAGCTGTTGTATCTGCTTGAACGATGAGGACACACCAATTTCATTTTGGAAGGGACAGTAGTACAATCTTTTTTCCCTCACTTTGCTTTCTCAGAAGTTGCAAGGATGATTTTTAATTTATCCTTTATTACTTCTTCCTAAACTCTTTCAGTTTCCCAGTAGTAGCATTCCAAGGGAAAGCTTTGTTCTTAAAACCTAAAAGCATTGATTCCATCTGACAGCATCACATGGAGATAAATGTACTACATCTAAGCAGAAATGATTTATTATGATTTTAGCTGGTTGCACAACACCAAATTCTACCATATTCCAACCATCTGCTTTGCAAGCAAAGGCAGGAATTTGATGAGGTGTTACACTGAACACAATCTTCACCCAGGACAAGTCTAAACAGTTTTCTCCCTCAGGAGGTGTAATTCAGGACATGAACCTTGAAGCTAGTGGGGAATCTTGAAGAGGGGCAGGAGTTGTTTGATTTTTTGTTAGCTTTGCACCTTAAGTTTTCCAAAAGTTGGCAGAACCTCCTTTAAATTAAAAAGGTAGCAGTGGCCCTCAAAGTCACACAGTTCAGACTAGAACACCCCGTAGCATCACTATGCAGACATACTTCCTGCCGCCTCAGATGTGCAGCGTGCGGAGGACGGGTGTGGGCACGTGGGATAGAGCCTGTAAGCGTAGCCCAAGCCTGAGAGGGCAATTCTTAAAACTTCTCTCTATTCCTCTGCATACCTGCAGCTTTTACGCACCTGAATGTTTATCAGTAAACTTCCCAGGGATCTAGATTTCTGTCCAGAACTGCTGTGAGCATGACAGGGACGGACAGTGCCTTTCAGCAGCTGATCATTGGCTTTGGATCTGAGCAGCTCTGTGAAGGTCACACAGGGACTCAGCAGAGCAAGGCAGAAGACAAAGTTAGACCATCCAAGCTCTGAGCAAGTAACCTTGTCCCAGGACCACCCCTGCCTTCTGATTAAGTGGTTAATCCAAAATCACACAATAAATCATTAGCAGAAATAAAACCCAGCAGTCCTTTACTACTAGAGTGTTTTCCTCTTCTGTCAGAAGCTTTCCTCACTGCTCCCAGCGTAATTAAGATTACAGAGTACTCTATAAAACTTCTATCAAAACTTTGTTTGCCTAATCATCTGATGGGACCCATCTAATTAACTGGCTGACATTGCTGAAGTGGGGCAATATTAGTTGTCTTAATTACTTTTTTCCCCGTGTCCTGCTATTGAAGAAATCTCTCTGATTGAAAGGCTGAGAAAATTGAAATGTAGCATCCCTCTTCCTCTGCCAAGCTAAGTTCCCTGCTCCTATGCTCAGAATTAAAAATTCTGACGGGCTGCCTCTAGTCGTTCTGGCAAGAACAGTGCTTGATGATATCTTTGAAACTATATGCAGCAATCCCAAAAGATAATCACTGGCACAACAGGATACTTGAGAGTGATGCATTCACAAGACTTTTTTCTATCTTATCTAGAGGTTTCTAGATTTGTCTCTATCCAAGCATTGATTAATCAACTACCATCTCAGAGATGCAAAATCCACTTGCCTTTCAGAAAATAAAGACGTAAAAAAACACATGAAGTCAAAATTATCTGGGAATTCAGCCTGCAGGGCAGGAGTCATCTTTAAATCTCCATACTTTTGTGTTTTCTTTTGTTCTCTTTGAAGTACACTCAGACTATTTCATGTGGCTAGAACAAACTTTTAATGCATTCTGCATATGTGGACTTACAGTAGTGTATTAATCTCCCATCTGCAGCACTGATGGAACTCTGTCCTGAGGCTTACATGATTAACGGCACCCAGCCACATATTTCATTTCTTGTCCTGGTTGGTTGAATATTAATTTTCTCTTCTGTATAGGTGTTGTATAAGAAATGAATTGTCCACTGCATAAAATCCACTGCATTAAGCCTCTGTAACAGGGGTTCCAGACGATGGGTGCCCCTTAAAGCCTGGAAGCCTTTATGTGGTTAATACACCCCTCTCTGCCCCATCCTCTACATCCCCCCAGGCCAGCCAACAACACTGAACCTGGAGCACGATCCTGGCAGGGTACGGTGGCAACTGCAGAAAGTGCTACTGACTGGAAAAAAATCAAATGCAATTCAGCCCATCTCAATTCTGTTTTGAAAGAAGAACACGTTTCATGAGAATAACAGGCATAAGGGTTGCCATGTTGGGTCGTTTGGGAAATAGGAGATGGCTTTTGCTTTTTAACTCTTCTTATGCCACCGTGCTGTCTGTGCATCTCTTTGCCAGATACCCCAGTAGCAGCTGAACTCCTTGGCTGTTCTGAACCAGCTTTGTGCAAAATACAGAAGTACCTCTCTCAGGCTGTGTCAGACTTCTGCAATATAGTTTACAGATTTCTTTTGCCCCCCGTGAAGTTTAGGAAATAATGGTGTTTTGGGACTAAAACTCAGGGGGAAATAGCAGATTCGGCTACCAAATGATCAGTGTGCTTAAAAATGTCTACAAATGAGTTCAGCAGAGGAGGAGCACACACCTTCAAGAGTGCATAATTATTCACAACTTTGATGTAATAGGTACATGTCGTGGTTTAACCCCAGCYGGCAGCTAAGCCCCACACAGCCACTTGCTCACTCCCCTCTGGTGGGACAGGGGAGAGGATCGGAAGAGTAAAAGTGAGAAAACTCGTGGGTTGAGACAAAGACATTTGATAGGTAAAGCAAAAGCCACGCGCGCAAGCAAAGCAAAACAAGGAATTCATTCGGTGCTTCCCATGGGCAGGCAGGTGTTCAGCCATCTCCAGGACAGCAGGGCTCCATCACGCGTAACGGTGACTTGGGAAGACAAACGCCATTACTCTGAACATCCCCCCCCTTCCTTCTTCTTCTCCTAGCTTTATATTCTGAGCATGATGTCACATGGTATGGGATATCCCTTCGACCAGTTGGGGTCAGCTGTCCCGGCTGTGTCCCCTCCCAGCTTCTTGKGCACCCCCMGCCTCCTCGCTGGTGGGGGGGGTGAGAAGCAGAAAAGGCYTTGACTCTGTGTAAGCACTGCTCAGCAGTAATGAAAAGATCCCTGTGTTATCAACACTGTTTCCAGCACAAATCCAAAACAYRGCCCCATACTAGCTACTATGAAGAAAATTAACGCTATCCCAGCCAAAACCAGCACAGTGCTAAGAGCATAATCCAAAGGATGGCCTATGTTAACAACTTATTAATAATTTCACTCAGCTCTATGTGTTCAGAAAACTAATTTGACAGGGTTGTTGGGGTTTTTTTTCTAGTCCATGTCCTCATTGACTGGAATGTTATCAGTGATGAGCTCATGATTTCCTGAATTGGGTTTGCTAAAAAAAAAAAAAAAGCGTTGGACTAATTTTACTGTGGAATAATTTGGGTTCATTCTCACTGCGTATTTGATGCTCGGTGGCACAGCAGTTGCTCAGTGAGGTGTCAGATTATGAATTGTTTTCTCTGATAGGTTGTGTGCAACTTGCTGAATCCAAGTACTCATATGCGTGCATTCAAAATACCATTTCATTCATGTGAGTTGGATACCAGATAGATACTGCTGACGTGAAACTCAATGAGTCTGAACGTCAAACAAAAGGGAAGATGGAGAGAAAGAGGGCACCAGCCAGATGAATTCGTGTTACAGTTAGATTCCCATGACTACTTGTTTTATAAATCTACAGCAAATCAGACTAATACTGACATCTTCAGAATGATAAAGCTATCACGGTACTTGGCTCAGCATGGCATAGTGAGATCCATGGATATGAACTACTTGTTACAAGAAGTTCCTGTTTGGAAGGTGAGATAAAGTCAGGAGAGGAATGAGGAGAATAATACTTTGTCGCAGAGCAAAAATGAATCAATTCTTTCTCAGTAAAGATATTGCAKAAGTGATGTACTACCTTAATTCAAACACATCCTTATTGCAATCTTAGAAGTACTCTAACATAGTTTTGGAAATAGTGTTATGAATATAATAGGGCAAGACTTCAATTAACAGCAGTTATTCACACCAGATGAATAGAATTGCTCCATATAAGATAGCAGATGCTGTGACTCCATATACACATKCAAGAATTCTTGTTTAACAATTAGATGGTATTTTTGCCATGTGCAGTGGTGCTGAAATCCAGGGGGAGGAAAATCACAGGAAAAGCAGCATCTGCCTAGCTAAACTGAAGGCTGTACTAAGCAAGAAAGAAGAAAAAAATCTTATTAGGGAGAAATTTTTACTTTCTTTCAAGTTATTATTTTCCTTATATCCTCTTTTATCTGCAGATAATATGCCAATGACAGCTCAACATTTTTTCAATAATAAAATAACATACAGTAAGGCAACAAATGTCTTTTCTCCCTTTCTCTGAAGTATTCATTTTCTCTAGAGATTTCTCAAACTTTATGCAGGAGGTTCCTTGTATGAATTGTCAAAATACGACAGTTCATCCAACCAGTGTTTTGTACCAACGGGAGCATGTTTTCTAACAATCGCTGTTAGTCAGTACTTCAGTCTTTTGGCCAGAACTAGCATTAGAAATGCACTTTCATTTATTGTTTTTGCTGCACGCATGGGAGACTTGGTGAACAAATATTTCTTGTGTGGAGGATGAGCTCTGTCACTTCTTAAGAGCAGGAGGAATGAAAACGAGAGCTATTGCTGGTTGTTCCCCCAACACCCCCTCCTCGCACCTCTCTCTGTAGCTGTCTTGAAAGACTGTGCTTATAATTGATTCATAAAGGAGTCCTGGCCCTCTTCTTTGTAGGTTGATTTCCACCAAACAAAGCAGCTGTCAAAAGATTTTGGTGATTCAGTCCCTGGTGCGCACTGAGGAGCTGGGTGGATATAAAGTATATGCTGTCATTTTAAAGATTCTCTTAACAAATAAATGAATGGTTGCATTATTGCCGTTTTCTCTAAGCAGTGACCCATCCAGCTGTGGCACACTCCCCAGAAGATTAATTTAAACGCTTCTGGCATGAGGAGAGCCCTGGGCTCCCCGGGGAGGCAGGCAGCTCACCCAGCGCTGGGCCCCGAGGCCCCAGCGCTCCACCCAGGGTGATTCCCTCTTCCACAGAGCAGGTGAAATTACGCCTCCTGTGGGGTACTGCTCCTCTAAAACTTCTTCTCTTCAGAACGCAATCTAACTTTAACAGCCCCTCCCGAGGGAAACCCGACCGTTCCTCTTTCAAGGCGGGCGTCGAAAGGACGGGCAGCGCTGGCGCGGGCAGCGTGCCCCTGCGATACCCCCCAGGACGGCGGGGTGAAGCCGGCCGCGTTGAACTCTTCCCTGCACGCAGCGAGCTTTGCCGAGCCCCGGGAGGCGCACACTGCGGGGGCCGGCGGGCCGTCCTGCCGGCCGGCTGCGTGGGGCTGGGCTGCCGCCCCCGTCCCTCCCGGTGAGCAGGAGGTGGAGGGGCCGGGGAGCTTCTACGGAGCGAGGAGGCAGGAAGAGACCCTGGGCAGCAGCAGCAGAGGAAGGACAGGGCGCTGCCTTGAAGGGGGTAGGGGGCTCTTAGGCAAGCGGGGCGAGACCCCAGGGGTCCCTTCACCGAGCCCCACCGGGACACCTCCCCCTCCTCCTCCGGTTGGCCGAAAGAACACTTCCCTGTCCCCCAGGTGAGGGCCTGGCTGCCCACCCCGCTCTGGGGTTTGGCCGAGGCTCTGTGTGTGGGGTCACAAAATGTCCCCTGGGGTGGTGTGTGGTGAGGCGGGCTGGGCGTCGTGCGGGGGAGGGAGAAGGTGGGGAGGCTCGTCGCGACGGAATAGCAGCGCCGTGAGGGAACAGCGGCATTCCTCTCACTAAACTCAAGGTCGGGGGAATACGTGAAGACCTGCTGGTGCGGAGGAAGGACGCAGAGCGATAAGCTAACTTGCGCTAAGTAGCTTTAAATTAAAAGGAGGTCCCTGATGAACACAGGCTGCGTCTCAGGGCAGGGAGAAGGRTTGGTGTGCTGCCCAGCTGCTCGGCTGCTCTCCTCACCGCTTCGCTTGCAGGGGACTGAAGTGCATCAGGCGGGATGAACCCCAAAGTTGCGCTGTACAGAGCGATGCCGTGGGGCTCCTCGAGTGCCTCCCCAGTTCCTCACCCCCCCTGTCACGCCATGCTGCTGCTCTCACGTTTGTCAKCTCCTGGAGCCGCAGCCCAAAGATTGGGCAGTTACTGTCAGCGGAGGCATTTGCGAGGGGTGGTAAGGCCTGGGGTGCCCGGCAGGTGTACATGTGTCATACTATCGCTTTCTCAGTGCTGAGCAATGGAAGGAAGTAGGTGAAAATGTCTCTTCAGGCTTGCTTTCTCGGCAGGAACAAGGCAGTTAAACCCTGCAATTGTTTTTCCTCTTTAATTTGCATGACCACTGACACCTTTTCCCTTTCCCCTTGTGTTTTGTTTTCTGTGCCCTTCCATCCTGTGGTGGACTCGCTCATTTTAAATTGYTGCTGTTCCTCCAGTTGCACAGTGGAAAGGTGGCACCAGGGATCCGTTTGCAAGGAGTTTCACCCCTTCTTTGTGCCAGCGGGGCAATGCTCACTTCCAAGGACCTGTCCCGTATTTGGTGTCCTCCTGGGTGTTCAGCAGGCTGGTGAGCTGACAGCTAGAGAGCACAGTCTCCTATTTATGCCCCGTTTTCAGGGAGAAATACTTATCGCTGCAGGCTTCCTTGTATCACCCCACATGTGTACCCCTGTGTTGGTGGAGAGCAATTCAGAAGGGCCTGATGAGGTGATCGAATGCCCTGTGCCCTTTTCTACCCAGAGGGAATGGGAAAGGCTTTAGGAACTGCCTCTGTCCCTAGGATTAATAACTGCAAAATCAATTTGTCATTTCCCTGTCATAAATTAAAAGCTTATAGGCCTTATAACATGAGTATAATAGAGGTTAGTGGGTATTGATGGAGGTCTGAAAGCTCACTCAGCAGAGCACCTCTCTACTATGCAATTTAAATTATGTCTCCTCCACAAGGAATATCTGTCAATATTTGTATAAAAAAAGACATCCTGCGCAAGAATATTTTATCTGTTTCTACACTGCTGCTGTGATTGTTGCTGCTGGAGGAGGTGTGTTTTTGAGGGAGGCTGTGGTCCCGTGTTGATTGGTGTAAGTGACCTCTGCATTGTTCATTTGTGTCTGTAGATGTAGTACAAATTAGTCATGTTTAAGCTGATGCAGGGCCAGTTAGGCTGTACATCTCTAAACTGGTCTTTCTGAGAACAGAGAACCTCCACCTGCTTGCTCCCTTGTCTATTGTGGTGAGGTGAGAAAGCAACCACACCTTTTCAAAGGGGTGATCAGCTGAGAGTAATGGAGGAGTAATGATCTGTAAGAGTCAGCAGACCGGGAGTGAAAAGGGCCCTTTTAAGTCACGCACATGTAGAACCAGAAAGGAGCAGTCTAAGAGGAAATTACCTGCTGGTAAGATTTTTGTGGTTGAAAGGAGATGTGGTTTAAAACAAATAAACCTAGTCTGTGGTTGGGCAGCTGAAGAAAGGATAAGCAAAATAGTTTCTTAACAAGAACAGGCTTTTTATATCTCTCTTTAAATTAGATTATTTTTGTTCTAAATAAGGCACGTTTCTGTGATGTGTGGTTACACAAATGATCTAAGATGATCCAAAGAGCGAATGATCCATAATCTGACCTGCAGCAATGTAAAAGGTTATTTCCTGCAGATTACTGTGTTTCAGCGTATTATTTATACTACTATTTTAAGTCATTTGTTTATTAGAAAACTCTAATCAATTTAATTGAAACAGATGTAGTTGCCAGATTTTTTAGTTGTTTGTGCACAAATTATTGCTGTTAGGTACGTTGATTAAAAATAAATAAATTGAAGCATTCACACGACTAACGTCATCAGACACACACACACACAGATTCCACTGTCTTTTCAATCTGATAGTAGCTTAATCTACTTTTCAGTCTATGGTTGGTATCCTGTATCTTCTTGCATGCCAGAAACTGAAATGATTGATATCTACAGCCTTTCTTAAACAAGTGTTTACCTTAATTTGATTATAAGCATCACTTTTGTTTCCTCTTTAAAGGTGTAATGATGATKAAATAGACTTCTAATAAATCAGCTGTTCTGTCTCTCTAGTGTCCAGTGGTTGCAAATGCAAAAGATTGTTGGACAAGGGGTTGGGKTTTTTTTCAATATATTTAAAAAGAGACTTTGCAATTTGCTGGAACTTGAATTCCTATAGAGCCTTTAGGATCTATAATGTCAATATAGCTGTGGCATAAATGCATATACTGGATATAAATCTTTGTGACATGTCTTTAAAAAAAACACCAAAAATAACAAAACCCCCTGCTTTACTGACAAGGCACACTATTCAAGTACTAAAGCTCTGTATCTAGTCAATTTATATTGGTAGTAGGTTTAAAAAATAATCACTAAAAGTTGTGTTAGATTTAATTACCTTTTCTGCAGTGTTTGCTGTTTTTCAGAAAAGAGCAGAATGGCTTTTATTCAGCTTCCAAAGGCACATGGCTACTTCTTTATGTGCTTAGCTGGGCAAGAAAAAAATAAAATTGGTGTCGCATTTAAACATGTTAAGACAAAAGTAAAAAAGGAAGGAGAAAGACCTTTTTTTTTWATGCAGAGGCGTAAAAAATGGCAGGTGATTTGTGGCAGCAATTCAAATATTGTGTAGGTTCTGTAATTGCATGTGGTTTATATGGTCTTGTAGCACCTACCACACCAAGAGCAGCTTATCAGTGAAAAAAATGTATGTATTGTATATAATGCTTTTTTAATAAAGTGTATTACAGTGTCARTAGTGAAGGACCTTGTGAAAGAAGGAAAGCATGATGGTAGGAAGTTAACATTAGGCTTGGAAGACTGGATGCTGTTTGCATAGTCTTTGCTGTGTTGCATCAGATAGCATTTCTTTGTCACAATTTCTTTGTACTGAACAGGATAATAGCACTTAAATTTGTGTCTGATATGAGATTAATTTAAATGAGAGCCTATGAAGAGTGCAGCTATTCTGGTGATGTGGGGGCACTATCAAGTTCTGTAGAAGATGCAAGTGTGTTTTCATTAAATCGCAGACAC
This sequence comes from Oceanodroma leucorhoa, assembly GCA_030449065.1. Classification (NCBI taxonomy): domain Eukaryota; kingdom Metazoa; phylum Chordata; class Aves; order Procellariiformes; genus Oceanodroma; species Oceanodroma leucorhoa. The sequence continues at coordinate 3,773,649 of JASVER010000043.1, forward strand.
TCTCAGATGTATGAGCCAAGTAGTCTCCTCCTCTTTCAAGGAATAACCTGTTGTAAAGGCCATTCAGCTTGACCACAACAGGCATGTTAGAKCACGTCCACTTCTCTGTTGGCTATTCATTGCAAGGGAAGGAAATGGTATTGCTACTTGCCTTCTTTCCTTTACTTTCCCCCCTTCAGGCAGAGGCTTTAGTTGTCTGCAGGGGTCATAACGCTAAATGTGATGACTGGCATTTAATCACATACCCCAATTAAGTTGTCCCAGTTGTAGGTCAAAGGCCTCCTGTGTTAAGGGCTCCACAACTGATTGATAGCTCTCTTTTGAGGAGGAGGTTCTGGAAAGTGAGACTGAACGGGGGAGCTGAGCTGGCTATGGAGTGCTTGTAGGCACCGTAATCAGACTGTCAGGGGGCAAGGACTGGAGGAGGAAAATCAGAGTGCCTTGTGGATATCCATGAAGGGCTTCTCTGCTTGGGGGCAAGAGGGTAAGAGAGTACAAAGGCTTCTGTTCCCAGCAGCAGGATGGGAGAGGAGTGGAAGCAAACAGTGACTGCTGGAAAGCTCATGAAAATATGAGAGACTGATAGGGGAGAGAAGCCCACAAAGAATGAAATAGTTGATTTGAAATGATGGCTCTTACCACGTGTTGTCCTTGGCTWGGGCTTTCCCTTCTGTCRTCCTGTGGGTTCCATCAAAAAAGTCCTTGCATGAGCCGTGTTTCTTCCCCCCGCCTTTTTTTTGACAGTGCCTTAAAGCACATACTACTCAAGGTGTTCCCCGTAATTAAACTATACAGTAATGATGATATATCTTCTGTAACATGTAGTTGAGTGTTTGGTTGCTCTTTTGTCCATTTGGGCTTTGTTACAAAGTTTAATAGATGCTTAACACTTTATAGGGTTAAAAAAAATATTGGGTTTGGTTTTCTTTTTTTAAAGAACATCTAAGGGACTAGAAATAAGTGGTCTGAGGTTTGGGTATGATATTGCAGTAGTAAACTGTATAGCATGAATATACCCACTGTTCCCTGCTGCCTAAATTGAAGTGTGCTTCATGTATCATGAAATTTATATCGGTAACATAGAGGCCTGAAGAGGGTAGCGACTTGTGCATTCAAATTTAAGGAAATATGTATAATCCTTGTTACTGCTGCTTGTGGTGTATATGGATTCCTTACATTATATGGTTTCCATGGCGTTGTGAAGCATTCAAAATGCTGAGTGAATGATAAAACACCTGATTAAGAAAATCAAATATAAACTGGAAAAATRGACTTTGCTCCTTCCAGCTTGCTGTTAAAAAGGCAAATTAGCTGGGAAAAGTATAGTGAGAGGGCAACAGTATTAACCTTCAGATTAGAAAATGTTGTATCACCGGGAGAATAGGCTGAACTACATAAATCTGTGCACACTAAGAAGACATTAGATGTTTAATAGAGAATGTAATTGAAGTTTAAAAAAAAATTAGTTAATTTGACTAATGGTAACTCAGATTATTTGTTCCACTTGCATAGCAATGGCAGGACATTAGACAGTGTAGAAAACTCCAAAGAAGAGCTGTATTTTTTTGTTGGGCTTTTTCAAATGAATCTATCCTCTTCAGAAACATAGASTTAGTTCAGGAATAGTTTCTTTCCGTTACTGAATGTTGTGTTGAGTGCTGACTGTGGTGACAAAAGCAAATGTACACAGGGCATTCCAGAAAAATTAGCAATCTTGATGATTAAAAGTAAAATCCATGCAGGTTATCGCTGCATGTTGTGTTAAGCAACTTGAATTGTGGTGTGATAGTAAATTGGACACTGGGAAGTGAATCATAGTTGTACCAGCAGGGTAAYTGGTTTCTGAAAGAGAAACATCTCAAAAAGAAACGTCTGTGTTGGAGGCAGATGCTGGCTGTACTGCCTGGAGGCTAAAGTTTTGCGGCAGCAGGTCAAGCTTCTGCTGCCTCAGTGAAGCGTTTCAAACCCAGGGGGTCAGAAGGTTGCTTCACAGGGTACAGTCCCTATGGCTGCCAGCATGTCCCATATGCCCAGGATATATGACTCACTTTGTGGAGTCCTGTGCTCACTGAGATGGAACATGACTATGAAGCATGTTAGTAGTCTTTGCACTGTAATGGTCCTGGTTGAATTTGAACCAGCATCCCAAAGAGATTGGCTTTCTGTCCCATTTTATCAATTGACTAAGCTATTACCCTTTCAGTCTAGATGATGCCTTTCTCCGCTTTAGTCTGTGCTGCCCTTTTATCTGTCCTGAAGGGGAATTACTGGCTCTTGGGCCTTCTTCTTGATTTGCTGCTACCTCCATAATGAACCTCTCTGTGTTGTCCATTTCAGACACATAATCGTGCCAGTGTATTTATGAACTTCCTCCATATCTTTCTACCTCATTATGGAAAAAAGGAAGCCCTAACTTACTAAAGTATAAAATGAGTGTGTATACACACATGTATACACACCTTCCAACACAGAAGAAGCTGGATTTAATAACCTGGTATGTTCTATGTCTGTTTTCTTTTTCCAGTATTTGACTGCAATTTTGAATCTCCTTGTGAGCTGGAATATTCTCTTTCCTCAAAAGATCAGGAAACCCCCAACAACACCTGGCTCAGAGTGAGTGCAGCAGAGATTTCACAGCTAAACATCCTGGATGGACCAGAGAGAGATCACTCTGAGAATACACCTAAAGGTAAGATGAATACAACTATGTAGCACCTTCAATGTAGTGGTTGGTTTTAAAAACAAAACACCCCCTCCACCAAAAAAAAAAACAAACAACAACCCCTACCAAAAAAACCTGAAACCCCACCCAAACAAACATGTTCTCTTAAAATACTTAATACAGCTATAATCCTTTTGCTGCAGCAGACAATGAATGCAGTGTCACAAACAAAGGGAGTCATTCTGCACATGAAGGATCTGTTTTTGTCTAAAGGCAATCTGAATCATATATATGGGAAGCAAGATATCCAATATAGTATTGTGTAAAATCTGAATCAGGCTGACCCAAGCCATGGATGGTATTTGGATGAGAACGGTACTATGGTGCCTATGTTTAAGATCATTTAGTGGTTGGAAGAGGTGAATGAAATAGAGTCTGGTTTTACCTCTGCTCTGTGTGCTGTTTACTGCTTGCTTATTTGCGGACCATTTTAAGCAATACCCTTGTGTCCAGGGCTTAGGTTTTCTGTTTGGCGAGAAAACAAACGATGGGTTTTGCCCTTAACATAAGGAAAAAGTTCCTGTCTCTAAAGAGAGCTAGGAAGCATGAAAAGAGGGGAGTGCAACAGACTTTTCTTCTTCCTTGGAAGAAAATTTTGTTTGTTGGAATTATTTTTCCTGATCTTGATTGTATCTGGAACAGCAGCATATTTCATTAATATTATAAGTGCTAAAAAGATTTTTAGGTGTATCTGTGCTCTTCTAATCCTGGGAAAGCACAAAAATTCTTAACACCCTTTCAGCTGTTAGTGGCACCTACTTGAAACCTCTCCCTGTCAGGGTGGGGTGGGATTGATGAGAATGGAGCTACAAAATGGAAACAGGGGAGTTAGGGCTACAAGCTTTATCCAGGTGAGGAAAATATAGAACAAAGAAATATAGGGAAGGATAACAAAGATTATCAGGGATATGGAACAGTTTCTGTACTAGGAAAAACTAAACAGACAAAGATTCTTTATTCTGTCTGTGATGGTAGGACTTAGAGGTCTATAAAAATGCACATTGAAGAGCAGTGGGAAGCATCTGTGAAGTTAGTGGGTGCTGGGTATAGAACAAGCAAGAGGAGATATTTTTCATGTAGTACCTGAATAAACTCTGGTAATAAGATGCATGAATTAATGTTATGGAGGCCAGAATTATGCATAAGTTTAAAGAAAGATCAGATGAATTCTTGCAGAATACATTCATCACTGGTTATTTAATTCAGTAGTCTGTTTGTAGTCCCTGGCTCAAGAAGCCTTTTATACAGAAAGCTGCAAGTGAAAGGATCCTTTTCTCGGTAGCCAGCGTCAGAGATGGCATTTGACTTTGCAGACCTGCGGTCTGACTGCTTGTAACAGTTCTTATGTTCAGGCAAATACTGAGGAGAAGTTTCAGTGCCGCTTTCATTCATATTCTTTAATTCTGTTTTCTCATCCATTTCAATAGCATAGTACTTTTCCCCAGATAGCCATTATAAATTAACTTTTAAGACCCATTGCTTGAGCATTGATTCATCAGCAAACCGAGTCATTTTGGTGGGATCTGTGTCATGTGTAAAGCAGATGGACCACATTTGTGATGCATGCAAATATCTTCTAATTTTCACATCAAAGAACATACATGCACGTACTAAATTTCTTGCTACAAAGATACAGTTAAGCAAAAATTTGAGATAGATCAGAATGTATGCTGTTATTCTCCTTTTTCTTAAATTCTTGTGCAAGCTGGATGCTGATGAAATTTAGGAATTAAAACCTGCTTGTTTTGAATTGAGAAGAATAGCTGTCACTTTCCTGGAGTAGGGAAAAAAATGGGGGGAACCCATGAGGAAATAAATATATTGTTCCAGGTGAAGGGCCTGGCCGGGTCGCTGTGGTGCCGCATATTGTTGATGTATGTTTCTTTCGGATTCTTTTCGGCAAAGTTATACCTTTGTCTGTATTTAGTCAGTTTTATATGTCTGTCAAAGCAGAAGAAGGGATACCGTTGGCTGGCCCTGTAGCCCAAAAACAAGGGTAGTATTGGTTGATGATTTCCAATTGCCTGTTGGGATAAAATTCCATTTCTAAGTCCCAAGTTTGGAGGTTTTGTTTTCTTCATCTGGAATATAGGCAATTTAGGCTGAAGCTTCTGTTCTGCTGTTTTCTCCCATTCCGAGGGGCAAGTACTCAGTGTCACAGTGACTGAATGGATTCAGATTTGTGGGGTGGCAGGGTGGGTTGTTTGGGGTGTTTTCTTTGCTTGTTTGCTCTGGTTTGTTTGGGGTGTTTTCTTTACTTGTTTGTTGTTTGGTTTTTTTGTTTATTTTTTTTTTTTTTTTAATTATCAGACTTGTTGGATGTAGTCAGTGGTGATTTTCTCTTGAGCCCCTCAGTAGAGCTGTAGGTCTGCAACTCATAGATGACTGTAACTCTTGTGCATATAAAGACTCATTTGAACATCAACACTTGGAGCTAGCATCTCTCTATTTTAAATCACTTTAATTACAGCTGCTTGGCACAGATAGTTGTGTGGTCTGTTTCAATCTGAAATAATTAAGCACAGTAATTCCAACCCCCACTGTTCCCTGCAAATTGTACTTCCAATTATCTCAATCTCATTTCATCTCCTTTGCAGACAGTAATGCACAGAGATAAACAGATAGCATAACTAGATTTTGGGATGGTTTAGCTCATCCTTGTCACTTGGCTATCAAGTCATGTCAAGACATTGATTGAGACAAATGCCTTGGGTATGATTCATTGTGCTTCATATACATTTCTGTAAAAGGTTCAGTAGGAAATCATTGGTACATCTCCCAAAGAGAGATATTGGAAGAACTTCTGTATTTTTTGCCCCTGTCCCCACAGCATGATCCCCGCAGCTCAGTCTCTAGGAATCAGAACAAATCAGCATGAATCAAGCTACCTGAGGAAGAACTAGTTTCAGCTGTCTCAACATTTGGTTGCAGTCACATYTGAGTGCTCTGCTCACTTGACATGTTCAACATGAGATCTGACACAAATCATTGATCTTCTGAATAGGRATAGATGGGGAGGTGGCAATGTTTGATATTAAATTATTCAGGGTAAAAGATTGGAGGTCTGGTTTGCAAGGAATTGAAAAAGGATGTTTAACTGGATAATAGTGGCAGGTGAAATTCAGTGTAGATTATTTGAATGGAGGTGGTGGGAGAAACAATCAGAGTTTGGCATGTATAAGGACAGATTCTGAGCTGGTTGTAATCATTTAAGCTGATTTTGGGGTCAGAATAGAGCTGTGAAAACATAAACTCGGTAGCAGTCACAAAGTAAATGTGATCTTGGGACTTCCTGGGAAGGGAGTAGAAAATAGAAAACAGTATGCTATAGTATAAATGTGTGGGGCAGCTGTATCTAGAATACAGCATTCCGTTCTGGGTCCCATGCRTCAAAAATTATTTAGTACAGCTGGGAAAGTTATTAAAAGAACAGAAACAAGGATGATCTAAAGTRTGTAATGGCTGTCTTTTAGGAACACTTAAATTAACTAGGGCTACCTTGCCTGGAAGAGACATCTAAAGGAATACATGGCAGAGTTTTGTAAAAATCACAGAATTTTCTAAAATCTTTATAAAAGATTTATAAATGTTTACAAACTCCCAAGACTTTATTAAAGCACAGAAAGGATGAGTACAGAAGGAATATTCATTATTTCTTCTAATACAGAATTGGACAGCATCAGATGAAATTAGTAGGTGTTAGGCTCAAAATAAAAGGAGATCCTTCAGTATGTAACAAACAGTAAAACTGTGGAACCTTTTTCCACAGGGTATTGTTGGTGCTAAAACCTTCTATGGGTTTGCAAATTGACRGGATATGTGTAGGGAAGAAAAATAGTTACAACTACTAAATTCTGAAGACTACCTTTTCTGGCTCAGAAAATCCTTGYGCAATAGATCCCTGAAGGCCAGGGGTGGGGAAGTACAAATGTTTGCTCTCCCTGTTCATATATTCTTGCCTATGTATCTACACCTGTCTGTTTTCAGAGCCAGATGGCTGAAGTCAATGGATCTTTGGTCTGTGCTGGTAGGTTGGTGTGGTGGTGCGTCCTTCCCTCACCTCCCAGCCCAGTTTTTTCTTCCCTTTGAAAARGGAGAGCAATGCACTAAGGGTTTCAGACCAATTTGGAGAGTCAGAGGAAAGGTGCTATTTAAACATTTAATATTATTTGCTATTCTGTTAATGCCTTGTGAWCGGTATCAAACCGTGCAACAATATTAGGTATTTGCTGGGAAGAATTGCAGGACTATCTGTCTATAGAAATCTATAGAAGGGAGGCCATCAAGGTACTTTGTGGCGGGTTTTTTTGAAATTTTGTGCTAAAATGCTTCACTCTCCTCCATTCCTCTCCATCTTGTAAGTGGACCAGTGGGTGATAGAATCACTAGTGTATCTGCCAGCTAGGCCCTGCATGGTACATGAAGATCTGCTGGAGCTACTAATATTTCCAAGTCAAACTTATGTAACTTTCTGCAGGATCRGAGATTTAAGGTTAAAATTCCACTGATGTGCTAAAGATTGACAGGAAAACCTCCACTGTTGGGATCTGAATCAGGCCTGTATGGACTGTAATGAGTAGGCAATCCATTGTGGATTACTAGACTTCTTTTCTTCTAATTCATGAATAAGCAAAAAGATGCTATAAAAAATTCAAGCATTCTGCATCACTGACTGCATTTATATATTTTCGACAAGTGCGATTAATTCTTAATTATTTATGATCCTTCATAATGTATTATACCAGCAAATGTACTGCAGTCTGTGGTAATGAAATATGAGGAATTGGAGATCTTGCAACTGTGGCAGTATTTCCTAAGGAGGCAGGTTAGACAACCCAGTTTGTGGTTAGAATGACAGAGTTTGTAGACCAAGGAAGTTGCATTTTGCAGCTGTGTGGACGTATGTGTTTGTCATGCTCACGTGAAAGAGTCATTTGCCTCTCTGATAAACTTGAGATGGGTCAAACCAGCCATAAATTCTGTGCCTCTCAACTCTTGATTCGAACCCAGGGTTCYCTGTACTATGGGGGCCTCTAGGATACAGCTCTGAGTAGCAGGTGGTTTAACATCCATCAGAAAGTGTGCCTTTCCAGAATTCATCTCTCCTGCTACCTTGTCGCAGTGCTTGTATTTTCCTTCCTCCAGAGAGGCGCTGGCTCAGCTCCCTGTCAGGAACATTGCGTTGCTGTGTTGCCCATGGACTTGTGGAGGGCAATAATTGTGGTCCCTGATCTGGGAGCACAGTCATGGCTTCCTTCCAAGTCAAATTTTACAAGGGAGAGGAAGAGAGAAACCACTAGTGCAAAGTTAATCTTGTGTATTTAAGGAGGAAGAACCAGCAGCAGCTGGACCCAAAACAAGTACACGCAAACTGGATCCAGATCAGTGCTTGATCAAATGTCAGAGTGRTCTGTTTCCAACCCTAAATGCAGTTTTAAACTTGAAGGATTAGAGGCTTAACCACTCCTGACTATGGTGATGCAAGCGGGTTGCCTGCTTCTCTTTTAAATCATGTGATTCTAGATAAAGTAAGTGAATTTCTGCCTCTATTATCTGAAGATTTCAGGACCATGAAAATATGCAGCTACTTGATATAAATTTCAGATGAAGAGGTAAGTTGGAGAGGTATGACCACAATTTCAAATAAGAATCAAAAAAGTAGTAAGCCACCCTGCAAATGTGAACACCAATTGAGACAACTCCTTAATGGAAAATGTAGATTAAACTTTCATGAAGGATGTCAGGGGGAGAGGGAGATGAATGAGGGCAGTGTCCTAATCAGCCACTGATTAGTTGAAAAGCTCTTACGTAAGTTCTAAAACAAGAAGTATCTGCACATTGTGTTAATGTGGTTTTGATTTTTGTAATTATTACTAAAGAAATGGAGCGAGGCTAAGGCACTGAGCATATTAGCAAATGGGAGATAATGAACTGCAGGATTATAAAATGGCTGTTGACTTTAATTTATGATTCCTCAGACAAAGAAGAATGAGGCAGGTAGTAAAAGATAATAAATAATATTTTGTTTCAGATTATCACTTTATTCACGAAACAGTAGAGTATAAATCAATGTGGGCTTGCAAGAAGTAGTTGAGAAGTTGTTTTTCATGTAGGACTCTTAAGCAGAAAAAATACTTGTAACACAATTCCACTAAAAAATGGGGAAAAAAAACCTCTCTGAAAAAGAGCTATTTACCAGGGGAAAGAATAAAGGGTAAAGAGAGTAGCTGGGCTCATGCTAGACGAACAAAAGTCTTCCCTTTACATTAATCCTTAAGACTGGTTTGAGGATACGCCTTGATCTCATAGAATTGATCTGTCTTATGTGTCTTTTCAACAAGATATCACAGTATTTCTTCTTTTCTTTAGTACATCAATACACGGAGTTTGAGGTTTTGACAGGGTGGGTCTGAAAAACGAAACAATTGTCTTCTCATGAGAATTTCTATTTTGGAAGAAAAATGTTTTTGAACCTATAGCAAATTTTGACAAAAAACTTGCAGACCTGAATGTTTATTGCACCTCTCTTTTTAATGTTGGAGAAAGGATGTGGATCATCCTAGTCTGCAAAGATTCAATCCAGATGGTTGAATAGTCCTTAAGAAGATACTGCTGTGGTATGATGCCACCCTAGTTTTATTATTTATAAGCATTCAGATAAACTACAGGTATCCTATGAAGATTTGTAAACTTTTGCAATTTTGTTTAGTCAAAGTGGGATTCAGTTTTCTGTTAGTTATTTTCCACTTTAAGATTTAGCCATTGAGTCAGTGGAAATAATTGTTGTGTGTGAGTTGAAGGATCAGCTACATATCACAAGTGAAACAGTAGAAGAATTAAGTGAGATCTGGAAGCAGCACATGGACTGAAAATTATTCATCGATCTTATTGCGAATGAGAGATTTATGGATTTGTAGGGATGACTATCAAGTTCTTTGTAAACAGAGAGGATTTTAAAATCAAGAGTATTATTTACAGTGAATAGTTTTGGCTGTTCTAGTTGAGATTTAAATTTTGATACTCAGCTTGGCAACATATACATATCAAGTGTTACAACACAGCCCCAGAGGAACTTATGCAACATTAATACACGAAATGCAAACCAAACTTTCTTCCAGAGTCCATTGGGCGGTGAAGTAAAAAAAACGCAGCCTTTTTATGATGGTCAGATTCCAGCTCATACTCTGTCAGTACAAGAAATGGACCAGATGTTCTCAGCATTTTGCAGCTTGCTCTTCTCATTAGTACTACATTTGTGCTTTGTTATTGCAAAAATATTTCCCTTTAATGAGCTTGCTCTAAAGAGGCAAATTATTGTCTCACTGTAGACACTGTGTTTGTTTATAGAGTAGGTATGTATTTATACGGGTATGGATAAGCACGTGGGTTTTGTTAATTTTAGAAATCTTGTTTGTTCATTCCTTAATTCAGTGAATACTTGTGTGCAGCTCAGCATGAAGCATTCTGTTCCCCAAGCTGAAAAAGAATTTGTGTGCATCAAATGTTAGTATGCTCTAATGGCTTGCTGCATACCTGTGACTAATGCACTTCAACAAGTATATCCAGAAAAAGCATAGACAATGAAAAATAAATGGGTTGTAAAATGGTCTCTATCTCACCCTTAGACATACTTTCTCCTTGGCAAGATTAGGCATATTAAAAGGACAGCTGGAGGGAAGCATGTCCTGCTCTTGGCTGTGTTTGACCTTTTTATAGGAAAAGACTACTGGATTAACACASGTTTGTAATTTTTTTTTTTCCTCTGTGATGTAAGGGCAGTGTTCTTTATCCCTGAATGCCGTAACTCCGAATGTCCCCCCTTCCTTCTTCTTCCCCCAGCTTATATCCTGAGCATGATGACATATGGTATGGAACACCCCTTTGGCCGGTTGGGGTCAGCTGTCCTGGCTGTGCTCCCTCCCAGCTTCTTGTGCACCTGGCAGAGCAAGGGAAGCTGAAAAGTCCTTGACTTAGTGTAAGCACTACTTAGCAACAACTAAAACATCAGTGTGTTATCAACATTCTTCTCATATTAAATCCAAAACACAGCACTATACCAACTACTAGGAAGAAAATTAATTCTATCCCAGCTGAAACCAGGACAGCTGCATATTGCCACTCCTTACCAACCATAGTCTAATTATATCCGTTGCCAATTATTACAATAACCTTTGCTGCTTTAGTACTTTACCTMTGAGGCTCTGAGAATGCTCTACTAAATAAGGCACTTCATACGGTTTTAAGTTTGAGTTCGGAGAAGTGTTTCTCCATGTCGTCAAAGAGAAACTAAAGCACAGTGTGGTTATATCAGTCGCCCAAGTTGAGTTGTGTTCCTAGCTGTGCCAAACGTGTTTATTTCTCTTGCACCTTAACTAGTACTAACAGTTAGATGCCTGTTGCTCTACAGTATTTTTGTCATGAAGTTGGCTTGGTCCACTTTTAATAAATAGGCATCATCATGTGGGATTTTCTACGGACCTATTCTGTGAGATTATCTTAAAAGCATCAGTAAATTGACAAGAACTGGAATATTTTCACTATTGTTCTTAACATTAATGATAATGTGTCTATTGTTGTGTTGCAGTAGCTATCTTACACACCTATGCTTGAATGAATACATTAAAAGAGAGTCGCAGAACTCTGAAAGCTAAGAGGTTTTACTGCTGTGACTCTTGCCAAGAACAAAGCCTGAATAATTAAACAGAAGTAAAAAATCGTTAATTTTGAACTGTGATAGAGAAAAGACCATGATTCAGTCGGGATCTTAGGGCAGGCTAAGCTAAACCCAAGTACAGCTTGACCTTTTTGCCTAGTCTAGACAGGTAAATTTGGGTAAAGAAAGAGAAAATTGATTTTTTAATATTTCTGTCCTTGGTTGTCTGATGAAATTCGAGTTGTTTAGATGCAAATCTGTAAAGGATGTGTTGGTACTAATGCTTGTGTAATACCTCATTTTTGGAAAGACAATTGAATGTACTACTTCAGAGGTGTTGCAAGAAGTATTCCCCTAGACATGCCTTYAGAGGTTAAATCTTACTCACAGGAATTGTTAATGTTAGAGTTGACCGAAGCAGTTTCATTTACCTTTACCTTAAAGGGGAGGGGGACTTATGAGCTTAGCTGTATAATCCTCAAGTTTTCTCTTAAAGCAGCTTAAAYGGAGCATGCTTATTTTATCCTACTCAAAGTAACCAAAGAAGGTTGTAGTGTTAAAAGATAAGATCATGAGAATTCTGTTTTGTATCTTTTAAAAAAAATTTCTTAATAGCATGCAATGCCTGTTTAGCTGGCCCCAAGCAACTTGCCTAGATTCTAATGAATAATCATYCATTCAATTATGAGTTAGAAGCTATCCCTGAAGTTTCATCTGTTTTCTGTGTTTGCTTGTTTTGAGARCACAGTGATTAAACAGATGGTATAATGTACGAACACGAGAATGGCCATACTGGGAGAGCAGGAGAGGAAAAAACTTACGGCCAGACTTCCCAGAATATTCTCTCAGTACCCAGATATGCTTGTGTCAGGGACTGTGCGCTGAGGGGAGCAATAGGATATAGTCCTCCGCATTATGTGGTAGGTCTGCTGGGATACATACTACAATAACTTGTTGTTGATTTGGGATCTCCAATCCTAGACCCCATTCCTATGTTGAGCAGYGCTGCCTTTCTGTGCAGTGAATTAYGTTGCGCATCCCTCTCTGTAAAGAAAMCGCTTTCTCTAAGTCCSCTTAAGTCCTTTTAGTCTCAATGACAGTCTGTCTTTTCTATCAAATGCAARCAATCTAGAAATGCTTGACCCTTGTCTTTTACCTTCCCTAAATAAACAGGATTTAAAAGACGATAAATACGAGTGACTGTCTTTTGTTAAGATGAAAAGACACTATTTTTAAAAAATCATTTTGACTTGATATTAATGGGTTCGTACCATTCACAAACCCAGATGAAAGTCAGCTTTGTTAGCTGAATACTCCAGTGTCACAACAGAGATGAGAGAAGCAAGCACCACTTAATTCTAAATGGCATTTCCTTAAGAATTCAAGAAATGTAATAGTGGGCTTTTAGCCATTGTTCTGCATTTTTTCTTCTTCGTGTTCTATGACAGTGAGCAGATCTTCCCACTCTTCTGTGAGAGGCTGTCTTTCTAAATTATCTGAGTAAACAAGATGACGAGTAGACTTCTCCAGATTTGAAGAGGTGTTCAAATAGCAGAATCAGAAGGTTTGTTGCTTGCCATTGCCTGTGTTAAAAGTATAAACCTGATGTAGGACAGAACTACAATAACTCGCTTTGTTTGCTGCTTTCGTGTGCTTCCAGTGGGGAAGTGGAAAGGTCAGGCAATGAAGGGAGGCATTTTGCTGCATACCACAGATAGTCATTTCTGGCAGTCATTTAGAGCCTTGCAAGGCACATAAACAGCATARTAAAGGTTATATCACAACTCCTTTTCACCTGTCACAGTAATTTTGTTTATCAGAGAAAAGCCCAAGCTGCAGAACTCTGGTATTGATTTTGAACAGCTGAAGGTTCAAGGATGTTCTGGTTTCAAGGTGTTTATTCAGAGTGTTGAAGAAATAAAAAGGCCATGTTAAAGCAACATAATGATGCAGGTTTAATTCCACACTCAATGTTTTTCCCRAAAGTGTGGAAGTATTTGAGGAGGAGGCAGAGGATGGTTTTTGATTGACTGTCCTAAAAAATGACAGTTTTTCGGGCTGCCAACYGTGGATAGGGCAGGCTCTGCTTGCCTCCCTGAGTTGATCCTGCATGTCAACAAGTTCACTTGATTACAGTTTACTGTGACATACAGAGCTTGGAATTTTACATACTGAACTTTCTTAGATTGGGGGAAAAGAAAAGGTCATTCTGGTGGTCTCACTACCTAATTACACTGTAGTGCAAAACCATTTTAATTCTGTAGTCAGTGGTTTATCTATCCAGCTGGCTAAGGGCAATATATTTTGTGTTATCATGTCGTTGTCAAATCAATGTTCCTGAGGAATTAACAGTTTAGATAATTTAATTAATCTTTGTTTTATCATCAATTAAGGGTTAAAAACAAGAATCCTAGAATAAGATACTATAAAATATTACATATCTGAATTCGGAAGCTGTGACTTCCACCTAAAGTAATGACCTTTCCAATGATTAACCAAGCCAAAGGAGTATCTGTTAAGCAAGAGTAGATTCTAAAAGTGACTACTTAGTAAAGATGCCAARCCATTTGCAAATTAGTGGCAACAGCTGAGTGAACAGCAACAATTAACATTTTTAATAGCAAGTTTCTTTAAGGACACTTATTTAAGCATGAATACTAGTGTAGGATAGGTAACTGGTTATYTTATCCATCTATGGAGGAAGGTGAATATAGGTGTAGATGGAGGTTTAGTTTTGTTGAAGGAATTGATCACTTCATTAGAGAACAGAAAATCTGGATCCCAGTTACCTACACACCTCCTGAAAAAACAGTGATATTTGTAATGGCTTTGAAGCAAGGGATGACTCAAATGTACTCCAGGCCTTTTCAAGGTTGGTGTTTGACCTGCTGCAGGCAGTTCTCTCTGTGGTCAGCATGCATAATGACTGGTTAATAGTAGATGTTTGCTGTCCAAGGGACTCAAGCGATTTTTGTCATAAGTAAAAGTGAATTGAATATGGACTTCTGGAATATTTAGGGTGCTTGGATTCATCAGTATTATTCCTGATTGCCTTAAAATCAAGGAAGACGCAAGCACTAAAAGTGAAAATGTTGACTATTTAGAAATTGAATTTGGGCTTCCATTAACACTAAACCTCCTGCTCTGTTATACAGCGGGCATTTGCCAGGACTCGGTGACAGGACTAAGGGGTATTTCACCGCAGATGAAACTTTGGGGATAGGCATTTAAGTTTTCMTTGTGGTGATGAGAAATCACATTGCACAGTCATACTAGAGCTAATACRCTTTCAATAGTATTGATATTGTGCATTTGCTTATATGTTTAGCTGAGGTATTTGGGGAGTTTGTGTCATGGACAAGTGCTGAGTGAAGCTGAGCACTTCCAGTTCTTTCCACTGACTTATGGTRAGAAGGTGTCTGTCTGGCAGGTAAGGGGAACAGTAAAAATGTGCTGGAGTAGAGGCAGCATTTGAGTGATCGTTGTCTTGTATTTTCATTACAGAGTGAATGACAAATTGTAGTTGAAATAACTGAGCTCCAACCAGATGAGGTACCTCACCTGGGTGTAAAGCACCCCTTAACTCAGGAGAAGAGCTTTTTTGCATGGAGGAGTTTGTCTGGGATATCCCTGAAGTAAGAGACTGGAATTAACTCTATGGAAAAGACGCACATTACAGAMAATGCCTTTAGCCACTCTCTATTATGTTTCTTTCTATCTGTATGAAATGATACATTTCAGAGTGYTTTGTGGGTGGGCAGGTGAATGTACTGCATTAGAGCTACAAATTGATTGCTATGTGCCTTATTTAATGTTACATCCATTAACTCTCAGGGCACCAAAGACTGACCCTGAGTGTGAAGTTGTTAATGGGCATTGCAGCAAGAATGACCTAAACGACTTGCAAAAATTAACTAACTTGTTGGTTACTTGATTGGTTACTTGGTATGCTACTTTTATCAGCAAGCCAAACTTTTTTTTTAATGAAACTGAGTTACTGAACAATTCTTTGTTGCTAAAACAACTATTCATAATACAGACTGCAGAAACTTCAGTGAACTACAGATTACTCTCTCTTACTCCTGCAATGTAATCAAAGCCTTGTTCTTTTTTTTGTTATGTTTTCTGAAAAGCACCTTCCTATTTCCTCCTCCTCCTCCTCTGATCTTTAACAGGTATTGTCTGCATGGTCTACCTTTGAAAGCATCTTGGGCTTGCTGTATGAAAGGGTACAGACTGCAGGAAATGGCATTTCACTAGCCCGGGTGTATTTGAAATGGGCCTGTTTGTGAAATTGCTGAAGTAGCTCCCAGTTTCTCATTGTCCAGCTACAAGACCATGTTAAGCTGAAGTCTGGGATGTTCYTTAAAGCCTGACACTGTCATGAGGTGACATTGTGTCACGGTGTGCGTTGCGTCACTGGCAGCCTTGCTGCAGGTATGAAGGTATGAGAGCAAGCATAGTGATAGCTTTTTTTTTTTTTTTTTTTAAACATAGGTGCAGTGCCTTTCTTACCTTTTTTTTTTTTTTTTTTTTAAACATAGGTGCAGTGCCTTTCTTACCTTAGAGATGCCAGTTGGGGTCGTAGTGTAAGGAAGTAATGCTGTGCCGCTTTTTCCCACCTCTATATACTTGAGGTGCTTGTTATGTATGTGGGTGTTACGCACTTCCTGCATGGGGTGAGGGACAGCAGAAAGACTGGAGTGCGGTTTTCCTCTTCACAGGGCATTTCTGAGTGTGATCCAGTTAATCATCTTTGATCCTTTACAGAGTTGGTATTAGACCAGCAACTTAGACCAACAGCAACTTGACAACATGTACTGCAAACTTGTGAAACAATTTCAGGAGGGAAGAAACATATTTTGTGAACTCTTTTGCAATTTGGAAAATTATATTAAAGGCGGGGGGGACTCGCCATTTGATTTCTCTTCAGAATTAAAACCTACACCAATGGCTTGTAGCTCAGGGAAGGGAAAACTAGGGGCACAGCAAAAGGRGGTGCGTCATGTAGAAACAGTAGCATATCTGGTTACTGGAAAAACTCTGCTAYAGGGCTCTGTCCTGCTAAGGACCAGTAGTATCTCCTGTGTGACAATAAAATAAGCAAAGAACTTCTCTGTATTTCTTAGGACTACTCAAATACTTACAGCGTGTGCTTAAGGACTTTGTTAGATTGAAATTCAACACTTGCTTCCTTGCAGTATTGGGTTCACAGAACGTGTTATCTGTTTGATAACATGTCATCTCTGCTACTGAGACCTGCACTTTGGTCACCACAGAATAAATTTATAGAAGGAGAATGACTGGTCACTGGCCCCAACACAATGGTGTTTCTACTCCTTTTCAGGCGGAGATAACAATTGTAAGGATTTCTCCCTTGCATCACCTTTGGTCTATAAAGTACTAGCACTGAGAACAGGGATAATTTATCACCTTTTCCATATTACCAGATGTCTCTTTAATTGATGGGAATCTTTTTACAATCACTTTTTTCGAAAAAAAAATTGCTTTTGAGGAATTTTCCCCCGACTGACAGCAACTTAATGAGGGGTTGTGACTTTATAATCAATTTTAATTATTGTGTAGTTAATACTGCTAAAAATAACAACTTCAACTTTGGTATTGGATGATTGATTTGTGAAGCCACTTGTAAATAATTGATCTTTCGTTCCCTAAAGGTTTTTCTGTTAATGCTTTTTAGAGTAAAAAAAAAAAAAAAAAATATCAGGCAAACATTTCAGTAGCTAAAGCACGGATAATATAATGTGTCATAGTAACCACTGCTACCATAACTGGGTTTATAGAAACTAACAGCTGTGTATTTTAATAGTTAACCCAGGAAACTGGAAATCAGTATTTCTAGGTGTTTTTCCCATTCCATCACTGACTCAGTAGGAATGTGATCACATACAGCAGCCATTTTGTCCCCCAGTTTGCCAGTGAGCAAGACTTTTTAAAATAGTYAGCAGACTCGGTCAAATGTTGTAATGCTAACGAGGATCAGTTCTGGAAAGGCTCTTCTACAGAGAGAGAGAGTAGAAAACTGCATCATCCTGTTATTTTAATAATACGTGTGCTCAGTTTACAGATGACGATGGCTTTTTTTCTGCACTGGTAACTGTCAGTCCACAAGACCAGTTTCTTCTGGATTTTTGTCCTGTTGTCAACAATACTAGAGGGTCTCTGACTAGACCTTTGTGCAGCCTGCACTTCTGTTATTGAATAATAACTGAGAGTTTTACTTTTAATATTTGAAGTGGAGGAGCATCCTTCTTCATTCCCAGAAATTGTTARCCTTGTGGCATCAGAGATTTAAATTACATGTTACAACAAGCCTGTTTGCCTGCATATGTATTAAATGAGGTGAGAAAGAACAAACCCTTTTCGGATCATCGTTGGTTAGAGTAGGACCACATTCTGTATGTTTGCAAAGTACTTTGAGTTCCTTCAGAGGGAAGGTGCTATAAGTTAATATTACTGCTCTGTCTGTAAGTGATAGTGGGTCGTTCTGTTCCTTGGCAGTAATGGGACAGTGAAAATGGATTATCGTTAATGTCAGTAAATACAGTTTTAACAATGTTAAACCCATATCTTTGTGAAACTAAATGAGATTTCTCCTAACACAGCTACTTATTTGTATTCACTATGCATTGCGCAGACTACCTCACTATTCTTAAAGCAACTACCAATCACCACGAGGAGTCAAGCAGACGCTGCATTCTCCATAATTACAAGCAATTTTCCAATTGAATTATCCCATGATTTAATTCCTTAGCTTGCATCTGGAGAGCATCAGCAATGTGCAGCTGTTTTGGCTTTGAGAATTAATTGTTGCTAAATGCATTAAGAGTGGTCTTGCTGCAAGGATTTCAGAAAAGAGTTAAATCCTAGCTCACTTCTGGATTAAACTTCTACTTCTTATTTCCTGTTCTCTTGACTCAACATCATGATATAGGCCATGGATTTAGTAGCATTTGTCTTGGGTAGTTGTGAATCTTAATTCAAAGTAAGTATGTTTAGTCATTGAATTAAAATCATATTACAATGAAACACAAAGTTTAATAGAACCATGCCAGTCAGTAAAGGCTGGAGGGCTGGAGATTAATGACAAATGATGTTAGTTTATACTGCTGGTATGACTGCATAGCTATGGTTTGCAAAAGAAAGAGATGGTRACTTTGCAAAGTACAAAGTACCCAATGAAATAGGTATGACTTTTCACATCACAGGGTTCTTTAGGCAGGCCAAGTACTTCAAATACAGGAAGAGTGTCTTAATCATTTGTCCCTGAGGAAAGGGTGGACAAGTATTTGGACTGAGAGTAGCATGTATTTATTTCTGAAATTAGAAAAAGAAATAGAAGGAATATCGAAAGCTTTGAGGCTGAGATTATTATTAGGGCTTTCCAGAGTCTGTTAGATTCCAGTAAGAACACATTTTTTAATCTGAAGTCCCAAATTCTCTTTTTWTTTTTTTTTTTTTCCATTAAGTGTGAAGACTATAGCTAGGGGTCGTAAGAATCCTAAAATACAGTGGTGTATTTTCATAACTCCTGCAGATTAATGAGAACATTCTTGAACTGTACTTAATTAAATAATGGTACGAAGAAGTTGTGGAACTTGGAAAGCACGCATTAAGTTTCTAGCTTTGACTTGTGTGACCTTTAGATTGGTTATTTAATGTCTAGGCCSCTGTTGTAAAACAAATACCTTTTGTGAAGTGTTGTTGATATAAAGTACTCACTTTGTTAACTGGTTTTGTTGCATTAATTCAGATAGCAAAAAATTTTCTAGATTTTTAGCAAGAAAATATTACTGTTAAATGAATACGGTTTAAAAGATATCCATCCCTGTTAAGTAGAGGTTATTTAGCCAAAGCTCTGGAACGTGATGATGTGGCTAAATATAAAAAATTGGCTGGTTTWAGAGTTCTGAGGTCCTACAAGTCCTGTTTACGTGAAACGTGCAATGTGTATGGTTAACTTCTCTGAAAGCATGGCTGTTTTCATCCAGGTATTTGGACAAGTTTGGGCCATCCTTTATACTAAGTCAACTTAGCTTCTGGGTAACATCCTAAATTACCTTAAGGTAAGGTAACGTAGCCCTACTGAAATTCAGTGTCTTTTCTGTTTCTCAAGAGACAGATCCTGCATTAGTATAGCTGCTTATGAAGCAAATTAATTTAAGGAAATGATTTACTTAATACCTGTGGGATATTTGATCTTACACTATGCTTCTAATTATATTAATGATGGTGAATTTATATGAACCTGGAATAGAAAATAAGTTCTGTTTATGTATTGTTTATATTTCCAATACGTTTTAAAGACACTTCAGAGTGTATACACAGATTATCACAATTCTGGATCTGACTCGCTTTCTCAAAGGCAATTTGCCTTTGCCCARTGATAAATATTGTATACATTTACTTGGTGATGTTTTTGCTTTTTTTGACTGTAGCAAAGTAATTTCTGTTATGCTGAATCGAATCTAGAAAGAAATGGAGAGTCCAGTATTTTAGCTTTTGTGGCCTTACAATAGAAGGGGGGTGGCAAGCCCCCTGCTGTAAACACTATGCTTTTCAAACACCTTACAATGATAAGGACAAGTAGGTTCTGATTATATCTGAATAATATAAACATGATTGAGTTTGCCTAATGATTATGTCTGGCTCATGATTTCTCCATCCAGTGAGAATCATATTGTGCAGGTTTAATGTAACCAGGGCACTAAGGCAACAAGCAATTAAATTAGCTGCTTCTTGCAAAAGTTTCCTTTGTTCTTGCCCAGAAAGCAGCTTTCTGTAGGGCTTGTCTGCTAAAGAATTTCATGCTGTTATTTTTATTCCTTAAAGGAAGGCTTAATTTGGGAAGATGGACAAGTAGCAAATGCCCTGAATTAACAACTTTCTTCTCTTAAAAACTAAACAAATTTTATCACTTCTGTTCCATCGCTGGAGGTGTCTTATCCCATTCCCGTACAAACGAAGTATGGTGGTTGTGTTTGGAAAGCCTGTGTGGGCAATTGCGGATTCTTCACAAGCTGAAGAAACTCCTGAAGGAGGAGTAGCGAGAAAGACGTAGGATTGTTGGACCAACCGATACAAGAATTTATGAGTCATTGCCTCTAGACAGTGTAGAGAACACAGAAGCAGTGGGATAAACGTGGCCACATAGGATTGAGAGGCATTGCTAATATAATAGTGGAATAAAGAAAGGAAGAATGTGATGCCTTTAGGACTGGAGTCCTGGAGGCAAAAACTGTAGCAGAAAATGAAAAATCTTGTACACGGAGCATAGTAAGAATTTCTGTTCCAAGCAAGGGTTTTGTTCGCTGGGAGTGGAAGTGGTAAGAGAGACTTGAGAGTTTCTGCTAATTGCCACAGCAGTCAGCTGCGAGACTGGTGAAGATTTTCTGGAAGAGAGAAGAATATGCTATTGCTATTGCCATTGCATAAAACATAACAGTGCCTAATGCAGAGTACTGCATACCAGTCTGGTCAGCTATGTTGGAGAAAGGAAATCTAAGATGGGAATAGGTGTAGAAAAGCACTCCTAGAATGGTGCTTAGGGAGCAGAGATCTTGCCACACCAGGTGAGATTACAGAATGACCCTTTTTAGTCTACTGACATGAGGAGTAGATACTGATGTTTATAAATATACTTAAAGAAAGAAAGGCAAGTGTTGAATTACAGAAGAGAGCTAGCTGAAGGAGAAGGAAGTGTTGACCAAGGAACATGTGAACAAATACAGGCCACAGATTAACTGAACACAGAAATGAGAAAGAGATCACAAAGTATCAGGGCTGTGAATTAGCCTTCCAGTGAAGGGAGCTGGTAATCTAGCCAGTTTTAACATAGCACTTCATATTGTCCATCAACAGATGAAAGAACTGCCTTTCCTGGTATTATTCTCATGTGTTCTTCTTGYTCTAAAGTACCTACTGTGGTAACTTCTGAATTGT
This sequence comes from Oceanodroma leucorhoa, assembly GCA_030449065.1. Classification (NCBI taxonomy): domain Eukaryota; kingdom Metazoa; phylum Chordata; class Aves; order Procellariiformes; genus Oceanodroma; species Oceanodroma leucorhoa. The sequence continues at coordinate 3,794,987 of JASVER010000043.1, forward strand.
TCATAAGGCAATTATTAGAGCAGGGTTGCTCTTCCCATCTGTGTACTGCACCTGTCCATTTGTACAGAACTACAGTGTGCTGAAAACATCTGTAGCTCAGACCATGCGGATCCTGTAATAAGTCCCCAGCCTGCAACTGCATCCTGCCCCACACGGTAGCGCTGTCAATTTTGGCAGTGATACTGCTTCATACAAGTATATSGGCTCCAACTTGCCATTGTTGTCAGGATGCTGGGTTTTCTCTGCTTTTCAAAAATCCTGGTTTTATGGTTTTATTTTCATCTGGATTTGGATGTCCTGAAATACAATCAATTTGCTGAATTTCTTTTTACATCACAGAATGAAAGGGCTTCCATCCCACAGGAGAGCAGGGTGGCAGTAAGCCACCGGTGCTGCTTGCTTAGCTACACTGTGAAGAAGTAAAAGTGGGCACTTGGCAACTGCATTGGTTCCCCCAGGTCCTCCACCAGTCAAGCACTGTGCACTGCACCGTTTACGTTTGGTAACTGAGCAGTTAAGGATGTAGTATTCTAATTACCTGGCCAATTAKGTGCAGTGCAAAATTCCCTGCTAGTACTGCTGTGATAGCCTGAACTGCAGACAGTCTTGTGATTAAACTGTCCCTCGATAATGAAGTCGATAATTAACAAGAAGGCATTTTGGCTGAGTAGTGAACAAAGTCAAAGAAAGAACAGAATTGAGTTTTCAGTGCTGTAATATGGTTTTAATGGTGCTCTTCTCAGGGACGAGAATTGTCTCTGACCTCCCCTGAAATTAAAAATGCATACCCATGTGCAAAAATGTGGACCTGATTTCTTTACACAGAACATAATTTTGATGATTAAAGGGCTGGAGAACCTGCCCTATGAGGAAAGACTGAAGGAGTTAGGTCTTTTCTACCTGGAGAAGAGAAAGCTCCGGGGGGGACCTCATCACWGTATTGCAGTACTTAAAGGGCAGCTACAAAGAGGACAGAGGCTCTCCCTTCACAAGGAGCCACATGGAGAAGACAAGGGGCAACAGGTATAAGTTGCACTGGGAGAGGCTTCATCACGACATAAGAAAGAAATTTTTTTTACGGTAAGAACAATCATTCACTGGAAGAACTTACCCATCACTGGAGGTTTTCAAGATGCAATTTGAAAGGGTGATAGATAATCTCATCTAGGCTCCYTTTCCCATGAAAGGTTGGACCAGATGGTCTTCTGAGGTCCCTTCCAACCTGAGCGGTTCTATGATTTGAATTTTAACTGGGTACAGCACCTCAACAACATGTTTTTTCTGTGATAGCTTCATCCCAATAAAAGCCTGGACAGCCTATGGCAGGCCACTTGAAGAGCATTCRTAGCTCAGCATCTTTGTCCTTTGTGTCAATATGTGGAGTTCTGTGCTTTCAGCCCTGAAAATTTGAGTGTGCTGTCCAGTGATGACTAAAGAAGAAATTGTTATTGTTCATTCATCCTACAGTCCCGAAGAAGGAATTAGTCATTGACTCCTCACAGTGTTAAGTGTTGTATGGACATGCAGAGAACTGGCCAGAAAGCCACACAGCTCATTCATGTCAGCCTGGCATGAGCTGGGAGTCAGGCAGATAGAAAAAACTATGCTACATCACAGCATTTTACTTGAACTGATTTTTCTGAATGTCTTCTTGAGCTATTCTCTTTGGAATTTATTAGCTTTTATTGAGGGCTATCCACTTAGAAAATTTAATCCTTGTGAAGATGTCAGCTGAGAAAAATTCAAATGCTCTAGAGACTGTATTTTTCTCCCTTAGAAAATTCMAAATATTAACAGAAGTAATTATCCTGAATGAGCAAATGTTACAATTACAAGTTATCCTCAACTTTGTGAATATAATTAAATTATGGTAACTGGTTTAAATGAAGTAAACCTGGACTTTTTATTCTTGCTAAAAGTTGTAGCAAGACAACTTAAAAATATACATGAACTTKTATAAACATCCTTTGGCCTGCCAAAAATTAGTTTTGTACATGAAACAAACCATTTTCCTTAAAAGAAAAAAATTAAGGAGAAGATTCATTTCAGTCTAAAAATGAAACTTCTGGCAAAGATCTTTTGAAGACAAGAACAAGTTAAATCAAGGGCTCTGTGTTCCAGCTAACGTAGTTCATAAAAACAGCAATCGTCATTTGGTAAATTAGTGCYTGAAAATGGGTTGACAAACATAGAAAGTATAATGCAGTAATTGCATGAGGTCTGTGAGTACCAGGTTATTACGGCATTGAGATTATCAGCTAAATTAAATCTGATTAGTTTTATATGTTTTTTAAATTTTGTGCTTAGATTCTGAAAATGTTCCTCATGGTTGAACATGGTGCCATCTTCTGTAAAAGAGGAATGTGTCTTCCTCTGTGTTTTCTTGAGTGATATTTATCCTTAGAAGAAGTACTTTATGAGTTCTCGTGTGTAGCAGCTTCTACTTTGATGGTTTTTAACGGCCTTAAAGGCATAGAAACTTGCATCTGATCTCTCTAAGGTAAGTCTTACTATGTCATTCGTGGCCTTAATAAAATTAGTGGAAATAGCAAAAGCTATAGAGAACTTTGACTGTTACAGCAGATATACTGGCAAGCTCAACTTTCCTTTAGCCAAAAGCAAATAGAAGTAACTTTCCTTAACATCTTTGATGTTTGTGCATGTCAACCACCCATATCATACATGACATCAAAACTGGGCTGGACTTTTAAAAAGAGTACTTATCATGAAATTTCCACTATCAAATCTGGCTGCAAGTCCTGAAATGTGATAATATGTTCTTGTTCAATTTCATTTTCCTTCCCTGCCTTTAACTTGGGACAGAAACATGCGAATATGAAGTATATTAGCTCAATTCGGTAGGAATTCAGGCTTTGCTCTAGAGGTGTGTGAAAATGTGGGGGAGAAATTAGCATTTCTTAAGTTGTAGGAAATTTCTCTCATTATCCTATAGAATTTCATCAAAGCACAAAAGATCTATAGGCCCTTAGACTTGTTTTTAAGTTTTGGTTGTTGTAAGCATATATGTTTATGTATCTGTGKATTGTACTGTTAGAGAAGCTTCATAAAATGACTTGTCTGCCCCTGTAAATTGTTAGGAATGAAACCAGAATCTCCTACAGGTGCTAGTTTTGAAGAGGTTGAGAGTTAATGGTGACCTGCAGTGAACTAACCTGTGGGGAGGCCCTAATTTGGGAATGGCRATGATAACATTTCTAATTTTGTTTGAGACTGAAGGTGAGAGGTCTCATGCCATGAAACTAGCATTTCATCACGTCTAAGATACTGCTGCAGACTCTAGTACTATATCATCACTGCAGACACTAGTACTATATCAGTACTCTCTGAGGGACTGGTGCAAGAAGCACTCTAATGTGTAGGTATGGAATAAGCACCTAAAACCAACTTCCAGGTCTGTCCAGCAGGGATGGCTTACATTGTCGTAACCAAGCATTCATACCTCCCTAGAGCTGTGGATATTTTTATCTCTATAAAAGCTAGTTCATTTTTTTCTTTTTTTTTTTTTTTTTAAATGCTCTTGGCTTCAATACTTTATTGCAGTGAGTACTAGAAGCTAATAGTGTGTTCTAGAAAAGGTTTTTCTTTTATCAGTTTTCAAACTGATACATTTCAATGGCTAGACTTTTCTTCATCCTAATGTTAGTACAGATCTATTTAACATATAGGAAATTACGTTGTTCTTGATTTAAAAAAAAAAAAAAAAGACTAGATTTATTGAATTATTTTTAAAAAGCTTTCAGAATCTGACTCTCCTTTATCTCCATGGGAYTGAGATACCTGAGCACTGTTAGGTACTTAACAGCCTGTAAAAAAATCTGTCCRTAGCAGATGTGTGCTATTTATTTGTGCTTTTTCTTTAAGCCTTGCCAGACTATAATTAGAATGTTTTATACAAATGTTTCTTTATCTGAACAAAGCATTTCGCTGATTTGGTGGACTTCTTCCATAGTTTGCAAAGTGATTTGTGCTTCCCTTTTGAGTGAGGCTTAGCAAATCTGCTAAAATGCATTATTGTAACAGTTTAATGTGTATGAGTACTTCAGATCTGTGGTACTTCAGAAGGTTGCTATTGAAGTAGTGTGGCTTAATTCACTTCTCGGGTAAAATAACGTATTACTCTCAGATCACTCTTTATTAACCAGCTTTCAAAGAATACAGATAAAGACCATTAATTGCTTTTTATCAACAATGTGGTTTTAGCTGGTCACACTGATTAGGTAGCTGGTACGTCTTTTTATAATTGACAGTATATTTCTAGCTACTACACAAAACTCAGTTGTAATTGATAAAAATCAGAGGCAAATGTAAAGAGTTTTCAAGTTACAAAACTGCCTTGGAGAGCTGGAGCTCCTAGAAAGTTAAACAAGTGTCTTCCTAGTATTCTAAAAAAAAAAAAATGCACTTGGAAGGTGCTGATGAGAGGGACAAGGGACTATATTGCAAGGGCCGCTGTTAAATAGCTGTAGGTACTACGACTCCCACTTATGCAGTAATTCTGGCTTCACAACTTAAGGGTTTCTCCATGGTTTTACAAAATGGGGAGATGGGAGGAGGGCTGAGAAGATAAGTAATGATTTCAGTCTGCATATCTTATTTTGAGCTTAATGATTGAAAGGACATGCAAAAATGTTGAGGGATGGTCCTAAAGCAGAAACGTAGAGCTCTGGTGACATCAAGATACAACCAAGTCCGGTGCCTAGCACTTAGGTATACTCTAACTTTTCAGAACCCACAAAACTTGGCATTCAGTTGCTATAATTTTATCTGGTGGTTAGGAGTAGACTCATTACACTGGGACCACAGAGAGAAATGAATCAACATGAGCCTTGTAAGAGATGAGTAACTGAGTTGCTGGGGAAACTGGGAATTGTTCCTAGTAATCTTGTTTACTAGTAAATGCTGTAGTCTGTAAAAGCAGGAACATTTTCCTCTGCCAATACAAATTCATTAGCTTGCAATTTACAGTTTAAGTTGATACAAAGCCAAATTCTACAAGAGCAAAGTTTATTTGCAAAGAGATTGTGCCATTGGTATGGTAGCTAACTGACTGGAAAGCGTATTCTCTCTTTTCCTGAAATTCTATTTAAAAACATAAATAAATGCTTGYGGATTTGTACCTAAATAATAAGTTTCATAAATGGTACAAACCAGAGAAGGTGGCAACAGATTTCTGCACTCTAACATGAGGCCAAACTGTATTTCTCAAGAACTGTTCAAGGAAAGGAGGAAGCCTGGAGAGGCAGAGGAGAGAGAGGTTGGCTGGCATCACAAACTGTGGTCTGTTGTATCTGCTGCCACAGCGTGGAGGAACATTGTCAGGGGGCTGAGCAGATGTTGTCACAGTGAGATTTATTGCAGAGGAAATGGCCTTTAGCATAAGAGCTGTGGATTTGCAAAGGTTAGGGCATTGCAAATGGAAAAGGGGGCAAGCCCTCTCCCTTCAGTGGCATAAAATGAGGGTGATGACTGCAAATGAACTCTTATAACAACTCCTGCCTGGGAACCCTCACTGGCATATTTTAGGACAAATGCAAAGGTGCGCACATTTTAGGCACACAACTTTGGACAAAAGTTCTTTGTATATCTAAAATGTCTTAGGAAATAAGTTTTTGTTTGTTTGTTTTTTAATGAAACAACATGCCAGGGTTTGGAGACAGGATGAAGAGACCCAGAAAATCTTAGATTCTAAAATCTGAAGTAAAATTGGCTTTTCTGGAATCACTGTCTTTTCGGGGAATCAATGTAAAAAACAATTGGCATGAATGATTGAAAATGCTTAGAGTCTATACTTAGAACAGAAGTGCTTAAAATTTCTGCCTGTAACTATTTATAGCTTTCATGTCCCTTGTATCTCTTTAAAACAAAAACCCCACATAACTTCTGTGTATGATGTATCATCTTATATGCTACAGAAAGTGAAGGTTTCTAAATGACTTTATATGAAATCAATATAAAATGTCAGAAACTTAATAAACGCTTTGTTGGTGATGCGAGAAGAGYACAGTCAGTCACATTGATTTATTTTTSATGGAGGTGAAACATGTTCAGGTAGCACAATCTACATCCTGCAGACTAGATTATTTWTTTTTTTTTTTATTCCACAAAATTTTCATGTATTTTCCTTGCCAAAATATCCCTTAGGGTTTCACAGAAAGAAACCCTTTACACTGCACTTGGCTTCTTAGCAATCACTGGTTAGAAATACCATTCTCTGCTATCTTTCACAGGGCTTGGATTGACTTGTAATCTTTCTTGACTAGAGAGACGTGTGTGATTAAACTATCCCAAAAGCAGAGGGGAAAAAAACATTTCTCCCCTTCCGTTTTTGACTAGCAATCCCATCCCTGATAGAGAGGCCCTCCCAGTGAAACATTTGTCAAATAAGCTTAGGAAGCATCCTGGTTTCAAAAARATTGCACGTTTTAGTTGGCTTGAATTGTTTCATTGAAGGTGTGTGGATCAGTCCTACTTTGGACTGCCCTGGGGCATCCTGGGCACTCCCAAGCAGTCTCCTGCTCTGCCTCTGCAGCCAGTTCTCTTCTCTCTGTAGTGTGTTCGTCATCGTTGGGGTTTTCTATGCTTATAATGACAATTACCTGTTCTTGAGTTGAACTGTATTTGCAGCTTAATAAAAATCTATAATAGTCTTTGATAGTTTAGATAGCATGACAGTTTTCTGAAAGGACATTAAAATACTTAAAAATTGTATCCTTTTTACAAAAGAGAAGTGGCCTTTTCTTAAAGGATTCTGTATACTTTACTGTATAGAGAAAGTGCTATTAAAGGGAATGGTTGGACATGTTTTTATTACTAATCAAGGATACAATCCCACTTCTAATCATAGTCCTGCCTAGCAAATCACAGCGTCGACATTTGCAGTTCCATATTTCAGCTCACTGGCCTCAAAATAGGAATGTATGTACTGGCATGGTTGGGATATTAACAGGACTAAACTTGGAAAAACTGCAAAAACATTTTCATGGACATTGCTTTAAGTAGCAGACAGCTCATGTAATATTATTTTTTTTTACTGGATATAATTGCATCGTTCCTTAATTTTCTCCATCTTTTCTAACTATTTCTTTTCAGCCTGGAAGTGGCACACCTGCACTGTCTTTGCATTCTTACAAATCTGGGAAGTACCGCTTCAAAATGTTCTTATCCTGGACGTGGGGATTTACTCCCAAGCTGTTGCCAGTCAGTGTCCAGGCACAGTTCACAGGGTTGGTGGTATTGCATAACATTTTAAATAAGATTAAGTGTTGATTGAGATCCTGGACTTGTCCCCCATACCATGCTGCTGCAGATGTGATCGTATAAAGGAATCAAGGCAACACTGTGGTTTAAAAACTTCGGGATGATTGTGAGGGTTTTCTTAATGAGTAGGACATTCTTCAAAGTTCCTTTTAGGGGAGATTGCTTTTTGTGGGTGTGTGTGGTGGTTGGTTTTTTTTTTTTTCCCCCTTGCCCAGAATGTAGGTTTAGCACTCACTTGTCTTTGTAGTCTACCAATTTCCTGTCTTCRAATGCTAGGAGGTTCGTATAGCCTGGGAGTTGTAGTAGGAGTCTTACTTAGGAAGAGTACTTGCAGTATGTTCAAGTCAGCCTCCAGAGAGATTGCATTGGCAGACTGTTGTTTTAAGCTTGGGAAAAGCTTTTGAGTGACATGATTGTCTTGACATGTGATTTAATGTATGAGATTCTTGAAACTGTTGTAAGTAGTTAAAGATGATAGATACAATAAAACTAAATGAATACCATCATGTACAGCAGCAGCAGGGTAGCTTATATAGTAACAAAGCATTAAAATGGGTGAATAAGTTCAGATGAAAGGCTAGACCTTTCATTCTCTTCTCTAAACCTTTTGCTGAATAAGGTTACTGTTAGTATAACACAGCAGCCTTCAGCCTTCTGGGAAAAGCTGGTAAGTCATATTGTTAAGAGATTATTTCTCATGGCCAATAAGCTACTGTTGAATTGCATGCAGGACAAGCACTTGGCTTTTTTTTTTTTSATCTGCAACAGATGATACTCCAAGGCAGCTAGACCAGTGATCACATTATGCATTGTAAATCCAAGTTCCCATATTAATCACATTTACTTTGGACTTCTCCACCTTTTTTAATGCATCTTTAATCTTTTTCCTTCGGACAGCCTCTGCTGTGGATATACTGAGAGACTTCACATTTTTCTAATTGTTTTTGCCATAGCTTTTCATGTTGGAAAAGACAAAATATTTAAGCTAAGTATCAGCACTGATGGTATGCTTGTCTGGGAGTTCCTTGCAGACATCTAGAATGTCATTCATCTTCTCAGGATGTCAGTGCTTTCAGATACCATATTTATATCCCAATCTATACATAAACTGAATGGTATCAGTTGAAAATTAACACATACTAGTAAAAACCATTTCCCTACCAAGTTGGCTTCCCCCTGCCCTTTCCTTGTCCAGCAAGGTAGACTGTGAAGACTGTTCTTCTTGGAGTCATGTTTGGTCACCTGTGGAAAACAAATTAGTTAATAGATTTTAAGGCCAAAGGAGACCATTAGATCATTTGACCTCCTGTGTACATAGTGTATAGAAATCGATCTAGTAATCTCTGTATTGATTCCAGTAAGCTATTTTTTAAAAATACACCTTGGTGAGAGATGGCTAGCATTTGCTTTGCTTGCTGTGTTGAGTGGCAGTGTGCAAAGCACACTAAACATTGTCAAAGTCTTGCATTATTTCAGTTGTTTGAAGAGAGAKGGTGAAAACATCAAGTTTCTGATAATGGCAGTACATTGCACTTGTAATTTATGTGGGGATCTCAACAGACTGAAAGATAGGAAAAGGGTTTTGGGGATGGAAGGATCATGTTCAGTCCAGCTCCCCAAAACTTCTGCATGACTATGCTCAAAGCCCAGTCCGGTTGCCATGTCAGAGCAACACAGGTTGGGCTTCTCACCACAGCCGGTAGCAGTGCCTGACTGCAGCTGCGAGTTCAGTTGACCATCCAGTGTTCTGACTGTATCCTTTTCRGTGTCACTGCCAGAACAAGTATCTTCATGCAGTCACTACTGCCATTTTTTTCTTCCTGCATGTCATTTGGCACGGAACTTTATTAAAGTACAGGTTGCTTGTACTGGCCTYCTTTTTAATCAATGATTTGACCTTTTATTTATGATTACCCTACCTTTATGCCAGTTGAAGACTTTATTGCCTATTGTATTCTTCTCGATGTATATTATATAGCAGGACTGTTCCCCTCTCCCTTGTGAAAATATGTTTACTTAGTAATCATCTCCTGTCTATCATCTTGTGAGACTCCATCAGTCAGTTCTGAAGCCATTTAACCTGTCCTATGCTGATTCTTGGTGTTCAGAATGTCAGGATCACCTCTTCAAAACTTTTAAAAATACTGGCATAATGCTGAATTTCTTTTGGAAATTCCCTGWTATTCTAGGAGTTATTAAACATAAACCCTAACATTCTAGAGAACTTCTTTAGCCRTGTCTTTCACAATATGCCAGTGTTAGCCCAGAGTAGATTGACTGTGTTCAAAAAAAAAAAAAAAAAGGAAAAAAAAAGCATGAGTTGAATGAACAGTGATTTGCTCAAAATTGTACAAAGTCACAAATGTTGTCTGAATTTACTAATAAAATACCTATGAATAATAAGAAGCTGCTGCTGAAATGTTAAACAGTTGCAAACAGTTAGCAAGCAGTCTTTTTGTATACTTCATATCTACTTTGGCACATTAAAAAAAAAAAAAAAGAAGCTGTAATTGCTGTTGCTAAAGGCTACTTCTGAATCAGTACTGAGTATGTTGGTTTAACAGTAGTAAAGTGCTCAGAAGGATGGACTGTGTCTGAACAGAGCTTTTGGCTCACCACCATTCCAGTCAGTCAGCTGAACACTGTCTTGGCAAGAGGCTTCCATTTTGAATGTATTCAAGATTATGATCAAGTAGTCCAGCTACGACAAAGTAAAATGGGATCTGGATCCCTGACCATTATTTTGAACCAGAAATAGCTCAACTGCTCACTTGAGTTGAATTTATTCTAATAATGTATTCTGCTTTTAAAATGCATTACGGCAGTTGGTCAGTCTGAACAGGAAAGGTATTTATACAGTGCTCAGCAGAACCTTAGTTGCACGCAGGCTGATGCGTCTTTTCTGATAGCAGAAACTCGCTGTTTTAAGTGACTGCATAATGCTTGGATAGACATCAAGAAGGTGGGTCTTCTCTTTAATTTCAATTTGAGGGCATTAGAGATTTATCTACAGTTGTAGAGTAAATGGTGAGTGTGGAGTTTGTTTTTTTTTAAATATTGTGATTATGTTTGTATAAAGTTCAGGTATGTCCCTAAAAGTAAATTACATTCATTTATACATCAATGAAGCATAAGAGCAGAATTTTAATATTTTTCAGATATTTTATGCTATTTCTAGCTTTAGTAAAACATCTTCTTCATAAAATATTAGCGTTAAATTCTTGTAGTATTTGTCTAGGGGTTTCACACACCATACTTAACAGGTACGTCGCTAAGCCAACGGGTGTTCTTGTATTTATTATGATACAGTTCCTCCTTTTTTCCTTTCCTTCTCTCTACTGCTTCCAGATCCATGGTGAAGGGTTGGATACTTCACTATTTCATCTGAGGGAGTGAAATGAACACTTCCTGGAAGCTTTCAGCATTTTAATTAAACATGCAGATAGCTGAGGAGCAGTATATATTAAATTTTTTATTAAAAACATGGATAAGGTACAACGTTAATCAGTGAAAAAGATCTTGCCCTTGCTTTTCTTAATGGATTGTATTAGTCATTAGATCATTAGAATGAGTTCAAAGCTCTCCCTCTTTGTCTCATACTGTCACTTTATTAATACCACTCTCTTATGAGTCACCTTCCCTTTTAGGCAGTAATAATTTTTACCTCTCCTCCCCTCTTCTTTTCTTCCCAGCACCCACTTATTTGATTTGTTGTGTAACTTTCAAGGAAAGGCCATGTTACCTGGCTGAGGAGATTAAGAAAGATGCAACTGAAATGAAACAGCTAGGCAGTGAATTAGTTTTACTGGTTCATATTCTGCTTTGATTTATATTCTTTCAAATGCTTTTGGAGCACAAAAGATGTGCTGGTCTCTGGAAATGCACACTTAATCTCCCTTCCCCCCCTATTCCCCCCCAAGGTTGACATTAGCTACTTAAGCGAAATCTGATTTATGCAATTGGCCAAGGCTTCTATTCGACACCTCTATCACTTCCCAAGTGGGGAACTCGAAACAAAACAAAGTGCTTGGAGAAGTGCTCTTTGCTTCCTTGCCAGTACAGGTGTGTGCTTGGGTGCAGAATGGCAAGCTGGTAGGACCAGCTTTCTATCTTCACAGCTATATAAACATCGATAAGACAGGAGATTGGTAATGGGTTTTGGACTTTTTCAAACCTGAGTCACCAGTTCAAATTCAGTGAGTCACCAGATGCTGGCAGTCATTGCTGTCTGCAGGGTGTTTGATAGTCAGYGGGAAATGTGTTGAAGAACTCTTGTCTTTTCCATCAAAGAAYTGTCCACAGGAACTGGCCCTAATTGGCCACCCCTGTTGACAGCATCAGCAGTGAAGCCAAAGATTCTGAGCTACTCTGTCAGTCAGTCCTTRGAGTGGATTCATATCACGGTAGCAAGGTGGTACGTGGGAACACACTTAAATTTTGACCTATATACTTGTTCTAAGAAAAAGAATGATTTTCATACTTTGAGCTGGGAGACTGGCTGTGAACACTGCATGTATTCCATTCTCTTTCAAAAAAATACAGGACAGCAGTTTTCAAAAACTTTGTATTTTCCTTTGACACAACTGAAAAATGCACACCCCCCCATGCCCAAGCAACTGTTAGAGTACCAAAAACGAGTAGCTGCATAGCTGGCTYGTGGGACTAAATCAATAGTAGATCATGGAGTGCCTCATAGGATAGGATGCTGTTAAGGAGGGTATTTAAGGAAAGCCTGCTGTCCAGGTTCAGATAAATATTCTGAACCCTGACCCTAGTAAAGGAGAGGTCTCCAGTAATAAGATGGCCATCATGTAGTGAGCAGTCTCTTACCTGGAGGATGTAGAATGGAATGCTTTTACAAACACTATCTTAAGCCTGCTGCTTGCTCATCTAAAGATTTCTATTTGAGATAGCTTATTCGTATTGTGGCTTAATTTTCTTAATCTGACTCTTCTTAGGAGTGAGCTGCATCTTTTATATTTTCTTGTCTTGCATAGAAGTGTTGCATTCAGTCAGTCAGTCCTAGAAAGGAGTGTTGCCTCCTAAGAGTTAATGCTCATCCAGTCAGAGGGTGCATTTGCATTACAGTGCAAACATAAAAGTTTGAAAAGTGAGTTAAGAATATTGAATTCTTTAAAGACACATACTTTCTAAGCAGTTGAAGAGCAATCTATATTGCACAGAAAACACTCATCAAATAATTTCCAGTACAGAACATGTTTGTAAAAACTTTCCATCTGTTTGCAGATAATTCATGGCTAAATTAATAGAATATTCCTATATTATTCAGTTATGGCAATATGCACCTTAGAAATGCCTTGATAAGATGTGCTGCGAAGATCAGCTGTATTTAAAACAAAACAAGACCCACCAGATCTGATGATATACCAGAGGTACATTTCATGATTCATATCATTCGTAGTGCAGTGGTTTCCAGGATCTATATTCCTGGGGAAGGGAAGTACTAAATTCATTTTAAAAACACTCTTATTGTAGAAGTTTACATGAAAAAGGTGATTTCAAAGCTCCCTGAAACTGATGAGAGGACTACAAAACCCAGACGTTTCAATGGAAAGTTTTCCAATAATTTCAGTGCTCTTTGGATCAGGCCAAGTATTTATTTTTTATTATAGGATTGCATTTACTTACTAGGAAATATTTCTGATTGCCTTTCAGTGTTTTCTTGTCATATAAAGTTCTTAAAAGAAAGTCTACTTCYGATTTTTACAAATTAAGTATGGGGGGAAAAAAATGCTTTTTGAATGCTCACGCTTGTGCAACGCTGTTGCTGTGATACCACCACCTTCCTGAGCAGATTCTGTAGTAGAGACACCTGCTTGTTTGGGCATGCCAGTAGATTTGCACATGATGATTATCTGTCCACCAAGTTGCAAGGATCAAATGTAGCTGAGAATAAGTGCTCCTTTCTGCCAGGGGAAGAAGGAAGACTGAGGCAATATTGTGGGATCCAAAGGATATAGAAAAACTTGTAAAAGAACCTGGTCTTTTGAAGGGCTTGGGGCACATGAGTGGTCAGCTGGCGTTAGCAGCCTGATGAAGCATCGCACAGACCCAGCGTCGTCTTTCAATTGCTCACTCTATTACTGTCAAGTTTCTCATCACCTCCTTTAGGACTCATGCCTCAGTCGCCTTTAAAAACAAACAAAAAAGTCTCACCAAAGACCACAAAGTATGCTTCACAACTGAGACTTGAACTGCGTGGTAGTTGTACTTCCTCAAAGTCAGTCTTTGCTGCTGGGTCTGCTGTGCTGGAAGCCAGATCACGTTTGAGTTATGACCTTGGCTTCTACACACTTTATTATGCATTTATTAGGTTGTGTACCCATTCTAGCATAGGTTGGTCACAGAGATAAATCTGAGTGGTTGTCAGATGTTTCATGATGTTTTCTCTTTTTTTTCCCTTCAGTTTCACTCATTACAGGCAATGGAACATGCAGCTGTGATAAATTTACTCTGATGATAATATGTATGTCTGGTATCTGATTYGTCTTTGATTTCATGGCTGAATCCCAAAGAAAGGAGAGAGAGGAAATTAGTAGAGGATCATGGTGGCAAGCAGGATTTAGAAGCTGGTAGAGATGATGAAGTATCAGCAAGACTACTTGCAGCAGAGAAGGTAATAGCTAAAGAGAAACCAGTGTGCACAGGATGGAAAAATACCAAAACTGGAGATAAGAAAAATGCAAAATTAATATCAGTGATTTAAGACTGAGAGTGTAAGACCAGTAAGAAAGCTGCTGTGTGCTGCTAGCTAGAGCAGAGAGAGGGGTACATACAAGAAGTGATATTGATAGCAGGAATTTGCACTGTGCAACCAATCCAGTTGCATCAACAAAGTTCATTCAGTCGCCTCCTTTACCTCACCTAGACCACTTCACAGAGTACAAATAYGTTTGCTGCTGCCATTGCTGAATGCTAAATAAATAAGTTAATCCTCTAATAAAATTTAGACATGAAATAAATAGGTCAATCCATTTATTCTCTAACTAGAGTTCAGAAGGATAATGAGGTTTGGCCAAAGGTGGCATGGTGCCCTGGAAGCATATTGCTGTTCAGCCTGTTAATGATTTAATGCTGATTCATTTTAAGTCATTCTTTTATTAGGCTTTTAAAAATTAGGCTTAAGAAAATACTGAAAAATAATATTTTGAGAGACAAGCCCACCAACAGACAAACCTTCAGTGTCTTGTGCTTCTGCTTAGAATAAATTTAACCTTCTGTGATCTTGGTTCTGTTTTGTTCTATAGGTAYTTGCCTTGCATCCTACCGCCATTGCTTTCCTACCTTTGTAATTTAGCTGTGGAAAGTCCTCAGACAGATTACGTGTCCATGCCTGTGTGCTGTGATAGTTACGTGTCTGCTTAGCCCCTCCATTAATTTTGTAGGTGGGCACGTTTCTGAAGAACATCTCTATGAGGTGTTTTGGCAGTCAGAGTAATGCTCTCTGAATCTCTGACCAATCACAGTAACATCAGTAACATTTTGTTTCGTTTCCATCTTTCTCCCCAGGGCAAAATGTGTCAGTTTGTAAGCTAGTGTATTATGTACTTGCCATAGTGAGGACATGAGTCAAGGAGGTGGACTGCCTTTAGTAGCAAAATAGTAAAATGTAAAGGTATTCCTCCTTTTTGAGGATTTGTAATCTAACATTTATGAGATTGCAAGAAAGTTTTATTTCTTTTGCCTAAGCAGCAGACAACTGTATTTTAGTAAAAGACGGTTGCGGATAATAGCTGAGGTCTTGACGTTCCTCTCTCTAGATCTTACTTGGTTGGATAGGAGCTTCTTAATTTATCCTATTTTGTAGTGTTACTTGATACCATTAAAGGCTGGCTGGCCTTTTCTCAAAATGTGATGCTTTTCTGGGCGAGCAAATTAAATCCCTATATGATATTTGCCTACATGAGGTAGGTACTGAGAATTAAAACATTGTGAATCACGTTTTAAGACTCTGATGAAAAGTGCTACAGAAATGCAAAATATTTATTACAGTTTTTATGTACAATTCTCTTTTAATGTATGCATATTCGCTACAAATTCATATTGACATTTATTATCCAAAAATTTTAATACTTTTTTGCTGTTCCTGTTGTAGGATTGATTTCAGTACACGCTAGTCTTTGAAAGGCTTTCTTTTTTGAACTGTAATATGCAAATCACAGCAGTAGCAGAATCTCCAACTTCTTTTTCCTTTAATTGAATTTAGCAATTACAAAGCCATGTCACCTATGTGGACTACCATACGTTATTCATCCTTCTTATTGTTCTCAATTAGGGTGTTGTCTGGTATGGGGTGTTTTTGTCTGCTTCTTCTGCAGTGATTAATATAATAGAGTTATAATCTCACTTATAATCAAACTTTCAGGAAAGCTTATTGGATTTGAGATGACTTGTATGCAAGCAATTTCCCGACAGCCAAACTGGATGCTTGCAATTTCTGGGATGTCAAACCTTTGTCATTTCATGGCCAGATTACTAGTACATTTAATAGTCAGGTTTCTGGATTGTTGAGTTTTGGTTTTTGCTTTTCTTTTTCATTTTAAGGGCAGTATCTGTGCTACATTAACTACAGTGTAATTTTATAGGAGGCCATTTTTTACCGACACTTTGTAATTGGCTTGTTATCAAGGTAGCACAAAGCCATTGCCTGTCAACATGAGTGTTCCAGGCACAGTGAGGTAAGGAGAGCTGACTGGAAAAAATTATTTGCTTTAATGAAAAAAAACAGATAGATTTCTTTTTTAAACTATATATCCTCTCAATATACTAGGAATATTACATTTATAGATATATATATTTAGAAGCTACCTTTGCATGGAACAGGAAAAGCAGTACTAAGTWATAGGTTGACACAGTATACAAATGTGTTTATTTCAACCTTTTAAACAAATCCAGGATATAGATTAAAATGTCACCAAATAGTGGGATGTCAGAATTCTGTCTTTTAAGTATTTTTACCCCATCAACAAGTAGCAGCCTGGTGCTGGAAATTCTTCCTTTTGTCCAGTTACACACTGTCATGATTTAAACCCRACAGGCAGCCAAGCACCACACAACTACTCACTCACTCCCCACCCAACACCCGGTGAGATGGGGGAGAGAACTGGAAGAGTAAAAGTGAGAAAACTCGTGGGTTGAGATAAAGACAGTGTAGTAGGTAAAGCAAAAGCTGCGCACGCAAGCAAAGCAAAACAAGGAATTCATTCACTGCTTCCCATGGGCAGGCAGGGGTTCAGCCATCTCCAGGACAGCAGGGCTCCATCATGTGTAACAGTTACTTTGGGAAGACAAATGCCATCACTCCGAATGTCCCCCTCTTCCTTCTTCTTCCCCCAGCTTTATATGCTGAGCATGACGTCATATGGTATGGGATATCCCTTTGGTCAKTTGGGGTCAGCTGTCCCGGCTGTGTCCCCTCCCAACTCCTTGTGCACCCCCAGCCTCCTCGCTGGTGGGGTGGGGTGAGAAGCAGAAGAGGCTTTGACTCTGTGTACGCACTGCTCAGCAGTAACGAAAAGATCCCTGTGTTATCATCACTGTTTCCAGCACAAATCCAAAACATGGCCCCATACTAGCTACTATGAAGAAAATTAACACTATCCCAGCCAAAACCAGCACACACATTCTCTGTATGTAATCTTCCTTCTTCTCTCCTTGCAGTAAGTACTATGTGCATGTGAGGCGTGGTGTTGTTAGTAGGCTTGGTACTTTGTGTATGAAAGTACATGCTCAAAGAGGGAGAGGAAAAGTGTGGAATATTTCTTTTGCTTATAGAAGATAAAGATTGATTTTATTCAGGATAGAAGTAGAGTAATTGGCTAGCTGTAGAAGAATAAAGATTGGGCTAAATGTGTCTTTGTTTTCTCACTATATAAAGATTTTAGTTTCAAGTGGACCCTGATACTAAGGAACTATGATAGGACATTAGTGCTTTTTCCCCTAAAACTGACATTTCTCTTATAATTGAGATCCTCTTAAGTCTCACCTGATACGCTGAGTGATAAGGCAAAGGGGGATCTTCCTAATCTGTCTGAAATAATAACTGCAAAGTTGCAAAGAAAGTGTCAGCGCCTGTGAGACGGTGCATCGTTGACAAAACGGAAAGGCAAATATGATTTGATTTTTTTGAAGCAGCTGGCTGGGGAGGAAAGGTACTACATTAACAGTATCTGAATTATAAAGGCCAAAATTTACCAGCTGTGAAGGTTTTAGGATGATCTACATGAAATAAATAGCAGCTGCAATTCGGTTTTTGACTGGGTAAGTATCCACATGACAGAAACCCTCTGTCATAAATTGATAGCCCTGCGGAAGTCTAGAGGCCAAGGAACAAATTGTCACTGTTATTTCTATAAAGCCAAGATTATTCTGTATGCTATAATGTAGGTGGTGCTAGCTTTACCCAGTACTTCAGCTCTCTAGAAAATATGAAATATTTTCATTCTTTTGAGTGCTGTTATATTTCAGAATGGTTTATGTTCCAAGTGTTTATGAACCATGATCCTYGATCAGCCTTCATCTCCCTCACACAAGGTATTACAACCTACAAATAGCAGGCTGATGTCAAACCCTTGAACACCCCKTAGTATTTCCAGCAATAGCATCAAACTGAGTTTGCTCTATATTGCCCTCTTAATTTGAGGACTGCAGACTGAACTGTATAGGACCACGAAGGTGTCTTCTATGTCTTTGTATATCATTCCTCACCACCCTATTTGGTGTGGTTTGGGTCTTGTATGCTTTGTTTACTACAACGTTGATGCTTTTACTGTAATACAAGGWGTCACCTGATTTCCATCTAGCTGTACCAGGTTAGTGTTTTCTAAAGAGAGCATTTTCTTGGCTTTGTGGGCTGTGTGGTGATGTAAAATGACTATCAACTTCTAGTTGTCTGCTATTTCCAAATAAAGGAAGACAGAGTGCTCATACTGGCCTTAATACTATTTTCTATGCAAATATAAAAAATGAATGAAGACTCACTGACACACTTACTAGTGTTCAGCTTGGTTGAGGTATGGAAGGTGCCAGCATCTATAGGATAGCAAGCAATGATCACTTTGAGCCAGGCCTGCCATTTTTGGCTGGCATATAGGGGTGCTTAGCTTCTGTCAGAGGCTTTGAATATCAGGTATCTCAAACCACAAAGGTCCTAAGATTCCCCATTTCATATGTCTGTGTTTGAACGCTGAATTACAGCCCTGAAGAGAGGATGCTGGTGTCATGCACCTCACCAACATTCTTCTTGTCTCCATCTGCCTGTGTTCAGAGTTCCCATTCRGTTGATTTTCCTACAAGAATGCCAAGAACTGAAAGTGACTATTGCATCTTTACTCTTGATGCAAGTCATGTGGGTGGTAGTTGTTCAGTGTTGAAGGCTGCCAGAAGTAGACAGCTTTTTTTGYTTCAGCAGTTAAGTTTGTTTCATAGTACATATTTGTCCTAAAGGAAAAAAAAAACACAACTATCAACTGTATCTAGAACAGGGCTATAGCCATACTGAGACTTAACTAAATTAAGTACCTTGATAGCTCATCTTCAAAGATGGAAATGGTTTGAAAGCCGCCTCAGTCTGAAAGTCTCTGCGGTGTTCCCTTCAGGATCAGTTCTGCATTTGTAATGAACAGAAAAACCATGTTATTCCCTTTTTTTAAAAAACAGTTTAATAAAAAAACATTAAAACCTTTCCAGTTAGGATGAAAAATACTGCCTGCAGGAACTGTAAAAGTGCATGCCGTCAGATATAACATATATGCACAAATACCTATGGCTTGTTAGTGCCTCCATAGTGATGTGCTGTCAGCAGTATATTTCTACTGCATATGACCTTGCAATATTTACCTTCATCTAAAAGGAAAAGAGGGAGGGAGAGTTATTCAGTGAAGCTTGAGTGTGTCCTGTAACCTTTGTGGAGTCTCTGCCAACCACTTCATAACAGCCCATAGCACATTCACTCTGTGTAGGACTGAGGTTATTGAAAAGCAATAGCAGTAAATCCTATGCGGCTGGATGTCACAAGAAATAGGAGAACTCTCTGTTTGCTCTTCATTGTTGTATTACAGCTTACATGTCTGCTGCCTCCACTAGCTTATTCCTAGGGGGGTTTATTTTCCATCCTTAAAAGAAGGCTGTCAGACTGATTTAAGGCCARAAGTCATGCTTTCAAATAAAACATGAGTTTACTGAACCTTGGATCATTTGACAGGTGGTCATAYGGTTTTTTTGAAGTCAAAGAAAGCAGAATATTGTCTGGGTTTAAGTAACTTGTCCCTTGCCACAAGTTTTGGCAGCCTTGTGCTAATGCCTCCAATTAGGAAAGGAAGGCAACATAGTCATGCAAAGAAAACTGACCTGCAGATGAAATGCAAAATGTAGGCAAATTACGTGAATGGTGTAAAAGTGAATTAACAGGTGAGATCTTTCTTCTCGTAATAGTATGGTGATTTACAGTACAGGCTTTTAGAAGCAGCCTTATTAAAACTAAGTCCTAAGCATCTTTCCTTGTCGCTCTGTAGAACACCAGTGACCTTTGTGAATTTAAAGACAATATGGGTGGTTTCCCAGAAGTACCTTAAATTAACTCTGCTTACTTTTGACTTTCATCTAYACCATACTGCATAAAACACTGCACCAGTTTACCATAGTGCATCAGTTTGTGAAATGAGGTGTTTCTACTAGTGCTTCAGTAACAGGTAAGTCATCTATCTTCAGAGTGAACAGCTGAGGGCAAGGATAGTTGTGTTAAGGTAGAGTGTCCCCACTCATGGGCCAGATCTCTTTGAGCTCCTAAATCACTTCCGTACCTCTTGCATATGTTATCTGATGTACCTGTTCATTTCAAAAGTAACATTCACTGGGTTTTTGCTCCATAGGGATAGGCACTAGGAGGCATTTAGGGCTTAGTGCAGATAGAATCTGACAGCACTGAGKTCAAAATCCACTGCGTATCTGCAGTACAGGAACCACACAAGTTTCATTTACACTACCTCACCAAAATGTCTCGCTTTGGTACTGATAATGGTAATGACTTTGTGATGAGGACTCACTGAAACCATCAGCTAGAATCACTCTGTCAGGCAGAGCCAGCTTCTAAACTCGAGTGCTGTCCTGGGCTGTGTAAAATCCATATTATGAGCYACAATCCATTTCCAATTCACCCTGCCATCCAGTCCTTGTTCTTTTATCTCCAGGCTGAAACTAGAGTAGGGAGATAGTCTTTTAATAAGACAGTAGTTCTCTCAGTCTACAGCCAACAGAAAACAAATAGAATGGAATTTCTCATTTATGCTATATCTTAGGGAGCTAAGAAAAGAGGATGGAATAATTGTAACCAAGATAAATACACAAGTCATAACTTTCTTAGCATAACTATGCCTGTTTCTAGAAAATTAGAATGTCAATGAGCTAAAGGTAATTTGTTCAGGATGCCAACAGAATGATAAGTCTGACCATTYGATTTTTTTCTCTCCTTAGGTAGTTTCAGTAAGACTGAGAAGTGAATGTAGTTGGTCAGAAGAGCCTTGTCCCACTTTGCAGATACACCTCCACCCACCTCTCCCCCAACAATAACGTAACTTCATCAGTTTGATTTTGAGGCAGAAATGCTTGGTAGGGCTGTGATGACATTTCAGAGACGTTTAAGTATTCTTTTCTGATTGTTCCATGAAGAAGAAAACTTCTATGATGTATAACGGCTAGTGCTGTTTAATTGAATTTCATGTAAAATTTCTCCATTATAGCTAGGCTTTGTGYTGTCCAAATTTGTTATTTTTTAAGATAAACATTTATCTTTTCAGAAGTAGCATTGACTTAAAAGGCAAACTGAAGGTAGGATGACAACATGTGAGATGATTGGCATGCCCTGTTCAGTGGGCAGATCCCCTGTGGCTGTGTGTTTTGTTTTTAGAGCAAAAAAGCTGTACGGTCTTTCATCCGTAATGTTCATTGAGAGCTTGAACTTCGACAATTTGTACTCATGTGAAACCCATATTGAAGCCCCATGGGTATTTGCCTGCAAGAAGAGTGGAGGGCTTGGTTGTCTGTGCTGGAAAAAGCAGCGTCCTTATTATTCCAGTCAGTTCATTGTATTCAGAGCCCAAAAGTGTGATAGGCAGTTTGCAGAATAAGTAAAGAAGAAATGGCTCTTCCTCAGCRGAAATGTGATTTCTATGTGAATCGCAGTGTGCTCACAGTTAGAATAGCAAACTGGAGAGATGAGACACAGGAATTATGGTTTGGTATTGTATTTTGAGATACATGTGCTTTAGTGGTCACTGTTGACATGACTGAAGCTCCTCTTTGTTTCCTTGTGTGCCGTTGTCACTGCCTGTCCATTCATAGCTGCGAGCTGTCTTTTCCCTCATTCTCTTGGACTCTTTGGTGCAGCGACTTTCTAAGGTAATATTCTCTGTAAAGAGGTCTGACGTTCAGTGAGACCCCTAGACCCTGTAAAAAAGAGTATTTAAAATGATCCATTGGTCTTCCTTGGTACACATTAAAGCATTTTTAGAAGGAGATGACAACACAACCTAGTGACAGATGATACTGGGAAGGTGCAAGTACTCAGTGCCTTTCTTTTGCTGCATTTTCAGGCCAAGACTGTTCCCAGGCCTTGGCATGTAACAGCATGGTTTCAGGAGTGGGGCAGCCAGCACTGGGAGAGCACCAAGTTAGGGACTACTCAGAGAAGCTGGATGCATTCAAATCCCTGGGACTGGGTAAACCCAAAGGTGCTGTAAAAGTAAGCGGAGGTTACTGCAATTGAAGGAGGTCCTTGACAACCTGAAAGACTAGCAGYATGTCCATTTCTATGAAGGGCAAGATGGAGGACTTGGAGAACTACAGGCTGGTCTGCCTYATATCCGTCCTTAGAAGGAACGTGGAGCATGTCTTCCTGGACACCATTCCCAAACAGGTAGAGGACAAGAAAATAGTTGGGAATAGTCAGCATGGATTTCCCAAGGATAAGTCATAAGTCACCAGCCTGATGGTCTTCTGTGTCAAATGACTGGCTGTGTGAGCAACAGAGGACCATGGATGTACTTCACCTTGACTTTAGTAAAGCTTTAGGCACCATCATCCCCAGCACTCTCATATAGGAGCTGAGGAGATCTGGGTGAGTGAACAGCCTGTTGGGCAAGTTAAAAACTGGCTGGACTGTTGGCTCAGAGGCTAATAATACTTGGTGGCTTCATGGCCGGTGGCCTCCAGCATGGAGCAGAGCTGGCCCCAGAAGCCAGTATTGGGGCTGGTGGTGCTCAGTTTCCTCATCTGTGACCTGCATAATATGACACTGGTCAAATTTTTAGATGAACCTCAACTGARAGGACAGGGGGCTTGGCTGATGCACTGAATGGAGAGCTTTGCTCCAGAGAGACCTTGGTAAACTTGAGGATTGGGCTAACAGGAGCCTTGTGGAGCCACCAGAATCAAGAAGTTCTGCCCCTGGGACAGGTCCTGCCGGTGCAGCATCCCAGCCTGGAAAGCAGTGCCCTGAGTAGTCCTGCTGAAGAGGACCTGAGGATTACAGAGGACCCAACCCATCACAAATAGGGTAGGCAGCCGTTCAACCCAAAATAAGGTAAGAGGAAGGCAGCAAGCATGGAGAGAATTTATTATCCCAGCCTGCTTAGTTGGTGGTAAGGCCACACCTKGGTTGCTGTGTCCATCCTTGGCTCTCCTTCCCAGGTTAAGGGGGATGTGGAGTAACTGGCAGAGCCTACTGGGAGCTGCCTGTGTGTTCAGGGGCCCACAGCACATACCCGCGTGGAGAGGTGGATGGAGCTGGGCTCCATCAAGAGGTGAGCTGGTTGTGGCCTACAATCACCCAGTGGAGAGATACAAAGACAGCAGAGCCAAATTCTTCTCAGCAGTAGCAGATGATACAAGAGATGGTGGCAACAGTTTGCTGTTTGGGAGGCCCAGATTTCACCAGGAGGGGGATGCAGTGCTGGAACAGGTTACCCAGAGAGGTTGTCAAATCTCCATGCCCAGAGTCTTTTGAGACTTGGCCAAACAAAGCCACAGCTGCTCTCATCTAATGTTGGTGATGGTCATGCTCAGAGCAGGACGTTGGACGGAGACCTGCAGAGTTCATGTGGTTCAGTGATCCTGTTGTAAAACAGTGACAGCAGTGGGCAGGTCRTTTCCTTCATTCCGCTGGAAGGCCTTCCAGAGGCCAGAACTGAGATAGATGGAGTCCAGTCTATTGAGATCTGATCTCACCAGGACACGTAGCCTTCATCTGAACCATCCTCCTCCCTTCACCTGTGCCACTGTCTTTAGAGTAGAAAGGAGAATCTGTTTTATTTCACGAACAAGGCAGATTAGGTAGAATTTTAATTAAAGAGCTAACTGCAAGAAGCAGATGAAACCAGCTCTTTCAAATGAAAGTTGCCATTGTAAATAATGTTGTTGGCACTTGAGCAGTTCAAACTACTAATTCTATGTGATGTCTGATTTTACTGCATTAATTTGAAAAATGGATTTTGAGAGTCCTACGGTTTAATCAGTTAATGTTTTTGCAATGTTTTGAATTTAAAAATGCTATCTAAATGTGAAGTTTTAACTGTGTTGTTGGAGAACACTTTTTATAAGTGATCTGAAGGCCCAGGGAAAAGTCATTATGTGTAAGCTCCTGGACTCCTGTTCTTTTTCATTGATTGCCGCAACATTTTGCAGCATGTCTGTCAACGTTCAGAGAAGCTCTAAACCATTGTCAGACCTAGGGGAAAGGGTTGTTGTCCCCTCACTCACCTGCTTCTTGACAAATGGTGTGTGTGTGAAGCTTGCTTTTTTCCTATACATGAAYGTCAAGTGGGTTTTTTGAATCAGCAGAAGGAAAACCAGCAGCCAGTGCAGTTTTCACAGGAGAACAGAGTGGTCCTCAAAAGGTTTCTGCCATCTGCATTTCTTTCCATCCTATAATTGGTGTGCCAAGCCACTCTTCTCCCTTTTCATCCCTGCAATGATGACTTAGGAAAGCACAGAGAATTTGAGGAAGCTCTGGAGCTAAAACATGAGTGGAAAGGGATCTGCCAGACAAAACTGGTGGGCAGAACTGATAGTGCAGAACTGATAACTGAGTTATTGAAAGGCAGATTTGGGATGGAAGTGGTGTGGAGACTAGAGATGGAGGAAGGATGGCTGAGCCTCAGGATGGGCAGGGATTTGGCGACAGATGCTTTATGCTATCAGGCATTCAACAAGCTCTGGATAGGATCATCGCTTTTCCCAATACTTTTGGGGAGAGTTGGCCAACTAATTGTCTCCTAGTACCGTGTGCATGGATGTACATGTATGTATGGAGAGGAGAGGCTGACAAGGACRGATTAAAATGTATGAGACATTAAAATACACCATCTCCTCAAGATTTACCTTATTTGTGTTATCTGTGGACCAATTTCATGATTCTCCAATGGTCTGAGTTATGACTCTTGCGCACTTAAAGCTGACATGATGGCAGCCTCTATGTGATGAGTTTAATTCTGGCGCAGAATGAAAAAGGAGGAGGACTACACTAAACAGATTTAATTATGTGCCTTCTATTTTGGCTTTTCTAGTTCTTCAGGGGAATAACTCACAATACTTCCTATTGTTTAATGTGGTCTCTGACATTACTGACCTGTGAGTTCTTGCAATACCCATTCTGTTCCAGGCACGTTTCTATTCAGGTACTTGTGTGTCAGAGTATTGTCAGACTTCTTAATTTTTAAGCTTTTAGCCTTCTGAGTGTAATTGAATATGCACACTGGAGAGTGAAGTGGCAACTGGAGGCACAGCATTAGGCTTCCTTTCACCCCCTCCCCTTAACTACTGCGCACATTGTGAAGTACTGAACAGGTGTTTGGCCTCTCTGTTTTTATTGACAGAACCAGCTTCCTCTTAGCTTTCCCTTTAGGTCTGTCTGTCTTGCTCATGATGACAGAAAATTCTCCTATCCTCTAGTATCAGAACAGAGATCTCAACAGTAACTTGCCATTCACCTCTGTCAGCAGCAAAAGAGAAGATGCATATTGGTTAATCAGCTGTGCAAGAGTGAATTATTTAAACACTCTTTTGTCATTGTCTAGGAAAGATTTTAATTTCAGCATTGAATTTTAAGTTTTTAATTAACTACTTTTTTCAGTTCAGTGCTTTTCAGCTGGGAGCAAACACTGCTGAGTCATTTAGGAATTGGACTCGTAACAGCATCTGGCTCTAGCTCCCCTTATGGAAGGCAATACCTGGAGCTTTTAATTGTTTTCTTCTTCCTTCTGACTTTTTCTTTTTGAAAAACTGGATATAAAATGCTTTGTGAGAAAAACATCTTTTATTGTTTTCTATCTAAAGTAAGTAGTGTGATGGGATTCAGCTTTCCATATCGATATGTTAGGGATTATTGGAATTTAAACTGATAAATAGTAATAAAGTTTTATAATAGTGTTCCTTTGGACACTATACCTGAGTTTAGGGAAGCAACAGAGGAAACCTGTAAAAGAGCTGCGTGAAGGTCACTGCTAGGAGACTGCTCCCTCTGCATGTAAGGCTTCAGGACTGCCTCTAAGGGAACAGGTAAATTAATAAGGAAAATATCTGAGACTGGAGTGTGAGAAAAGGGAGGACTCCTGTCTTTCCTAACTTCAGGTTATATTTCTAAAGCACTGCTGCAGTTCCCAATGATCACAGTGAGTACTGGTTGTTTGAGGGAGAAGGTTTTATATGAGTGAAGTCTTTGAATTTAAGAGGAATCATATTGGGCAAATCAAATTGTGAGAGGACAAAATTTGACTTTATTTTGCTTTGATGGATTATTGGCCCTCCTCTTTATATTTAGGAAATGAAAAATACTTGAATAGGAGGTAATTTTAAAGACCCTTGACTTGCAGATCTCTGCTCTGATACCAATCTTGGCCACATGCTGTTTGCAGTTGTTTAATGTCTGCCTTAACTTGTCCATTTGTGTAATGTATTACATGCCCACAAGAGTTAGTGTGAATTCGTTAGCGTTTCTGAAGTGCTCTTGCATCATCTAGAGAAACGTGTTCACATACCTGCTAGGTATTAGAAGTGAAATCCTGGTTCTATTTAAGCTAATAGCAAGAACTCTGATGGACTGACTTCAAAAGAGGTAAGATATCATCCAATTACCRTAATTAGAGTGTTAAGAATTGTTCAGCTCCAAATTTTGTAATAATTCAAGGGCTGTTACCTTCATGAATTTTAAGTCAGATGCAAGTATAGCATGTTGCAAATCTTCTGGTGCTTATGCAGTGACATTGCACTCAGCACTGGAGACTATTCACATTCTTAGTGTTCAGCACWTTTCGGAGCCTTGATGAGGCAATTAGAAAATCCGTATAAATAAGTCTAGAAAAAGTATAGTGGTATCTTTTCTTAATGTTGTCACTCAGGTAGTGCCCAGTTCTTCGATGGCTTTTGCCAACTGCTGAGCTCCTGCTATGAGAGTTTTGCTTGAACAGTTAATTTGGAAATTGAGTGTAAAATGAAGAATCCAAAGACCAGCTCTGTGGGATGTTTTGTGATACTATTGGAAACGTTCTTTCCAGTCAGCATCTCCAAAGACCATAAAACTTGATTTACATTTTTTTTTCTACTGTACAGTCCCCAACAGACGCTGACTGTTAATAGTTTTTACAGCTCTAATTTAATCTGGTAGAGTATTGAACTTGTATGTGAAAGGTAATAAAATCCTTTTAGTAGGAAGATGGAGTTTATGTTCAGAATAACAATCTATCAGTTTTGCAAAGGATTGTTAAATTGCTGCTTTATAACTGTGATCAGATTAAATCAGCCTAGCTGTGTTTTGAGCCTTGCTTTTCAAGAAAGTTAAAATAACAAAACTATGGTCTTTGGTAATTAGGGAAGAAATCTGCTTGAACTCACATGGGGACACTTTAATTTTTATCAGATATCTGGATGTCTGCTCTGTGTGTACTATTGGCTTGGGTGTGTTGCTAAATACTATTTTCAAATAATGTGAACTTCCCTCTTCATGAATTCTAATGCATGCCACTTTTGTAACTGATTTTTATGTCCCATTGCCCTGTTTGATGTCATGTCTTCAGGATCTTACTTGATTGTGTGCTATCAGATATACAAGAACATCTCATGCTGGAAATTCTAGACCTCAGGTGCAAGTTGAGGAGTTGCCTCCATGTGTTTGTCCCAGAAGAGCTGGTTGCCATTTTCTGCAGTGAACGCTTTCCTGGAGAACCTTATTTTCCATTGGAACTTCTCAGGCTGCCGTCTTTTGGGGCTGCAGCCATCTTTCCTAGACTGCTGCCTCAGAAAAGTCAAAGGATGCAATAAGGTGCATCGACCTCACTGAGCATCATGAGGTTGTTTAGCAGAAGAACCTGATCTGGCTCTTTACTGCATGTACCCTGAGACTGACTAGGAAGGATTTAGGGTATGAGCAGTTAGCAGGGTGCATTCAAAGCTATTAGGTAGTTATCAGATGACCAACTTTTAAAGGGGCTAGCAATAGGATACTAAGTTTGCCTAGTTCCTAGGACCAAGCGATGGTTCTCTCTTTTGAATGTCTCAGGGTTGCCTCAGCGTTCTCACTGGCATAAGTTTCAGATGTTTTATGCATCTGTATCAGACAAGGATGTTGGGCCAAAGATTGCAGGAATGGTCTTCATTGCTGGTGTGGTTTTGAGTCTTACCAGTCTATAYCCCTTCATTTGAAAGTTTCGTTGGACAGGTGCTTTATTCATAGTGTATCTGTACATGCATAGTACACTAGCATCAGTTTTCTTCTTTACAAATACCTCTGTTACCTCATTAGTTCTGAACAGCAYAACTTGAAGCTGTCTTCATCATCTCAAAAACATCTTGCTACTAAGTTGATAAGCCATCCCTCCCTTTTTGTGACAAGAATGTTAAAATGTTGTAAACAAGCTTCCGAAGGATCAGCAGCAATTTTTTCATGCAGGATATATTAATTKGTCTTGTAATATTCTTTTTATGTCAACTGCAGTAATTCCCTGTGCTAAGGCATAAATATCTTTTCATGTGTGTTTGTCTGAAGTGACAGCAAGTTGCCAGAGTTGTTACCAGACACAACACATGAGGATCAGGAAAACCATTGCGTTGTGACTGCAGGTATTAAAAATGTAGGGAAAAATATGATTAGAAGCTGAGTACTACTGGTAGGTTTCTCCCAGAGTTTGTGAGTGTTTAGGGGGAATGTGGAAAATAAAGTATTTGCAATTTAGACTAGCAGTTTCTGAAACACCACAGAGCAATAACAGCTCGTAGGGTTTCAGTCACAAAATGCAAACACAAGTGTATTTGATGTAAAAGGCTGAATGCTGTTCCCAMTGCAACCATACGGTTCTGCGTGATGGTGATGAACGAGCTCAGGACCCAGGAAGTGCTAAGTGCCTGGGTCTGTGGCTGTATATCTAGTTACAATGTGATTATTTTAACTGCATCTCTTTAATATCAGCATTGCACTGTGCCGCCAGAGTCCAATTTAAAACCTGTAGCAGAAGACTCTTGAAATGACTCATTGGTGAACATCTTTCTAAAAGCGAATAGACCCTTCAGAGTCCTGAGCAGTAGAACATGACACTGGCAGTGTGTACCGTGAAGGGGCCTTTCATCTCAGCTTATATCCCTTGACATCTAAATAGCAGCAGAAATTTGTTTGAAGCTACAGTGCTTTYTCTAGCTGTTCACTCGGGAAGATCCCAAGAGCCTTATTAGAGCTGCGAGCTAATAGGAGAAAATAAGTGAAAGGAAATTATAGCTTGAACCTTAGAGTCTTACGGGTCTACACAATGATCTCAGATAGAGTGTGCCACATGGATTCCCTCCCACCGAAGAGAAATACAAGTGAACACATAGCTTCTAATTTTGCCCAGAAAGTCCATTGGTGTGAAACAATATTCTTCTGTCCCTCGGCGTGGATGGGGAATTGAACTCCATGTGATCTTTTAACTCTTTCTACGTAGCAGTCTCTAATCTGGTCSTGGAAATGGTGCTTATGATGATCCCATGGGAGGCCATCGCATGAAACAGTGGCAAGCAGTGACTGAGAGGTTGTGTCTTTGAGGGAGGGGAGGAGTATGAGGATTTGTGTTCAAAATATATAATTTCTCACTTCAGACACATTAATTACTCCTTTGTGGGGTTTCATGCCATTGATTTCAGTAGCATAAGTCCTGTCAACTCTAATGAAAGAGRATTTGGGCCTCTGTCAGCAGGTTGTTGTCTTTGTGTATGTGTGTGTATGTATGCAGTTGACTCACAGATATGTYGTGTATGCTTTGGAGACAGCAAATTCATGAAATTGGGTTTGTCTGAATTGGTGTTTTGAGTCTATTGTGTATGTGGAAAAGAGTACGTGTGATGTTAATGTACGCTATAGGTGTCAGGCTCAGTTACTATAGGAACTCACCAGTCTGGTCTGTAATAAGCAGATCTAACTTGTAGTACGTGAACAGGAGTCTTCAAATGCTGCTGTGTAACAAAGCCTCTGCGCTTTCTGTGTGGTTTCATAGCAAGTACTCCTCATTTCAACTCTGGAAACAGTTCCAATAACACCAGAGCCAAATGTGGCTCTGATAGTTCTTTCCTTAGCACTTACGGACTAGACAAGCAGTAAGAGCAAAAAGAGAACACTGCAGCAGACAGGGAAGCCACCCACGAGATGGTTGTGCTTTCAAAAGCAAGAACAGAGTTATGTTTATTCTCTCTTCTTTTCAAATAAAATAAAATAAAAAATAAAAAAAAAAGGTAATCTGTCTTAGCTCTAGTATTTGCCCAGGTAGGTGATCTTCCCAAAAGTATGCACTAGGAGGACATTTCTGACAAGACTGTGTACCGGTGGTGGGGCCAACACAGCCCTTTGGAGTGATTTTCTAGGCACTGCTTCTCAGCAGCGTAGTGTGGGGCTGCTCCTCCTAGCATCCTGGGAGAGTGTGCCGGGGTGTTGTGTGAAAGGCTGAAGTAGCTAGCGCACTTGTTCAGCCTAGTCACGTTCAATGAGAAAAATTACGACTAGATTAACGAACAATGCAATTTATTAAAGCAACAGATACACAGGTTCTTTTGGATTGCCGGTGATAGAATTACTGCAAATGAAGCTCATGCAAATGCCTAAGTATAAGTACAAACTACTTAGCTAAAAGCGCGTTAAAAGAGGTAAAGCGACTCTATAGAGATTTCTAAGTTCCCGGGGAGGCACTTGGTATAACCAAGTGTTCGAATCTTACCCAAAGGCGTCCCGATGKGGGGGAAGAGAGGCTCAGCCCGTCGACTGATCCCAGAAGTTAGAGTGGTACACGGCGATGGTATCTTCCCTAACATTCGCTCTTTCGCGCGCTATTTTTATATTATTTGTTATCTTTCAGGTGGAGCTTGAGGGACTCTAGTCATACATACCTTTATTGTGATTGGTGTAAAACTTTCTCGCTTCGATTTAAAGGYATAGACCAGWAAAAATTCAGAGCGCAGGCTCAGTGAGGCAGGGTCTCACCTCGGAGGCGGGTAGCTTTTGGGATGGAGGTGTGTTTTGGTATTATAATGTATTATAATGAAGGAAAGTTCACCAAAAGGACAGCATTTAATCAAGAARTTGCTGACTCAGGAYAAACAATGTGCAGCTTATCGATACCTTGGTGTCTCTCAGTCTCCGTTTGCCCCCTTTATCTCACAGAGCCTGGCCGCGGTGTCTCCACTCCGCTCCATCCTCCGTACTGTTTCTCTCAGGGTCAGCACACCAAGCTCCCCCGATGTACTAACATCTAAGATTACAGGCCTATAGGGCTCTCGTAGAGACAAGGTCAAGGCTAAGGAATGGATTCCTCGTATGCCAGCTGCACTGGACCCTGAAAAACTTCGTCAATGCTGTTCCTTTCTTTAAAACGTTAATATAAATCAGATCKCTAAGTTACCTCCAGCAATTATGCCACATGGGGTAGACCCCACCATGGCAAAATTGTATTCCTTTTAGCAATATAATTTAGTAGGTAGAACTGGCCATGTGATGAGTAATAAGCCACAATTGCAAAGTGTGTGCCCTGTAAATAGGGAGTAGAAATATAAAAGCCAAAACAAAGGAGGTTAGTGACTATCTCACAAATCTGCTGTAGCAGCTACCCTTGTCTACTACTAGACTTCACTGATGTTTCAAACCTGGCCCCAAGTCAGGGCATAAGAGGGACTATCCTTGGAATCTCTCTTTATTTAGAACCACCACAAGAAAAGAAGGAATGAGAGCTGCCTTTGTTTGTTATTTTTAAAATCTGACTCCCTGTTGCAAGGCAGTAAGATGAGTAAATGGCTCTTGCACCTGGCAAGTTACCATCAGCAATTATTGCAACGCTTAGTGTCTTTCTGCCACCAGCAGAAGTCTCTTCGCTCCCTTTCATGTCACAGATTTCAGTGTTCTTATGGGGATGGTACAATTAAAGCCACAAGATTTAGTGCTCTAATTCCCTTTTGTTTGCAACAAAAGGGAGAGACAGGGAAAGATGATACATGTGGCTGGGTTTTTGTTTTTATTTTACTGATTTGCAAAAATACTGTGTATATATAACTGTGACAATAACAGAGTTTGTTTAAACTCATCAAACCATTCTGCTAGTAACTGGATTAAAGGCTATTATTTCACATAAAGGGATTTTGTTATTAAAAAAAAATATGCTGTGACTACATTTCACTCCTCTCTGTTTACAAACCTTGACATCAGAGCAGGCTGTACCTTATGTATTTCTCTGTGTTTCTTTCAGTACAAACATTTTCTAGTTTTAGATATGTCATTAACGTGATGCCAATGTCAAGAACACTGTTTTTGACAAGTATGTCAAAAATGCTGCTTATGATAAATGTGTGTATGGGAGGGAAACACGGTGGTTGACAGGAATCCAGGTTTCATTTTTAGCCCTTCCATTATTAYGCTGTGTGTGACCTGAGATGAATTGCCAAATCAGACTTTTTAAAAGGGGACATCTGTGAGCAGGAGTGCAATTCCCCTTTCTAAACCRGCATCTGACAGTGAGATATTCAAATCTGAGCTCTTGACCCTCAGTTCAGTGGAGAGAAATGGGAACCACCAAAGGACAATTTGCCAGATCCATTTTAGGATGAGGTGAACTACCACAGGAGGTCAGAGCGGCTGGTTTGCACCTTGTGGTCCACAGCTTAGACACCGAGGTGAAGGTGAGCAGGATCTATTCGTGGCCCCTCCACAGGATTTCTTAGACACCCTGGATCTCAGCTGAGCCGTGCTCAGTGATGTGGAAGATCATTCCTCTGAAGATTCAACCTTGGTATTTTCAAAAACAAGCTGCTGCTCCTGCTAAAATTCATGCACACTTAAAAAGAGGTTTAAATTATAGCCCTGTTGAGCCTTAGTTTCTCTCTCTATGAAATTAAACTGTTCATCAGATCTGCATGTTTTAAGTATTGACAGACAGGCTTTATTAATGGATGCTCCAGGAAATGAAGTCTYGTTGTCTTGATTATCTGACCAGTCTTGCTAGAGTCTGTGGAATATCGTAATTTTTCTTGCTTCAAGGGTTGGTCCCTTTCATTTACCTAACTGCACCTTTCATTTACCAACTACGCACCCCAGAGTGCTTGCTGTGTGGACAAATTGGTAAATTGGTCAGCTGCCAAAAGGGAGTAATTTGACTTACCTGAAATGAGCAACAGTGTGATGAAAATACATTACCTCTGTCCCACTGGATAAGCCTCAGATTGTATTGAAATAGAATTAGGCCAAGGGAGTCAATGTACTGTATAATAATGAAATGTTTAATGTGGATTAGCTGCATATAAAATTAATACATTAGAATGAATTGCTGAAGAAATAAAATTATGTCAGGCCTTGATCCTGACTCTAATGACTTAAAAATGCTGCACTCTTCTGTTTATAGAAGAGCAAAAGTAAAGCTATTGAATGTGTTCTTTATTTGGGTGAGAGAAATAGATATGAAGCATTATTGAAAAAGAAAAAAATATATATGTATATCAGAGCTGTCAAATCAGGATCCCAGTGAACCAAGGCCATAATGTTTGGGTCTGGACCACACCTGAGAGGTTACAGAGATGGATATGAAGTCCAGGGAGAATAGGTACATGAAAGCAAGAATTGAAACCTAAAACTTCTTAATCACCTGCGTGGGCTTAACTTTGGAAGTCTCTTGGTTGATTTAGTTTTATTGTTACTGTTTGTTATTTTCCCCTGCCCTTAATATTTATGTTTTTTTCCACTTTATGCCTTTTCTTCTGGGAGTTAAATCTAAATGTAATCTTTGTTCTGGACCATCCAAAGGTGAGCTGAAATGTTGCCTGCCTGGGAAGGTCTTGATGGGTTTAATACAAAATGGGCAAACTTTCCAAACTATTTGGCAAAGATAATCTTTGTTTGGGAGGTATGGAAGGGTTGCAGAGTGAGCTGCAGCATAAAAATTACAAGTATTCATCTGCACTCTGTGAGGCTTTTTGTTTTGGTTTGGTTTGGTTTGTTTGTTTGTTTGTTGTTTTTTTTTTTTGTTCTTAAAGCTTTCTTGTTGCCTCATCTGTTGTAGGTTCATTTCTGTTTCTCAATGCACTGGAGAGGCCAAGCCCCATCATCCTGAGCCCTTGGCTGAGAAGCAGCAGTGACCAATGCATAGTTCAAGTGGCTGTTTATAAGTTTTACCAGCAGAGTGGAGAATATATTGCTCGTGTCCTTCCCATTGATGAAAGCAGCAGTGAAATCTTATCAGTGGAGAGTCCAGAGAAACATGGGTAAGTGTCATCGTCTCATTTGACTCACAGCTTGTGTTGAGAAGAATCACACAATTGTGTAGCAATACAGCCACAAAATGCATGCTGCACATCTACTAGGGGGAGCAGGATACCACACTGASTAGATGTTTGTCTTGCATGGGTCTAAATTATTGTGGAAGCTGGAGATTGGTGCTTATTTTATTACACAAAGCATCAGCAAACTACTGGATCCATGTAACACTGAGTCGACATCATCTTTATTCTCAGTGCTTGCAAGTACAGACATAGTGTGGATACTCATCCTAAGTTTAAAGCTTTTCTGTCTAATTCACTCTGTCTGATTTCTTTTTACTACTTCTTTACCCAAGTATACTATTGGGCTTAGAATATCTACTGAGTCTTTGCAGTTTCATGTGTCTGCATACATTTTAAGTTTTGTCTTGCAGTCGTGTTTTTTTAAAYGCCGTCTCTTGTCAATAAAGCAGTTCAGAGCGACTGCCAGAGGAGGAAAGCTTTTGATCTTTCAAGGGTGCAACTGTTTGAAATGTTTTATCCTTTTTGTGCAATTAATCTTAATTGTTGATGATGTCTTAATTTGTCAGACTTCCTGTGCATTCTTTTAAATTTTGGTTATGTCGTGGTTTAAACCCAGCAGGCAACTAAGCACCACACAGCCGCTCGCTCACTCCCCCTGCCAGGGGGATGGAGGGAAGAGAATTGGAAGGGTAAAAGTGAGAAAACTCATGGGTTGAGATAAGAACAATTTAATAATTGAAATAAAATAAATAATAATAATGATAAACTGTAATGAAAAGGAAAATAACAAAGAGAGAAATAAAACCCAAGAAAGACATGTGATGCAAATGAAAACAATTGCTCACCACCAATCGACTGATGCCCAGTGACCCCCCCCAGCCAACCTTCCCCCTAATTTTATTGCTGAGCAGGACATCATATGGTGTGGAATATCCCTTTGGTCAGTTGGGGTCAGCTGTCCCGGCTGTGTCCCCTCCCAACTCCTTGTGCGCCCCCAGCCTCCTCGCTGGTGGGGTGGGGTGAGGAGYAGAAAAGGCCTTGACTCTGTGTAAGCACTGCTCAGCAGTAACGAAAAGATCCCTGTGTTATCAACACTGTTTCCAGCACAAATCCAAAACATAGCCCCATACTAGCTACTATGAAGAAAATTAACTCTACCTCAGGCAAAACCAGCACAGGTTAGCAGCAAAATASCAGGAGCTGAACACAGTAAATATTTCAAACTGCTATAGTAGTGGAGTAACTTAGAATTGAATTTGGATATATGTGAGGCTAATGTTCTACCTGTTCTATATACTGATTTTTTTTATTTTTTACTTCTGCTGTGAAATGTGTGCTAAGAAGCATAATTTTTACTAAGCATCTCACATGTTCTTTGTTTTGATGTGATAGATTAGAGAGTTTCTAATAGCAAGTCCTGCTGGCTTGTGCTTGTTATAAGATGTGATTATCTGATTACTGTCTGCAGCAAATTCTGTATTTTCCAGTAGCAAAAGGAGAATGCGCAATAAACCTTACAGGAGATAACCTGACTCATAGAAACAGTTTGAGTAGTTGTAATTCTCATATAACACATGGCCTATAAAACTGAGGAGGAGAGCTTGTGTGTGGATCTAGATCATACTTAGTTCCAGCAACATCATCCAAAYTGTAAATTACTCTTGATGTCTGGGGAAAGGTAATTAGGGGAGCTGCAGCAGCTGTCTTCTTCCTTAGCTCTTTGCAAATGCTGTGCTCTATGTCACAGCTAATAAACATGCTTTGTGTAAAGTGCCTCCTGCATTGGTAATGCCACTGTTCCTTGGCACTTGCAGGGAATACTGCTGTGTGTAAAATGCTTTGCTGTGCTGCATGGAGGAGCTCTAGCTTGGATCTGTGGGCAGGCAGAACTCGCCCGGAGCACAGGCAAGTGCCAAATGTAAGGAGCCTTGAAGGGAAGGGAAAGATCACTTTAACTATGATAACAGATGCCTACCTTTGCCATCTGCCAGAGACAATATGGACTGCTCAGCTGTGCATTGCAGATGGAGATTGTCACCACAGTGAAGAGGGTTTGTGCGCTTAAAGAAGGTGGTTTTGGTTATAGCTTGGCTATCCCATACGCTTGCAAGAAGTGTAGCTTGCTCCCCAACAGCATTTCTGTGGCCCACACGGTAGTAAGAATGTGCCTGTGGCTTTCATGGTTTTGTATGGCTGACTCCTTGGTACTCTGTGTGCTATAAAACTTTGCAGTTGGAGCAACTGGCTGGTTCATTTTTCCCCCTCTGGTCTTATCTCTTCACTGTGAGAGGTAGTAGCTCTTCCCTCAGCTCAGCARTGCAGAAAGGCTCTAATACTGTGTGCGCAAAAATGTCACACAGGGATAGTTAAGTATCTACCCACAGACTGCAGCCACAGATGATAGGGTAGCAGTTTGTTATCATTTGCCCTGAACCTTTATTCCAGAATTTGTGAGTGCTCGTCTGCCCTTTGTTTGGAGCAATAATATTTGATTATCCCAGCTTTGATAACAAAACATGCAAATCCCACTTTTATAAAAATCTTCTTTTCTTTATATAGGAATCAAGAATAGCTGGTCGGAAGTCAAGAATAATTCAATAAAGTTCTTAAATGCACTAGCAATCCTACAGTGGAAGTCTGTTCTGTTTAATATTTTATTTTGTCTTGGAAATAGCAAAGAACTGTATTGTTTTGTAATGAATTCTTTGACCGTGTTATAACCAAATGATTTCTAAAATTTTATATGGATTTTAGCTCTGGGCACAAGGTAATTGAATTCTTCAGTGAAGAGCCTGTGCTAGAAATAAAAACGCTTTAAAGTTTCACCGGTGACACTTCTTTGATTCTGTGAGCTTTTTATATTATTTTGCAAACAAGAGGTGTAAAGTGTGCATAGTCCCCAATGACTTGTAAGTGCAGTAGTGAGTCCATGCTGTTGCTTAAAATAAAGCTCATAGCAGGAAGAGTATCTTTTGTTGAAACAAATGCACCTGAAGGGTGGTAAACCAATAAATTAATTCCAGGGTGGATTTTCTCATATGTTGAACTATGCACAGTGTCAGTTTCTGCACAGTGTCAGTATCTTTTTACCCCTTTTTTTTCTTTTTTTTTTTCTTTTTAAACTGCATGACCTGAATTATATATATTAATATCTTACAAGGTCTTCACAGTTCACCTACATTTACAAGAGAAAAAAGTAGATACTGTCAGGCATTACTATTTCATTCAGGATGAAACCAGGCAAGCAAAGGTTTTTGTTGACAGCACTTGGAGCTGGTTTTAAGTAGAATATATGTAAAGCTATGAAATTTTATTAGTCGGGTAGAGACAGCATAGCACCCAATATTTATTTGTTACCAGGGTTCAACTGTGTTGCCTTTGTGTGCAAAATACCAGGTGTGATTTCGATGGATACTCAGCACGCATAAAGACTCAAAGGCGGAACTAGTGATGTTCTATTTGCTCCTCTGGTCTCATTCTCTCTAGAGAAAAATAGCCCAAGCCTGTGGACTAGAGTTGTACCAATTCTATCATGAGGCATAGTCATTACAGAAATTGTTGTGTGGAAGACATGTATTTGTTTTATTTTCTTACTTGACATATTTCACTGCAGCTGATGTATTGCATGTAGGAAGAAAGCTAGCTAATTTAAGATGCGTTACATAGCAGTAGGATAGGGCAGGTGGAACAGACACCAGTGATAGCTGCGAATGGTTCCTGAGTGATGAAACACCAGAGGCTGGCAAAGGGATGCTTGTTTTGTATTATACGGAAACTTTGCCAATACTAACTTTTCTACATAACATTTGCAACAATGCTTACCACTCAGAAGGTAATTATGTCCTTGTTTATCAGTTCAACAGAATTGTATACCTTTTTATTTTTTTTAAACAGCAGAAAGATCTTACTCTGTAATCTGTGGGTTTTGGAACACCTTTGGTTAGACCTTGTCTAATTTAGTTCCTAAGCAATCAGTAGGACTCCTCTATGGGGAACAACACATTACTATATTCTGTTAGAATTAGATTTGTTGCATGATAGAGTTTCTAGATGATCTGACTTTGTGGATGTGTATTTGGTATGGTTAGTCTCTTCTGACATCTCTCGCAATTCTGTTGTGTTTTATAAGCACCTGCAAATGATAGAAGGAGAGAATCAGTGCAGTGCTATCGARCCTTTGTAATGGCAAAAGAGTTATAATTCCTGCCATGGAGCATAGCACTTCCTGATTTATCCCAAATGCCACTAGATGTGGGTACTGTCTTTGCTGTTTTTCTGCTCCCATGGTGCTGTATGCAAACCTTTCTTGTTACTATTTAATGGACTTCCTTTTTTTGTGTTACTGGAGGTGAGGAGGCAGCAAGTACGTTTACACGGCATATTRGTTATTTAGCCAAGGAGAGTTACTTCCACAATTTGAATGCTGACTTCTGGGTGCTTGTCAGACTGTCACTGTGGCCACTGATTTAATTTCACCTCTTACTCGTTTTCCCATCTGTTAAATTTATAATTACAAAGCTAGTAAGATTGTAAATGTGCTTAGTAGAGTGGGGAAAATACAAAGGAAAACTTKTCAACAAGGTCAGAGTTTGTAATACAGGATTGAGTTTTAT
Organism: Oceanodroma leucorhoa; assembly: GCA_030449065.1. Taxonomy (NCBI): domain Eukaryota; kingdom Metazoa; phylum Chordata; class Aves; order Procellariiformes; genus Oceanodroma; species Oceanodroma leucorhoa. Next base: position 3,833,662 of record JASVER010000043.1, read on the forward strand.
TTCTTTTGATCTGTGTTTTTTGGAGAAGTTGGACAAGGACAAAAATAGCATTGTTCATTTTAATTACCATTATTATTTTGCATCTCTACCTGCATTATTAATGGTAAGTTGCAGTATTACATGCTATATATCAAACCAAACTTTTTAATAAGCCCATAGCAAATGACAGCATAACTTCAATTTGGTCTTTCATTGCAGACCTCCCTCATCACTAATTCCATAATCATGTTCTTGCCCCAAAAAATAATGTAATGAGTGGATCTTAATACAGTTCACATGACTGAAGGTGACTGAGGCCTCCCTGAAGGGGGGAGGYGGGGAAGATCCTCAGATCAGCTACTTCAGCAGGAATACCAGGATGCCAGTGCTGTTCAGTTGTAGATTCAAAAGATAAGATTTGAACTACTGGATTGAGTTCACTTCTGACATCTATCCCACATTTCCTGCCTGARCTGGGCACACTGCCTGTTCTGTCCTGTTGCTGCTTTTTCTCTATAGAAAAGAGTAGGGTAGTTTCTCTTAGATATTTTTCTGCGTCTTTTTAGATTGTAATTTCTTTATGTTAGTGGGACTTTGTCTTTTCCTACAAATCCTTGCAACACTTTAGAGGCAAAGGGAGGTTGAGGCTGTGGCACTGACAGATCAACATGATCTGTTCTGTMACCCTGCGCTTAGGGGATGTGGACTGTAGAACCCCTGGAATTGTTGGTACTGAACCATACATCTTTTGACTTAAATGTACCTATACAAACCACATGAAATGACACTGCAAGCCATATGTGATTYTTGGGCTGTGACTAGGACCTCTAGACTAGTCTAGAGCCTTAACCAAACTTGAGATACATCTGAAGACTTTCATGTAAATATGTAAAGTAAAAGATGTCTCTTAAATAAAACCTGAGATCTGAACATGCATGCATGAGCAAGGAAGCCGTAAAATACTGCTACTCCATATAGCCAGTACTTTAGGAGGTACATGTCTATTTCTGCACAGAGCACTTCCAACAGAGAAAGAGCACCTGTTTTTGAAGGTTACTACAAATCATGATAGGTTATTCCCTTTCTGGCATCTACAACTTCACTTGAGATTGATTGCATTGATAGATGTCAAGAAAAATAAATGAAGGAATCACTAGCATCTGTCACATTTGACCTTGGGGCTTGAAGTCTGAAGGTTATTTCTTGTACTAGTGTTGTTCCTTTTCTTATTCTTTTTTTTTCTTTTCTTTTTTTTTCTTTCTTTCTTTCCAATAGCTTCACTAGTCTGTCTCACAGACCATGGGCTTAGTAGAAGGAAGTTACTTTCTTGGAACCCTTTAACTTTAAAAGTACCTTTCTCAGCTTAGTGGTAATATGAATTTGCTTGGCTTTTTTTTTTTGTGGATGGGGTTTTTTTTCCTTTCATCTCCTTGAAAAACTACTTTACTAAGTTCAAGCCTTGGCTTTGCAAATGCCTGGACTACGACATAAGAAGAATGAAGACCAAAGTGTGTGTATTTGGGGTACTTCATATGGACACTTAAACTCATTTTTAGGCATCAAAATATGTCTCAAAAAATTTACAGCACATTTTACTCTCAGAGAGTTCTAAATCAKGAGTTTAAGTTGTTCAGTCTAAACTATACATTTGGAATTTCAGGTAACCCAGGAAAATAATCTGGATTTATGGATTAATTAGAAACTAAGCTCTCCTGCCTTGGTGGCCAGGCACCACTAATCCTTACTTTTAGAGAGGAAACTTCAGTTGTTCTAGACAGAAAATTAGCACTTAAACTTTTCATGTGCTGTTAYCCACTAGCCAACTTTTAGTCCCTTTCAGTCTGTCAAATTAAATGCTAAGAAAAAAAAAAGGGGGGGGGAGGGAGGRGAAGAGAGAGGGGTGTCTCTTTTCCCCCTTCCCTTTTCAAAAGATACTGTCCTTGATACCTGTGAAGGATCAGTCCTTTTCATAGCAGATGCTTGTATTTGGAAAGTTTTTCATCTCCACCTAAAAAAAACTTGGTTCTTTCAGTATCTCAACTCTAGATCTGAAGAAAGCTTTAACTCTGTTGGTTGTGGCACTTTGAGAAGTTCATTGCTAGTTTGTTTTCAGTGGATGAGGAGATGTAAATCAAAACCCTTCGGAATGTGTAAGGTGAAATGGAGCCTTTCAAAGCTTTATGAAACAGTATGAACCTGATATAGAAATGTCTGCAGATGTGGAAAGATTGTTTTCCCATTCCAYTTAAGTACTAGATTATGTAGATTAAGTTGTCACTTTAGCACTAGAGGTAGGTATGTGTCTGTACACTTCTGCTTTAAACTTCTTAGTGGTTTTCCTGCTGATGAAGTGCTAKATTATTTCTTGAGATAAACTTGGATCCTTTTTGTAAATTTTATGCAACATTGGTTTGCTTTAGAGTGTGCCTTATTTTTGCATGTAACCCCAAGTACAACAAAGCAGTAGCTTCAAACTGCCCCAGAAGGATTACTGTATTGTCAATTAAGATTGGACTGTAGCAGTTTATTTCCTCATACAGACATGTATATGGAAGTGAACTATTTATTACAAAGAATGATATATTAATATTACCAGAAACTGAATTTTGAGTGCCATTCACTATTGTGGTATATCATATTGTGAAGCAACAATATTGTATGACCTCTTGAACCAACCAAAGCCAACCAATGTAAGTYCAGTAATGAGTAATTGCAATTACTTTTTTTTTTTTTGCAGTTGGTTACAGTCCCAATCAAACTGATTGGAAATCAGTTTGGGGCAGCAGCAGGGGGGAAAAGTGTTCTTTCTCGTCTTCTAATACATGTTATCAGACAGTTATTAAGTCGCAGTGCTGCCTTTTATTGATGTTTGCCAGATTCAAATGCAAATGGGAAGGCCAAAGTTGTGTAGTCTACTTCAATTACAATTACAAAAAAGGACAGGGGAAAAAAAAAAAAACAAACATTTTAAAGTTGAAATAAAAGTAGCAAATGAGGAAAATTTTTGTCAAACATATCGAAATTTGGCTTACTACAGAAGCAAATTACTTAATGTTTAGAGAATGGAAAAACAGAAGAAAAATAAACTTATTTTTCAGGGTAAGAGTTCAGTTTTACGGATACCTAGTGGAGTAGCCTTTTCTGCTGTTTTTAACGTAGTCCTGAACACACTGGAGCGGAGGAGGGCCAGGGTGGTGAGCTGGATGCCCAGTGTGCATTGACACAAGGATCCTTGTGGCTTCCCAAATAATCGCAGCACCTGTTGGTGACCTCCTTGGGCTCTGGGAGCTGCCTCTGTGCATGAAGCCTCAGAGGTGGGCACATCTGACCCTGTAGAAATGATACTAAACTGACCACAGTAACACAGTTGGGGCACTTTTAAAAGTAGCTGGTTTGGGTATTTGTTCTTTTGAAATCAAAGATTCCTTAATATAAATTATTTCTTACATGGCTGAAACAATTTCTTCAGACCACTCTGAGCAACATAATCCAACTTTTATACTGTCCAAATCCTGGGCACAAAAATCTGTCATCTTAAACTTTTATACGTTGTGTCCTTCAGAATTATTTGCAGGCTCCTCTTTTCTGGTTATGCTATTCTCACTTTCCAAAGTCTGATTGTTTTTTTCCCCCCCCCTTCTCTCATTCCTTTAATTTGTTTCCCTTGTTTTATAGATCTCTTGTTTTCCTCTCTACCTGAGGCTTCTACTTCAATTTTTAAAAGTCATCCCAAACTAATCTTTACAGCCCCATGTTGACACTAGGCCATGTTGCACTTGCTATCAGTGTAGACATGCCAGGATGAATTTCAGTTTCCTAAAACCTAAACAAGCAAACAACTCGCCACACATACACACACCACCCRGCCTCCTCTTCCCAAGCACATGCGCCCACTACATTTTGTCATCTTTCTTTTATTTTCTTCGTTTAGGTGTCCCTTCTGCTATACAAAATTGCAAGCAGTCTCTTCAGGATCCTTTGCTGCRTAGTGTCCCTGTATGCTTTCCCACAGCCAAAATGCTTCCAAGATTTCTTTCCAGAGACTAGGCAACACGCCTCATTAATATTGCCAACCTTGTTCCTAGTTATTTTTCTGCTCCCCTCAAGCTAAGCTCTCTGTCATTCTGCTGTTGGCAAAGTTTTATAACTAGCCTGAGGTATAATTGCTTTCTGTATCTCCTACTTATTTTTGACCTTAAAAACCTTGTGAGTTCTGTGCAACCTCCTCAGCGGCTGTCCCACCTTGGAGCATGGTTTTGTCATTGTGCACAATTTCCTTGGGGCTTTCCTTGGTAATGCTTAAGAATCTCCTTCTTATCCAAGGCAAATCTATCCTGCCATAGTAAGTACTATAGAAGATTTAGAAGGTAGTATTCCTCCCTTCAAATTCAGGGAGAAATTATTAACTAGGTGCTGATAGCCTGGCAAGACTTAAAAATCATGTCCTTGACCCGTCCAGCTGCTAAGAATGTTAGTGTAGTGATAGTGCAGTTGATTCTGCATTCTAAACCAGGTTCTCAGGTATCACTTTTAAAGTATCTCAGTTCTGTTTCATGACTCGCACCACAGGGTCCAAGTCCAGTAGGGCAGCTTTGCACCCTCACTTTAAAGAACACTGTCTATATTGCTGCCTCACCAAAAATGGTGCCCATTATTCTAAAGTGCTGGTAAATCAGGTGTTTTCCACTCAAGAAAGAAGAAAGAGAACCCTGATAAACTTGACCAYTAACTTACAGTTTACTTCTGCATATTACAAAGAAATCAAAGATTTATTCAACAGGAATTTGCAAGTTAATTCTCAATAAATTCCCAACTGGAAAACTGAAGAAAATGAAGGCTAAGAAATTATTTAGATTCTGATGCTTTCTGCGGTGGCAGAGGAGGAGGCTTGGGGTTCTTTTCAGTGATCGAGGAAAGTACTGAACAAGCTTTCTTTCCGCAGGAATACAGTGAGGACTGTGGTGTTTGACACCAGTGTGAAGCACTTTGCAGAGCTTTCAATTTAAAACTCTTGCACCATATTTGTTAACTAGTATTGCTAATACCTGAAAGCATTTTTCTGTCATTTTTCTGTCAAATAGCTACCTTTGTTTGCTTTGCAATTTTATTGTTTTCTGTGGCACACATCTGGTACAGTAGAAATTATAYTCCTGTAACAAAATACTGTCTCAAGGGCTCTTTTTTACTGGCAGTGGCAAACCATTAATGTCAGCGTCTAGTCTGGCAAAAACATGGTTTTGGGTTGACACCAACACCAAAGGCAGAAGTTTCAGACATGGTTGTCAGATCTGCTTTATACACTGCTTTATACAGCTTATTTCTTTACTTGTGCACTGTGGCAGAAGGCTTTTCCACATAGTGTGCTGGATAATGCTTGTTCTTAAAATGAATCAATATAGCGAAGCCATGAACATTCATGGCTTGCACAGCAGCATTTTGGTATCTTGTATACAGAAATGAACAGTCCTCCCCATCGCATTTGGAAGTACTTGCCTTTTCCCTACCTTTTTTGCAAGGGTTGTGTTCATCTGTTTTTCTTTATGGACATTGAGTTCTCTGAGTCACTGAGTACAGTTGCCAGCTCTTCATAAGTGTCAGTCCGTAACCTTATGATATTTGTTGCCTCCTATATCAGGCTGACTAAATATGATTTTCTATTGGAAATAGCAGCAGTGAAGTTTGTTTACTGAATGTAATTGGAGCTTTTCCTGATCATCCCTGGCTTGGCGTGCTGTTCATGCTGATGGATTGAGGCCACAAAGACGCATAATAAAGTTTCTTTTGACAAGACAAAGCTATTCTAATCTGGGACTTGAACCAGCAGCACTGTCTGCCATCCTTGATGAACTTCGCATGAGGATAAGACTGCAGAAGATCAGGGCAAGTCTAAATCTTTCATGAGGCAATGAAGTTTTTATGACTCTGCTTCATCTAGCAAGGATACAAGCAGTAGAGTAAATGAGACAAACTCAGCTGTCTCTCGTATTCAGATCAGTGGCCAGTTATTATGATGCCTTTATAATAGAAGAAAACTACACTAAGGGGAAGATTTTATCAAAATATTTACATGGAAATACTTTTTAATAAAGAAGCCAATCTGATTTTCTTCAGCAGCAGAAAAATACAAAGTGTAGAAAAACTTCCCCTGTGCAGTGTGCTTGCTCAGAGATGTTAAGATAACTTTGGTTAGAAGATTGCTGTTAGTACATTAAGTGCAATGGATGACCTGATTATTTTTAGGATGTTAAACACCACACCAGAAAAAGAAAACGTGAGATGATCCATCTGGATATTGTCTTAGTTTGAATGGAGATAGTGTTCTCAAATCTAGCAACTGTTTTTTGCATCTCTGCTCCTTTTCTTTCTAAATGCCTGGCTTTCAGGAGGCCGTGGTGTGGGAAGTGTGGGCTAAYGCTTTTGACAATTCAGATCCATATCAAAACCATGATGATTGCAATTTGTTATTATTTCATGCCAGATGAGCTATTCAGAGGCTCATTTTTTAGAGGTCTCTAGATAATATCTGACACACGTTGATTTCTTTTTTTTAAAGCCAGTTGTCTGGGAGCTTGGGCTCCTTTCATTCCTTTGGGCAATTTCTCCAGGTCAAGGCTGGGGCATGTATCTGGGCTGTTTGAAAGGGAATTGACTCTGCTTTTACTACTTYTGTTTTAGATAGGGGATTTTGATTGCCAGTATCAAGGCAATTGCAGTTGACAGTGCCTAGTAAAACAGCCCCTCTCAAACAATGAGAGATACCATCAACTTCAATGTTTATCAACAATCAGACCACTATCAGTGTTAAAATGTTTTTTTCAAGAACATCTTACTTTCTTTTCACTTACTGCTTGCTGCCAGTATTCTATTACGAAAGGAAAAAAAAAAAATCCTGTATAATTTTACTGACTTCTTTCCTTAATAATTTGAAAACAGGTAAGTGGTGTTGTCTTGGACAACAGAATTTCTGTCTTTCCATCAGCTTTTTTATCTCTTCTCACTTATTCCCAGGGCTCACTTGTTCCCTGCTCCCTCTATCTCAACATACTCTTCCCTTGTAGTTTTGTCTTCCAGGCTTTTCTTCTAAACAGGCTTTCCAGTGCCTCAACAGGTCTCGTCCTCTCTCTCCTTTTATCTTCACTCCCTGTCTCTTGCTCCTGTCCTGCTTGCCTTTGACTCAGGTATATTTCTTCTTCACGTGTCTGGGTCCAAAGGCTGGGGGAGGCACACAGCAGCTGATTTTGCGTGCCCAGGTCTGGTGCTGCCTGCTGCAGCCCAGGGTGAATGCTGGACACCTTCCCTTGTGCAATTCAGCTGCCACTTCTGGAGGAAAATCTCTGCCAAGAGGACACAAACATCAGCTTGTTAGAGGCTTGTGAACTGGCCTCCTTGAGGTGAATTTTCACAGAAAGGGCCACGCAAATGAAGCAAGTGACGCTATAGCTCTCCAGCAGCACTTTCATCAAGTGATCTGAAGAAGTCTTAAAAACTTTAAGACCCCACTGAAGTAGGTGATACTGTACAGATGGACACAATCAAGCATTAAAGAGATATTCTAGCAGGTCATTAAAGAGGTTGATGTTCAATAGAAGTGCGGCTGAGTGGCACTGCATTTATGGCATTATTTTTACTAGAAGAGTGCAGGTTTTAATGGGGAGAAATAATATTGATGTCTGGGTTTTTCAGAGTCAAAGGAATTGATTCCAGCAGAGATGTTAAKGTGTATCTCCTCCTCCTCAGGTGAATGGCCTAGCACTGTTTGGGGAGCAGGCATTAATCTGCTGAATTACAGGATATGCACAAAATCTAAATTCTGCATTTGTTGCAATGCAGAAACACTTGTAGGGGCAAAGTTAAGAGTAGAAAGAATGAATTGTTCGTAGGCTAGGAAAATTCTAGCTCTGCATCTGCTCCTGAGTCCTCATCATGAGCAGCACATGGCAGGGGGGGACATGCAGGGGACAGGCATTGCACATATCCTGCAGGGGACAGGCATTGCACATACTCTTTCCATGTTCTCTACCCCATGCCCCTCCCAGCTCTCCTTATTGTGTTAATACTCCCCGCTCCTAAGACACGGGTGTCTGAATTGTGTCTGTCTAACTGAATTGCGAACGTTTCTTTCTCAAATTAATCACTACCCAATCCCAATTTCATGTGCCTTTGATGCCTGGTTTTAATTGCCTTAAAGTAGAAAGCTTCAATGAGCAGAGAAATTAAAATTGCAAAATCCTGATGGCTTTTTTTTAGTTGAGTTATTTGCCTCCGCAGTCAAGTTGAATAGTACGGTTTTGTTTTGTTTTTTTTTTTTTTGGTTTGGTTTGGTTTTGTTTTGTTTTGTTTTGTTTTGTTTTTTAAGCGAGTGAATGTCTTACTAGTTTTCCATTTCTGACAGAGTCGCAGGCTTAACTGCAATGGATAGGCTACATTTTAGCTCCAGAACACAGAACATGTTCTGCGTTGCCTACATCCTGGGAGAGATGTTGCAAGTCAGTGAAGCGAGCTCTCCCTTTCTTTTGAAGCTGGACTTTACTTAGGAAGGAAACTGCCATTTGGAAAGATTGAAACCCCTAATATATAATGAAGTCTCAGGGATGTCATGGAGGGGGCAAAAGCGGGAATGAAGCACATTGTATCCGATGGAAAAGACAGAAGTAATTTAGGACAATCACACAATTTCTTTTATCCAGAAGTTGTATCTTCCATGAAATCAGAACTTTTCATGGGAGAAGTTCAATTTTGATTAAGTGTTTTCCCTTAGGGCAAGCTAGATGAAATATTGGTTTCTTGGACTGACCCCAAATACTTTCTTAGCTATCTGTTCGGGATTACAGTGGATGGTGTTTTGCTGCCTTAGTTCACACGCAACAAAGTTTGTACATCGTTTTTCACAGAGATTGTTATTTATCCCTCTSATGAGACAGCATGTCTTCTCCAGCCATGATATGGCGTGCCATGGAAGTTGCATGGCTTGAGGAGCATCATCATGAGTGCTGATGGGAACACTCTTTATACAAGGAATAACACCACCATTTCAGTGTCTGTGTATGCCTGTGCCATACAGCAGCATGGCATCATAAGGGAGTGCAATTGAATGATGAACTGACACTGAGAGAAATACTGCAGGTCAGCTATATAAAGCAAAGTAAAACATGCTGATAAATGAATATCCATATTTTGCTTTAAAAATGCAACTGTGATGCTACTTTAAAAATTGTTTGGGTTTTTTGAACTTAATGAAGTGTAATAGCAAAGCCAAAGGGTCCCACGTTTTCTTAGACTTCAGAGTAAAGTTACTTTGTGGAGAAAAATCACCCTGGTTTAGGACAAGTTTATTAATTATTGAGTGAAAAAGAAATTGTCTGTCAAATTGCTAGATTTCAAATCTGAAATTTGTTGCCTTTTACTGACTTGTTCTGTTTCTAGGACTGATATGACTGCTTTTTCCAAGTATTGACTTTTTCTTAATGACTTCTGCTTGTAGTCTTCTGTAATAATTTATGCCATGATTGTGCTCAGTTATTATCTACTGACTGATAATAGAGTTTGTTTTACAAACAACATTCATTGTAATGTAACTGTTCAGTACTGGCACAGCAAGCCATGGTAATAACTTCTGCAGGTTAATGTCATTCTTTACTCAGCTGTTGCTCAATTATCCACGAGAAAGTATCTTGTTTTCTGTTCCTTGCCTGTGACAGCCCTAGTGGGAGTGGTTTGGGTTTGTGGTTTTTTTCAGCATTTAGGTGTAAAATGGACTTTGATATATTTTTACCTCAGAAAAGTATTTAAACATCCTCTTGGAAAGTTCAGGATGTTCTTGAGGGGCAAAGACATAGCCTTTATTGACTGTCTTTTTATACAGTTACTCTTTTTGACCAGAATAGTTATTCAGAGTTGAAGATCCACAGGTTGTCTTTGTAAGGAAGAAAAGTTGGCAGTGAGGCCAATGGTTTTGGTCACCCTGTTGACTTGAAAGCCTTGTGTTCCTGAAAACTGGAGACATCAAAAACTATAAAAAATTATTGTTCACAGCTCACATAGCCCGGAAGCCTCTCTAGTCTTGTTTCTGGACCACGCTCAGTACTCACTGAGCTATGTTTGATGTTTGCTCTTTTCTGTATATGATATTCCTGGTTTTCTTCCTCATTGTGTCTCTCCCTTACAAATRTGTTATACTATATACAGGAACTGGCCTTTTCTCTCCCACTCCCTAAAAAGTTGCTGTTTTCTCTCTCTTTCTCTTTTTGCTTGACTTTATATGGAGTGAGGGATTTTTTGTTTATGGGCTGATCATTGCTTGTGCACATAATTTGTGTGTGTGAGAGAGAGAGAGAGAGACATATGCACACATGTGCATGCACGCATACCTTTTGCTTTCTGACTCTGTTTCAACAGTCTGGTACTGTATCTTCTTGCAACCTTCATCCTGGAATGACTGCTGAAGGGTGGCTTTGCTGATCCTTATTCCCTTTGGAAAAGCCATCAGTGTTATGCAAGTCCCATCCATCTGCTAGGGAATGCAATTCTAAAATTATTTTTTAATGGTGTAGAAGAGGCACAAGCGCAATATGTTTTCAGCCACAGAAGGAGAAGAAGGGAGGGAGTGTTCCTCCAGCTCATTAATCAGAATGAGAATGAGAAATGGAAACAGCTTCCTAGTCATTTACTATTTGCTCCAAAGTAAATCTATCTAAATATTAGTGCACTGATGATAGTAAGAAAAGGAGGGTGGCGGGGGAGGCAGGAAAAAAGCCTTGTCATTAGCTTGTCACGCTCTGTAGCAAGGTACATGGGAGACCAAAGATATATGTGCTATGGCATTTCTGTAATGAAAACTTGAGCAATAAAAGTAGTTTCTGCTATGTTCTGGAAAAGGAACTCTCAGAGGAAACACATTAACAGTATTTCACATTACAAATTATTATTGTATATTCAGCTATTGTTTCAAATGAGAATTGTGTGTATTACAGGGCAAAGGAAGAAAGATACAGTTAGTATTTCTTCTGTAAGCAGAATTAAGATTTTATGCATCTGGATATATCAGTTCTACCCTATAAATTTAAGTTAATACTTTCACAGAATGATGAGTCGATTGCCCCTAGGATACTTGATGAACTTACACATGTAGTTCGGGTTACACTAATGGTGGCTGAATATGTGAATCTCTTCATTTTCACTGTACTTAAATGGAAGAAGGTATTCCAGTGTGAAAATGAGATTTGCTGAATATATCTAGTAAGGGTTGTCTCCCACATTGAATTTACAGACCCCATGTTGTAGAAGTTGGATATTACCAAATAACAGTATTTGTGCTCTGAGTGCAAATTGCATTTTTGCCACCATGCCTAAAAAATTTTAATTAATTAAATGCTTTGTTTCATCCACTCCCCTCTCTCCACCCAGGAGGGGTGTGTCTTTGGAAAGCTGGTTATTTTCATTACCTTCTTACACTGTAATTAATTTTATGACCTTGCACAGGAGGTCACAGTTGTCTTCACAACTTTTTGGAAGAAAGTTTAAAATATCATTGAGATTTTCTGTATTAACACGTTGCTAGCAGAAAGCTATTTGTGTTGTTAGAATGCTGATTTTTCTCCTTCCTCCTCTAGCCTCCTTCCTAGAGGCTCTTAGTCATCTACTGTTCTCCCTTGACTGGCAAGCCAAGCGGTCCACCACTTGGGTCCCTTTATGCTTCCAAGAAACAGCCTCCAGCTCTTCTCTCTGAGCTGTGTTTAGTTGGCTCTGACTGCATACCTCAGTTTCCACTTTCTGATTTCTGAATGAAATTATTGATATGTACTTGCACTTTGGAATTTGGCTTCAAATATGTGTGAAGGTGAGAGAGAGCAAAATTATTTTTCTTATTATGTTAGTTTCTGGTGTATAAATTGAGAAGTCTTAGAGATAACAGTTGTTCCAAAAGTGGTGTGCCACCGAAGTTTCTAGTTCTTTGTTTGCCCCATTAAGCTGCAGAAAACTGAGTCTAGGGGGAACTGGGTCTTATTTCCAATTTCTGCATTAGCTTATATAGAAGGCAGGAGGAAGAAATGGTTTTTTATTTTAAGGTTCTTCAGTTTGGCAGACTGTCAGGCTGGCCTAAGATTATATGGGGTCAAAGTAACGTCTTAACACATTGACTGACAAATCACTCTGAACCTGCAGAAGACCTAGGCTGATGTTAGCAGAAATCGAGAGATGCAGTTAACATTGGTTTCATTCTACTGTTATAATTACTGCTTTCTGGCAACACTCCAGTGTCTTGCCCTGCTCACCTTTGTTGTGGCCTGGAAGAATGGGATGCTGGACATAGTCGCCTAGGAGAAGGCTCCAAAGAAGCATTGCGTAAAGCTTGCATTTTAAATCTTAGGTACTGCTCATATTTGTGCCTTGGTGATGTTGCATCAAGACAGTAGGATGTCTAATCYGTATCAGCAACACCATTCCTTCATTCATATTTACATTAAAATTGTGTTAACAGTATCATTAACATCATTATCAGCGTATTCTCAAAATGCTTCTTGTTGAAAGAGATTTGCTAAGTACTTTATTGCTAGCCAGAAATGGTTCTAGCAATCCAGTGACACTCTCTAATTAAATGAAAGTAGTTAATTTTCCTTTTTCTTCCACTGAGATTGCAAGCCACAATGGCACGCCCAGATATCCTGCCTCTGTACTCAAAATGACAGTGAATTTTCTTCCCCTTCACAATTGCCTGGCAGAGGATCTGAGCCTCTCAATTTACTTGCAGTCCCACATGCTGTCAAGATACAAGCCCCAAAAGTTCTGAAGAAGCGAGGGTGAGAGTGAAGTACTGTTGCAGAAGCAGTAACTCAGGTGTTGATTTGCCATGAGTTTGCCCATCCGAGGTAGGTTAATCTTGGAGCTCAAGTGTGAAGGAGGACATCTTAATTAGCACTGCACCGAACACATACTGTGATGAAACTATGTAATTTAATTTTGTAGAGGAAATGTGGCTGCCCAATCTATGATGCAAGTACAGCATATTACACAGGTGCTTATCGTTGTCCAGCTGACTAGAAATAAAGCAGCTTGACTCAGAAAATAATCTAAGAAAGGTTTTTTTATTTCCCCCTTTATTTCCTTCAATATTTCTAATGTTTTGAAATTAGGTTTTTCCTGTGGTGTTCATCATTCCCAAAAAAGAGAGACCAAAGTGGGCTTGTTATGAATTCTGTGCTGTTTCTTTTAAAATTGCTCTTCCATGACCAGTTGTAGTAGTAAATGTGTTTATAATGATATTTGCAGGAAACGCACTTGGAGCAGGTACAATCTGAATCAAAACAAACAGATTTTAAAAGATCAAATAGCTGCAGAAAACATATTTGTTGCTTTCTTCCGTAGATGATAACCTGTCAAGTATGGGTGCTGTAAGGCTGATTGCAGCAATGTGTGTAAAACGCTTAAAGAGGCTGGCAACTGGAAGAGTGTCATCAGGTGTGCATAGCATCAGTTAAGTGGAGCATGAGGTTTTTAATGTTTAGAAAAATGGGTATCTTATGGTGTGTGTCTTCAACAAGGTAGCATCAGGTCTTTTCAGTGCCCATTTCAAGCCCTTTTGATTATGAATCTGTCCATAGAGTTTAGTAGTCTTTCAGTCAAGTCTTAAGTCATCAGCCAGCAGTGCAGCCATGTTTTAGATGTATTTCGCTTTCCTAATATGCTTTGAAATATGTGGAATCGGGGCTGTGTATATGGAGTATTTTTRCATCTTTCTGTTTTAATGTATGCAACATGTGGCAGATCAGTTTGCTGAAAGAAATATGTGGAAATATCTCACCTACCTAAATGTCACACACACCCCCTCCCCTTTTTTTAAGCAAAATGGAAAATTATGCCCAGATCTCCCTTGTGATTTTTATCTTCTGAGTGAAATTTCAGAAAGTAAATTTCAGTACATCAGTCTCAAGCAGTAACAGTCGGACAAATAAGTTGTGGATATAGATGTTGATTTTGGGTACTCTGAATGCTGGCTGCTAGCAAACTTTATCCTTGGGGTGGGGCAACATAGTGTGAGAAGTTCACTAAGGCAGAAATACAAACTGCTAGAGGGACAAAGAAGTTATGCTAATATATGACACAGGTTAGCCATATATAATTTAATGCTTTGCACTTCAGCAACACCTTTCAGGTAAAAATCTGCAGGACTTTATCAAATAATAAGTTTCTGTATTCTCTGTATTCAGAGACCAGCAGTCCTGTGTCACAGTTGTGTGTGGTGTTGTTAGACAACTTCATTTTTGAGCTGTTGTCTTGCTGAACGCTTGCTCTGAACCTTGAAGAATTTTTATCATCACACTGTTTATACTGCTCTTTTTTTTTTTTTGTTCTCTGTGAGTGCTGTTTCTTCATCACACAGCCATACTCGGGATCCCAACCTTCAGCTCTTCAAGTGCTAAAAGCAAATTTTGTAATGGGAGATTTTATGGTTTTAGTCTGATAAAATAGAGCAACAGATGGAATCACTTCACTGTTCAGGACAAACAGTTGCCCAGAGCAAGTATGATATCTTAAAATATCTTCCARAGTTCATTGGGAAATAGGAACAGAGATATTTATCTGCATGAAGTGAAACCTGCCCTAATTCTGAATATTGGGCAAAGCATGACATTTAGAGATTTCAAAATGTTTGATTCCTAGAGAGAGAGTATAGTATTCTGCACCAGCACCACTGAGGCTGGAGGTGTTTTGTGCCTTCAGACAGACTAGAAGAGGCTGGAAGACATACCTGTGACAATTTCAGATTTCATTATTATTATCCGTCTACCTTGCTATAGTGAGTGTAATCCCTTCAACAAACTATGAGTGGTGGTGGTGGACTCTTGCCAAGTCTGAATACAGATTGCCAGCACTAGTCAGTATGGTGACATGGATAGAATGTTTTCCTATTAGTTGAAAACGCTCACTTGACCTGCTGGGATGTGTTCTTCCTAGCATCGCTCATAACCTTTGCTGCTGCCTTGCACGAAAATATGGTAGTCTTCAGATGTAAATACCTGATAGTTTTACAGCATAAGGGAGGGTTAGGTCAGACTTGGGACCACCGGCTAGCCCTGTCTCCCTGTTGTTCCTTTTTGTACTCCTCTTTCTCCTAGCACAGGGAATCTTTTTTTTTTTCCCTGTCAGAATAACAAATAAAACTTGGTAATTAAAATTGAGACCAATCCTAAACATTTTGTGCGTAGTCTCTGCTGCTATAAAGAGTGTAAGACTAGCCCAAATCTCTACTCATTATAACAGCTATTGACATTCATTTCTCTCAGAAGTTGTTGATGTAAGTGCCAGATCAATCCCAGTTTCCTTGAGTAGGACAAGTGGCAGGAAAGCCCTGTTCTGGAAAGATAGGCAATACCAGTGATGCAGAGGTACAGTTGTAAAGAATGAAATTTTGAAGTCTGCTGAGCTCTCTTTTTATTCTTTAGCTCTTTTTCACTCACTTATCATTATCAGCTTTCTAATTCAGCATCATACTTAAGCATAAGTTGCATCTTCAGAGCGCAGAGTGCTGGTGTTGAAAACTTTCATGTCCTTAAGCTACAGTTTCTTCAAATCTCGAGTGGTCTTTGGAAATTCATTCATTGCTCCTGACTGAATTAGTGGAGATGTGTCCACTTGTAATCTGCTAAATTAGGTATCCTTCCTTTCTACCATTTCCTTTCTGGTTTCTAGCGTATAGTACACAGATCTCCCACATGGCATTCTATCAGAAATGCATACAGCAATTTTGGAGGGCATTTAGCCTTCTGTATTACATTCTGCAGGCTGCCAACATCTTGTGACAGATCCAGGCACACAGGTGGTAGGACTGTGTTGATATGCAATATGGCTTGCCCTGTTTTCCCATGTGGTCTTGGAGAGTTGGCCAAACATGGGAATTGGCCCAAATGTGAAAGCTGAGATTTGGCTTTGGGAGCTATCGGGAACACAGGCTAGATCAGATCGTTCTTGGTCTAATTTTGTGTTTCCAGGAGTTGAATAGGTTTTTAAAAAAACTTAACATTTTAAGTTGATGCTGGATTATTTGTTTTTCTACATCTTAGATTTTATCCTAGTTTTTTACCCTAGTATTTTCTATAGTTAGAAACTGCTTTAGGCTTTGAAAGAATTAGATTAGTAAAAGAACATCTTAGGAAAGTTTGTTTGTTGTTAAATCATTTTTTACTTTTAGTTGTTTTATGTTGTAGCAAAGCCGATGCCTTTTCAAGTGTTAGGTGTGTGTTTCCTTGTCAGGCTCTTCTCTTCTGTCCTTTAGAACAGCCTGGGATATATCCTGGCGCACACAGTAGACCCGCAGCCTAGACCACTTGCTTCACTATGAGTATCAGCCTTGAGATGTTGTTCTGCCTGGCTCCTAGCTGGGATTTGTCTATTCTAGTGGTGTTTGAGATGAAGTGAGTATTGATCCCTCTTTCTGCTAACAGAAATTCCACCATGAAATGAAAAACTTTTCTGAGGTAGAAGTATACTTGAGATTGGTATATTTCTAACAAAAATTTTGATCCGTTACATTTTCATTTTCAGACAAATATGTCTTTAGCCAGAAAATTCSCAACAGTGTCTTCTTAACAAATTCTTTTTAATAATTTTAAGATTGGATGCTGTTACAAATATGTCATCCTTTTCTGACCGGGTAGTTTTAATGCTATGTATTACAACTGACAGCTTGTTTGTTAGCATTACTTGTCTTCCAGCTTGTAATGTTTGGAAGTATGAATAATCGTCGTTGCTGTGGAAGGAGGCTCTGAGTTGTGACAACTGTTACAGCTGTGTGTTGGTTTTATGAGGAGTGAGTAAATGTCTGTGCAAGTGAGTTAACAGCTTAATCTGCTCCCTTTCTCCCAACATGACTCACTAGAGCATTTCTGTATGCACTGCTGCCACCTCTCTCCCCAGTTGCAGCTTGATTGACATTAGTCTGTTTGAGCTCTCCATACATGTGTTACCCTCTCTGTACCATACAGCTTTTGTCACGGTGCTGATGCCGCCACATTTGAGATTCTCATGTGAGATTCCCCTGCAAGAGGATCTGACTCATAGACCCCTCCTGAGATCCATTTAACACACTGAATTAAATTCAAGTAGCTCTTGATGCTTGTTAGCATCTTCTGTCTGACTGACTGGGATCTTACTCCTTAGTCTTGAGATTGTTTGTAATATTAGATGTGTACATGATATATCACAGATTTATGCCACTCCAGGGTCCCAATTGCTTTGTATTTTGGTTTGGTTTTTTTTTTTTTTTTTTTTTTTCCTGACTGTGTCTCCATGAAGAGCTACAGTATATGTGGTCTCACTTTACAGTGTGTCCTTAGTGTGCAAACGTTTCTCTGCTTGCTTTCTTAGCAATTCCTCCTTTTGTAATAATATATTGTGCTTTCAGTTTTGCATACAAGCAGTGCATTCCAGTGTCGTTGACTGAGCTGGGAAGAGAACAAAGGTGGGCATCCAGTTTGGCTGTTGACCTGCTGGATGATTCTGCGTGAGGCTTTTTATATTGGTTTCCTCAGCCTTGAGTAACATTAGGACCCTGTTAAAGAATATCCCCAGCTGTGTTCTCCTAAATGTTATATACTCATGATGGGCCTCAAATTGTCATCATTCAGAGTCAAAATTCCTGAGAACTTTCAGAAAAGTTAGGTCAGGTCTGAAGCTACGTGTTGCAGCTTAGGTAGTTTGTATTCAGTCTTTATTATCCTTAGCAAATCAATATTCAAAAGTGAATTTCTTTCTTTCTGTGAGATCATTGAGTTTGGGTTCCTCCAGTACCTGGGAAGAGAATAAATGCAGGGAATTTAATATCTTGCAGAGGTCAGAAAGAATTGATCTCTTTTCAGTTTATCGTGCTGTAACAATTATTTAATGTGTTACAGGATTGCTGTTTTTTATCTCTTCCCCAAGTATTGTGTAGTGGCTGTATGCTAGAGGCAGACTGCAGAACTAGTGAGATCAATAGTCTGGTACATCTAATGTTCAGGTGATACGCAATGTAAGCTTATTTACTACTACTTTAGGTATAAAAATATTAAGTTTAATTTTGCCAATTATGTATTACAGTTTCATAGTGTTATATGTTTCAATGTATACTTAAACACTAGCAGCTCTGAAATGAGGAGAGGGTTCTCCGTTTAATGAGAAGGACATTTTTATTGCTGTTTGTACACTTTGATTAAATAGAATATACAGAAATTAAAGTCTGATTATTATATTTTCAGGATAACATAATTAACAATAATTTGCTCTTTTCCTAATCCAGTGAATACATTTGAGAGATAATATTTGTGAAATGCCAATGTTCTTAATGAAATGAAGCCAGTGTAATCACGCTAAAAAGTGAATTTCACATGCCAGTACTGTTTCCGTTAACACTAAACTACTGCCCCGGCAATCTCACGCCATAGTTCCTGAGCCCCTGCCTCTTACCCACAACTTTTACTGCGGTATGGAACGTCAGGGGACACGGCAAGGTCGAGGCTCCTGTCATCTATGTCAGAGCTAACCAGCCCTGGATAAATCAGACTGCACGTGAAATGAAAGTAATTCATACTGTAATGTAGAGATTCACTGGAAAAGTTGGTGCCAAGTCTGATTTTCACTCTTACACTTGACTCCTCCTGTGCCCTTTCGAGTGCCTTCCTGGTCTTCTGCTTCAATACCCACCTTGGTACGAACTGAGCAGAAGGAGAGCCCAGGCTCCCGCGTGGGTGGTGCCAGGGCTGCCGCTGCCCCGGGTCCCCAGCCTCAGCCGGGGGCTGGGTGCCACGCAGCCCTGTGGCGCCGGACTGGGTCTCGCTAGCAAGCCCAGCTGAGGGGGCAGGACTTCGCAGCAAGGGCCTGCAAAGGTGTGCGAATGGCACCGAGTAGGAGTTAGCGCGCGCCGTGGCTGCGGCCCAGAGTGGATGAAGCTGTCATGCTGCAGTCCACGTCTGAACGCGCAGGTGTGCTTGTTCTCTGAGAGCGCAACTCAGACGGCACTCTTGCAGGAGTTATTGTACTAGATCCCTGCCACCTCTTGGCTGGCAATCACCCAAACTGTCCGACTCCAGAAACAAACCTGCTGCAGGAGGGAAAAGGTACTCTTTCTCTGCCTTCTGTGCAACTTCAGTGAGAGAGTGGCTTTATTTTTTGAAAATAAAAAACCCCAGCAAAACAAAACAAAAWCCTCAGAAGCTCTGTGCTGTTATTGATCAGCTTCAGCGTGATACTGCTGCTGCTGGCTCTGTATTTATGTTCCCTCCCACCCCATATATTGCAATTCTATCAACAAGAGTGATCTGCGAGGATGGAGACATGGGAGAAAATACCCGTAGGGTCAGCATGCCATTGTGGAGGAGAAGGAATCATTGTTGTGTTTCATCAAATCCTCAACAGCTTGGTCTGCTGGGGATAAATGTTTTTCCCTTACTGCTCTCTGGAATCCTGATATTCTTCATCCAGCATGATCCCGTGGTGTGCAATTGAATTGAGATTCATACGGTGTGGATTGCCATCACAAAAGCATATTTGAGGAGAATTGCCTGAAAAAGTTGCCATCTGAGGGGAGATGTTCACAGGATAAATGCTTTCACCAGCCTCAATTACCTTCAGAACTAAGTCAATGGTTGCCATATCGAATATACCAAACTCTGTTGGGTAACTACCAGCATACTGGTGGTCTTGTTGCCCCCGCAGGCAGGACTCTGGCCGCACCAGCCATGACTTGGGGAGGGTCTGACTTGATTTAGTCGTGCTTTTTCTCTCCTTTTTCCTAAAAAGCCTTGGGGAAATGCTTTAAGCTACGGATGCTCTAGGGCTGTAAATCAGTGCCCTTGGCACTGAGTTCTGCTAAAATGATCTTTTCAGGGGTGGTGGCATAGTTTTGGTTTTCTTTCTTCTTGCATCGTTACAGAAGTGATCAAAATTGGGACATTAAATGAAAACAAAGYTAATACACTGTGAATTTTGAAGAAGTATATTATTTTTCACTTGCTTCACTAGCACATTTCAATTTGCAGCTCTGGAAGAAGGAGGGGCAGGAGTTACCCAAGCATCTGTAACTAATGCCTGCTTATATTGGAGGTTAATTGTCAGATTGCCTTAAAATATCTAATTTATAATGATTATTAATGGAGAGTGAGGCTCTGGTTTGGGTTCTTATATATGATTATCTGCTCAAAGTCTTTATTTTGTGTACCTAGTACTCTTAATTAGACCATGAGCTTTATAAAGCATACACTTTCATACTAAATTTCTCTCGTTTCTTTTTATTAGTCATATTTCTACTGCCTAGTATTCATAAATCATGCGTCTGGCTTGAAAATAATACTGTTGGCAAGTTCTGTTAATTTGCTTCAAGCTTTTAGAATCTTACCTCACATTTTTAAACCTTTTTTCCCCAAAGCAATGATGACTAGAAACTTTCAGAGGTAAATAGTTATTTGACATTGAGAAAGACATCAAATATTGCAAGGCTTGTAATGAATTCACAAGAGATGGCAAGGCAGAGCATTTTGAAGACATAGATGACTATGAACCTATTACATCCACTTTTCTAAATTATTAGTAAGTAGCTGTGTAGAGAAAGTGTCACTCAGTAGTTGCTTATTTTCACATTCAACCATCTGTCTTGCTTAAAGCCCGAGGGGTCTGTTTTGGGTACAAATTGAGGCTTCCACATTTGAAAGCCTGGCTGAAATCTATCATGCGATCAGGAGCAATATTTTCTTCTTATCATAACAGAAACCATTTGTACTTTGCGCCAACACTGTTGCTTGTGCTTTCCTGATGGAAGACCAAACGCATTAAATGATCAGCAAAGYGATGGTCTTATCCTCTAACTGCTAAGTTGACTGCTTCTTGTGGACTGCCCCCCAACATGGTGTTCAAGCACTGTATCAGGTGTCATTGCCACGGTGCAGCCCAGCATTTCATCTCTGCTGCTGTCGACACATGACTGCATCTGGGAAGACCTAACGTGCAGCTTTAACAAAGTGTCCTTCATTTCTGTGTTAGCGCACAAATGGGAGTACATGCATACAAACTTAATGATTAAGTGTTGAACCTTCTGGATCTCAATCCCAGAGGTCTGGGATGAAGTGGGAAGAGGAGGAGTGCCTTAAAACAGTACTGTGGCTTGTAGGTGCTATAGCAGTACAAATACTAGTGATTAAGTAATAATTCAAATGTTTCAGGGGTTAGCCTGAGGTTTACAGTCATTTCATGTGCTGTGTAAGGACTTAGGAATTTAAGGACAACTTGCATTTCGTTTTCCAGCTGTCTGTCCGTTTACATGGTTCAAAGTTCAAGGAAAAGTTGGAAAGGAATTAGCCTCTAACTATGAGATGCAGCCACTTGTGATGCTGTGCTTTTTGGTTTTTTTAACAATGGCATGATAAATGCCATTTTTCTTTGATCAAAACTGAGTTAAACTTGTTTCCTATTAACAGCAAAGGAAAGCAAAGTTAGGCTCGTTTCTCTTATTCTTTGCACTTCGCAGCACTTGGTGTGTTTATAGTTCCCACTGTGCAGCGTTTTACACTTCCTGTATTTAATTTTCACTTTAAAAAAGTCCCCTAACTTCCAGAAAGCAGAAAATTCAGTGTAAATATTTGTAATCAGGGAGATGTGGTTTTAAACCTGATATGTGAAATACATCATTGATAGTCTTTGCTTACTGGTTGTCATATGGCATTAGGCTACACCCTCAGCGAACTGTTCTCTTTTTCATTCTGTGCGGTGTCTGGTGTCTCACAGTGCAGCCTGGTTCAAGCTGTAATGGCTTAGCATGCTATCTAAAAATGTGCTGGCTCTGGTTGCAAACACAAAAGGTATGTGGTTTAAAACTACCAGTAAGTGTTTGACTTTCTGTCCCTCCAAATAACCATTGAAATGATAAGCTTTTGCCTAGGTACCAAAACAGTATGAAGCTTATAAGCATTTTAGCCACCTTTGGCAGATAACAAGGCACGAAAAGCAGAGGTAATTTCCTAAGGCCCCACATGCCTGAATGACAACACTAGAATTGACAGTTGTTGGTTTGTTGKTTTTTTTTAGCTGGTTGTCCTTTCATAGGTCTCTGCTTATCTTTTTCTTTGTTTTACTTAATTTTCTCTCCAATAGCAATTTTTTTTTCTCCTTCAAAAATTGCTGAAGGTAGTGATAGGGTCTCAAAATCTTGGATCCAACCACTTGAACACATCAGTGTCAGGATATTGAATCCTTCTGAATTCCTCTTTAATGGGCCAAATCTGCACGTTCAATGTGAACATCCCAAAATATTTGATTGTATTTCAGTTTGCATTCAGATCAGATTGCTGGCCATTTGAATCCATCTACAGTTAAAGCTGATTTGAAAGAAACGTCAAGTATACATGTCCAATTAAACTGAAGGTATCGTGCAGCATATAAATTGCAGTCCAGCATTCTTTTCAGCCTTCCTAAAATTCACTGACTGTATTTAATTTAAAGCAGCTATCTTTGTGGTTTAGGAATGTACCGCAGTAGGGCAGAGGAGAAATGAGCACAGCTCTCTGTGGTGCTTAGCTTTGGTGGTCTCAAAATGATGGGTCTCAACATCTTTGTGGTCAGCTTAACAGTAGAATAGGCAGCATGTCATGTCTTTCCCTTGCTTTCCTGCTGTAACCACGTCCTATCACCCGAGGGCTGCTTCCTTGGGCTCTGATGGACAGGTCTCTGCCACCTGCATTACGTTCTACTATGTTTATAGATTGCATTTGTATACATTCCAGGAGCTAAAGAGAAATTGGTACCTAATTTGAAATGTCCTTTCAACAGCTCCTCTGCGCTGCTTGCTTATGGTCATGAGTCCCAAGCTGCTTCTCAGACGAGCATTCCAAAAATAGACTTTCATGCTTTTTTTAATAAATGTTTTGTGTGAAGCGAGGATGAAGAGGAGATGACGTGAATCAAGTCATGCTAATGAGAGCCAAGTACCTAGCCTGGAGGGGAGGACTATGAACTGCTATGATCCATGCTCACCTGCAAGGGTGATGGAGAAAACTAATTCCACCACACTTTCATATTACTTGTTTGCATGCATATCCCAGATGTCTCTACCTTCCTGTTTCATTTACTGTAACTGTATCCTATTAATAATGCAAAAATGTACAGATTTTTTTAAAAAAAAAAGTCTATCAAACCAAATTGTTGGAGTCAGAGGCTGGGCTACGTAGTCATGATAGAGTTCACTCTGTCACCTGTTAGGAGAGGGAGCTTAATCAGAACAAAAAGCTAAAAATTTTTCTCCTGGCCTGTTGCTAGCATTCCCCTGGCGTGCAGTGACTGAGTATTTAGCGTGTAGCAAACTTTTCTAAAACAAAAGGATTATAGGGCTTGCCTTGAAGAGAACTGTAAGTAGAAGCTACTCCCCYGTCTGTAAGTGAAAGGTTCTGGCTCTAGTGGCCTGATTCATTGTAATATTTATAAACAGTAATTTAAGCAAAGTGAAAAATGGAAGGAGGAGTTTTAACCATCTTTAAATTTTTCACCAGCATGTGTAAGACAACAAACTGGGGCTGAGAAATATGTAAACTGCCTTCTAATTAAAGTAGTTCAATATACAAAGGCTTCCTGGTGCTGTAACTTTAAGGTACAATATGCATTTAATTATCCCCAAGGCAAAAATAACTTCCGTGGAGTGGTGTAATTCTCCCCATACACAGAATAATGTGGTTTACTGAACTGGACCAGGCTTTTTAACAAGGCCTGCAACAGCAGTAATTTTAGTGGCTCCTTGGAGATTACAGAGTAAACATTTTAAAATCTCATTTATAGGAAATGCATTATTATGTTTTTGGTCAAGCCTAATTTATTGTTAACAAGATTATTAAAGTGATATAAAATGAGGATTGTTCCTGCTGGGTATTACGCACCCTCTGCTCCCAGTARGGTTGACCAAAATCCAGCATTGTCATTTCACTACCTTATGCAAATGTATAATACTCTCACGAGAATAACACTTAATTTTTAAACTCTTTGATAAATGAAATACTTTATGCCAAAGCAGCCCACCTCTAGTTTGTTGTAATTTCTTTTGCCTTGAAATTAGAACTAAACAAGGTGTGGAACATGTAAAACTGTCTAATAGCAGTCATTATTTGATTTACTGCTACGACTGCCCTTTTAAAATCACTTAGATTTTTTCCTGTATTTAGCATTTAATAATCACACATCTTGAGATTTTTCAGGAACAGGGTCTAAGTTGCTTCAGAARCTTCAGAGCAGACTTTAGGTTTATTTTTTAGTTTAACTGTCAAAATCCAGGCATAATATTTGTTCTTTCAAATTCTGTTTGTACTGTTGAAGCATGCATTTTTTAAGACAAAGAATCTGAACCTGGTTAAAAGTTGGACTCCTGCTGTATGTTTCTGCGTTTTGTCCTTTTGTAAAATGACCTATAAAGCTTTATTGACTTTATGTGCAGAGCCTGGAGCAAATACTGTATTTTAAAGTATCTTAATACTGTCTTAAAATGACCAGTAGATTAATTGAGGGACGTCAAAATGTTCCATGTGCTGTATTTCTTATTGACTCTCTTCAATTTAACTAAGGAAGGGGGAAGAAGCAGAGGGAGAGATTTCTGAAGCTGCAATTCCCCAGAGCCTTGGRAAGTGGGGGGGGTATAGCAGCAGCACCAACTGACTGGAATGTTTGAATCCTGTCTCTTCATGGGTCCTTTATGCCTGGTTGTTCCTGAACAAGCTGTTAGCATTGCATTTGTTCTTGCCAGCTGCTCGTGGGAGAAGTAACTTACCTAGTTACTTCTAGCAATGTAGTAGTTATGTCTAGTAATGTACCTTGCAGTACATTAACAGTACCTGTCAACTCTGTCATAGGTGAAGAGGGCCAGACAGGGTCAGGTCAAATGTGACTGAGTAAGAAACKTTAGTGCAAACTCAAGCCTGTATTTTGCAGAACTTCAGGGTTTGTGACTGACCTTTTTTAAGAAAAAGTGGAGTTTTATTTTGGTGTTTCTGGTTCCTTCTGTGACCAGGAGTTGAACAACTCTGAGCTAGGATTTGGAGCAGCTTCTCAAGAAATTTCCATCTCCGTTTCACAAACAGGAGAACTTGAAAAGGTTTACACACTTCTCAGAA
This sequence comes from Oceanodroma leucorhoa, assembly GCA_030449065.1. NCBI lineage: Eukaryota > Metazoa > Chordata > Aves > Procellariiformes > Oceanodroma > Oceanodroma leucorhoa. Next base: position 3,858,750 of record JASVER010000043.1, read on the forward strand.
GTCTTTGTTTTAAACCTGAAGCTGTGATGTGTTTTAAGCTACTGATGTTGTGGTGAATGTTTTGGAGGTCAAACCAATCTGCAGGAAGTTCTGAGCTTTGTGAAATTTGTTTTCAAAGTTGTTTTCTCAAAACCACGAGTTCATCTCTGACCGTCCTTTGGAAATTATTAATAAAGAACAGGTTACGTTGGGTAGTGGTGGTTTCTTTTCTGTCTTGGCTTCCTTCTGCAAGTTTGTGTAGCTATTAGGGCACTATCTGTTGCTTGAAAAGAAAAATAGTAGGAACGGAGGTTAATCAAGCTTTTTGCTACTTCTGTTTTAATTTGCACAAGTTATTATTCTATTACTTTTCCACTGCAATAGAGTTATCTCAGTTGAAGGAATTAGGGGTCCTAGGTGTGGAAACTTACTGTTACTGTTTGTGGTGTTGGTGATGCTTTGGAATAGAGATGGCAGAAGTGCTCGGAAATGAGAATTTCTTTCTTCAAGATTTGTCATTTGAATTCACATCGGACGTTTAAATAAACAACCCCCAGAGCTCACACGTGAGAGCTAGGTCCCCCCTCCATTTCTTCACTCTTACTAACAGGGAACACACTCAGGAGTTAAATTTTGATGTCTTGATTTCTAGTCAACTGTGATACATATAAAGCCATCTTTTTTTACCTGGTAGAAGGGAATGAAWACAGCAACAAAACCCACTTGTGCTCATCCTGGCATTAAATAGATGATGAAATCCCGATACCAAACTGATGATTATTTGCAAATCTGTAGAACAGCTTAGTAAAGTACGTGACCATRTTTATGTTCATATTTTAAATCTGAAAAGGATTTATTTTCCAACTTACTGTCTCTTAAACCAGCTAAACATCATCAACTATGGAAAATTGTCCATAACTCTTTGTGCCATTGATGTTGTTTTTATATTCTGCGTGGGAAGTTCATCACCCTTTCCTCTTGCATCAGRAGGAACACAAATTTGTGTGCACACAAATACATACCAGCAAAAGTAAGAAGTGACTGTGATTTTTTTTGTTTCCATTAAATGTTCAGAATTATGTGGAGTGTCAATATATCAMGGGAGAAAAAAAGCATATGACACATTTTCTTCCCAAGTACTCTGAATACAAATATATAAATAACATACACAATTAACTAAAGTCTCCCTGGGTTTGCATTGATGTACCTGACTTCTGCATGTCATAATTTTGAGATTAATTCCCTTGTTTTATCAATGGTTATTAGAACCTCAATGTGGTCTGATAAAAATGGATAAATGTTAACCTTGAGAATGCAGAAAATGAACTGGTCAGACAAAAAACGAGTCTCCAGTTTTTCGTTTCATTTCTGCAGTGACATTTAATTTGAAGCATGTCTTACACATTTCATTCTCCGATTATCTGTACCAGGTATTTACCCCTCTCTGAATTTGCCTCTTCATTAATTAACTACAGTTACATCTGAAGTTCTCTCTTTTGAGTGCTCGTTAGCCTGTTCTGAAGGAATGCAAAAGCATCTAGTACTCTGATTTTAGGCTGTTGCTGCCAGTGGGCCTCCATGTGCAGGTCATTGCGTCTGATGCTCTCCTAAATCGAGGGGATTCTGTAGCGAAATGCCCAGCCTTTGAACTAAGAGCCATCTCTTCAAACCTCTCAAAGAATGGGCGTAATCCGCAGCATACCATTGATGGTTTGGACACTTCTGGTTCAACTGCTTCTTCAAAAGAAAGCAATAGGGAGTATCTAATGCACACAGAAATAGCCTGCGAGGAGGGTTTCTGAACATGACTGTCCTTTAAGAAGTAAAGTAGGGCTCTGCCAGGGAACAAAACAAGACTGTGAAGATGACGGCCCTTTGTCCCGCGCCTGGGGGTTGGTGCATCGCTCAGCTCTGCTGCCTCCTCCGCCAGGCAGGGTCCTGCCCTTACTGCCGCAAGCTTCRGCAGGGTTTCCCGCAGCTGTAGCTTATGAAAATGAGAGCAGATATATTTTGCCTGTTTTGCCTTCTAACGACTCACAGTCCTCCTTATCTGGGACTGGCCTGCCTTTGTGAGTTATGTCATGGTTAAGCCATATCCTACTGATGGGTCGGTTCTGTTTGGCAGGRGTCAGACTTTGGTTCACGAGATCTGAAGGCAACCCCTGCTTCGTACCGCTAAATACCCTAATGAACAGAAGAACATAAAATCCTCTTAAACTTTGTCCACTGAAAGAAAGGGATCACTGTGAAGATTTCATCTTAGTGTACGGTTTTTGGAGGGAGACACAAACATATTCTACAGAGTTAAACGTTCTAGTTTTTATTAGAGCTGCTCACAAACTTTTGTACTCCAAGTTTTTGTGAAATACTGGATTTTGACAGAAAGATAAGAGTTTGTGGAAGCTTTCACAAAACCTACATACTATTTTTTGACTAGCTGTAGTTTGTATTTAGACTAATACAGTGCGTCTTTATTAACRTTTGGGCCACTTTTTGTAGCCCAAAGCATTTGGGGACATTGAGTGATAAAATTTTGAAAAGCATACCTAGCAGAGAAAGGACTGTATTTCAGATCTTGTTTGAGCAGATGTAGGAAAATAATGAGGTGTGGCTGTATGAGACCTATTCCAAGTGGCAAGATCTGCAGTACAGGATGGCTTTTGTACCGGCAGTGATAGGGATAGGAGACATGATGAATAAATAGTTTGTCTGAGTGGAGCAAGAGGTATAAGATACAGAACTGAAAGAAAATAAATCTGGCAAGGTAGGCTGGGAGCATATAGAAATGGGTTTTAAAGAATGAGGAGAAATGCTGTCATTTTCAAGGTTAGATGTGCACCCTGCCCTTCTCCCCAATCTGTAGCAACGTGATTAAGCTCCAAACTCCAGAATTGCATTCCAATTAACAAAATTTCCCTCTGTSACTTCATTTCAATGCGTACTCTGATTCGGCCCCCTTACCCAAGAGCAGGTAAAGCGATCCATATAGAGTTGGTCCTTGGATTTCTTGGGAGAAATGTGCAATACAAATTCTCAACCACCTTCTTCATCCCTGTGATCTAGAGTCCTATTTAGAATAGGGTGGACCTTCTGGAGTGGATTATGGTTGGTTTGCTTTCAAGAGGAGGGAACCATAGTTACAACTTACTTGTTTTATGTGGCCATGTGCAAGACAGAAAATTTTGGTTATTTCAGTAACATCTTTCTGATATATTTATTCCATCCATTGTTTTCTGATGTTCTATAGTCAAGGAACAAAATTGTCACTTTCCTCCTTTTAAATGGAGGATGGTGATCCTTTAACAACACGAGGTGGATTTTGCTGGTGGGAGCCTTGCTTCACCGCGGTGAGCTTAGTTGGGCAGCCTGGAAGAACATGCAGGCAATAGCCTTGGGAATCRGGAAGTTCTGTGTCTTTAAAAGTGGAGAAAAGTCTACTTTCAGAGGTTTGGTGTAGAAGAGATCTTTTTCCTCCTGCATATTGTCTGGTTGCAGACTTTTTAAGCTGTCAAGACATAAATTTAAAAATTAAACTGGAAAACACGAGAATATTTTTTTACCTACCTCTAAAAAGATATTTCCAAAACATATGACAAGTTTCATGCATTGATTCCATTCTTTGCCTTTGTACTGCTTTTTTATTTTGTTGTGCCATCTGACAGGGGGTTTTTGGGGGATGGGTATTTTGGTTTGCTTTTGGGTTTGCATGTATTTAATTAGATAGCAACACTAGAGCCCCTAATCTTAGTCTATTAAAATGTATTCAGGCCTTTCTGCATTCAAATCCTTAAATCTAAGTCAGCTTTTTACTTCTGGGTCTTTTGCTTTGGCACAGCAAAAGCAGAACAGGGGCATTTCTCTGGTTTTCAGGCATCCAAAAGATAAAACCAGCTTTAATTCAGTTTTAGTCTGAGATGGCAACATGCATGAGGCATCCCGCATTCTGACCAAAACCACTGTGAGAGCTCACAACCTCTCCTCCCTTCAGTGTGGTCTTACTTTCCAAACCTTGTAATTAAAAATGAGATTAAAAATCTGTATTTTCCTCTGAACATTAGTCTCTGACATTATTGTTTATGTTCTTTCCTGCTTACTATATTCTTACGTATATATGCACATTCAAAGAATATTACTGAAGGATAAAATCAAGCATTCAAAATTTATGAAATACCAGAATGTTTTCCTGTCCAATCTTAATTCTACCTCTTGTAATTACATTCATTATGATACATCTTTAATTATATGAATCATAGTATTTTTAGTACAAGACACATACTTGATTCAGCACAGAGGATAGATGATGCTCACATAATGAGTAGCTATGCAATATTTTTTTGTTCTCATTGTTCAGTTAATGCCTCTGTGGTTTATTTACTGAAATGATTCAAACCTTGCACAGAAGACGAAATTGTTCATTTCCTTAGGGGTTTTATTCTTATCACACTCATGACTAGAATTTTGAATACTCCAGGTACTGATTTGTTTCCACACTATCCCAGTCAGATGGGAGATTATCTTTATTATGGGGTCATAAATCTGGTCATAAAACCTATGTATGTTGCCATTTTCTATTGGGGAGCTAAGAAAAGGGGGGCTTCARAAGTATTCACTGATTTTTAAGAGCCCAATTTGCGACATGTATGAGCAGATTTTTATTATGTGACATTGAATATTCAAAAAGTATCTCCCATGTATTTCATTAGGACAGTGAAAAACTGACAGAAAGACAATCTTTCTGCACAGTTTCAAGCTTCCTGCCTTTCCAAAAAACCTGCCCCCAAAAAAACCCAAACAACAAACCAGAGAAAATAATTAACCTGGGAATTTTTTCTGTACTTGGCCTGAGGCAACTACTTATCAGACTGGATGGGAATCTGCCCCCAAGATTCCCCAAAATTGAAATTCACATTTATGAGACATGTTGGAAAATATTGATAAGTCTTTGTAGTATCTCTATTCATAGCTATTGTAAACATTTTATTAATAGTTTCTGGTGAATACAGGCATTAGAAAAGTGCAGCATATCATTCTTTTCCTCAACTCTTATCCAATGGCTTAGTCATTCCACAGTTTCATTTTACTGTGKTTTTTTTGTGTGGAGAGAAGGGGGGTTTTCTCCTTCAGAAAAGATTCTGCTGGAATCTAAAAAAGTTCCCATCTGAACAGTGTGTTCATAGGAAAAGCTCTTGCTTAGAGAGACCAGCATTTCTTGAAAAGAAATTAATTCTTAAAAAGATCTTGGCTGGCTGTATTGTAGAGTTCATTTGAACAACAGCTCTATAGACAGGGCTTGAGGAAGGACCAGTGATACCTCTTATGCCTCTATCTTTTTCCTTTTATTTTTTTRATTGACTGATTGAGATTGCATCCATGAGCTGTTCCAGTATAACTTTGGCATTGTTAAGTCACATTTTGATTGCTTGAAAATGGTTACTTACCTTTTCCTTCACATAAAATTGACTACTGGCATGGTGAGTAGTTAATTCTTTGTCTTCATTAGCACAAAAAATGCACTGGCCTGATTGTGATCATTCTGCTTTTAACAAAAGTATGAAAGTCAGTAAGTATCTTGAAAGAAAGGATATTCAGAACTACATGAGATTTTTCTTTGAGGTGATACTGGTTTTCCCTAGAGCTGTGTGGGAAGAGTTTCTGTTTCTGGTACAGGCTAAATGCTACAGTTTCCACATAGGCAAAACACCCACCTAAGCTGCTTGGAATCCCTCCTGGGGTAAAACAGCKTTTTGCTTAAAAAACAGAATGAAKTTTGTCCTGTACAATCTTATCTTAGATTTCTTACTTAAATGAGGGGAAAAAAAATAAATCTCTTTTTAAATGACAGGGAGAGCCAATCATGTTAATAATTTTAATTCTATTTACAGAGTGTGATTTTTCAACTCAGGCATGCTACATATTTAAGTACAGCCATTCTGTCATTGCTCTGTGCATTGTTAAACAGGTCTAAACCCAGACTGCATAAGTTAAGTTCATTGGTCCTTTTTTTATGACATGATTGAAAGCAGAATCTGCCATCTGTAATGCACGGTAAGGCCAAACTAGAAGCCTTATTTCAATGTCTAAGATTTCAACAATGGAAACAGAAGACATGTTAAACTTGACTTTAGGTTTAGATTAGATTAAAWCTCTCCCTATACATTTAGCACTGCAAAATTGAGTAATTTTGGAGGCATCTGTAATTCTTTTCCAATCAGGACACCTCTTTTCATTCTGTGCTGCTCCCATCCACTTGTACCCTTCCAAAATGGGACTTGTCAACATTTTAGCACTAAGACCCCAAGCTATGGTTTGTCTAAGGACTGCCAGTGAAATTTGCACATGCTTTTTACCACAGGTGCATACTTGCTCACCCTATATTAGTATGAGCTAATTTGTACTATTGTTAATTCTGCCTTACCCACATTCCCTCATCTAGAATTTTTATAGACTGACTAACAAAGAAGCATAGTTTTTAAAAGTTTGAAACTGATCTGCATTAACAAATCCTGCTTCAGTTTTCAAACATGAGTGATAATTCTGACCACCCAAATGTTGATCTAAGTGTTATCCTGTGGCCTGTATGTCCTGATCTTTTCAGAGCTCTTGCTGGGGGTGGACAACTCTCAGCAGCTTTCTAGAATTCTGGCGCTCTCTGCAAGATCAAATGATTTCTTTCAGTAGGAAAAGGCCAGTATCAGAGACAGTGCAGTCCACCTCAGTGGAGTCCCTCAACATATATAACTGGGTATAAATTTGTCATGTATGTGCAAAGGAGCAGAAATTTATGAAGATGTATCCTGTGGCAGAGGACAGACTACTTTGACATATAACTATAGCAATCCCCTATCCTGTATTCTTTGTTGTATTCTTCTGCTTGTTGTTGTACTTCTATTACCACTTGGTAATGTTTGCTTAGTTGGCAACTTAATGGTGATACCAAAGAATCCCAGGGTGTTAAGGTAGAACAATCCACATTGGAGAACCTGTCAGTTTAGATTTTGCTAATATGTTCAAGGAGAAGGTCAAGTGGTGGTACAAATCACACTCATTTAGATACCCTCTGGACTTTCTTTATGTTTAGATCAGTTTCTGAATTTCCCTGTGCTACCYATGGAAACTATTCTTCCTTAGTACTCAAGTTTGTCATGCAAAAGGAGCTTAATTTTAATGATATCCTAAGAGGGACCCATCCATACCTTCTATTAACCGGTGTCTCCTAGACAAAATGGCACTGTGGTCAAAGCAGCTGAGACACTTCACTTCTGTTTAGGCTAGATGCAGAATCATTTTCTCAGGAGCTGAAAAGTTCAGAAGGAGAATGAGGTAAGATCATTTTCCCTCTATACTTTGCAAAATCCTACAAAGTAGGATAGACCTTTTTGCTCTTGCATCGTTATGTACAGAGAAAGGTTAGGCTTTTGTTGCAGAGTTGCTCAYGGCACATTATGTGAACTCCAGAAGAATGTACCCTTGATATTGTCAAGCACAATTTTCAGGAGAGAACAGCAAGAGCAACAAGAAAGTAATATAGACTTGAGCAAATGCTGAAATAATGAGTGTTGTTCTGTGTTTAAAAGCCCTGAAGCAGATTGAAGTCATCAGTCTCTGCTTCGCAGCCCCCATCCATAGTGTCTCCTGCATAGTTTTACCTCCATCTGTACAGTGATCTGTGGTACTTGAGGAAAGGACATTAGAAGAGAATGGAGAACCCTGACAAAATACATGGGGTATGCTCGTGGGCTGATCCTCTTCAGAGCTACAGAACTGTAACCGAATCCGAAAAGAGAAGAGAGYGAGCACTTGGTATCATCTCTGTACCACGCAAATTTGGAGACGCTACAGGGACAAGCAGTGTGAAGACAAGCTGAGGCTCTCCTGAGAGCTGCTCTTCCCTCCCAGGGCCTCCCTGTGCTTCCCTACAGCTCGTGTGGCTGACCGAGCCGAGCCTCCACCGACAGTTTGGCACTAGGCCTTCTTGTCGCTGTTGTGCTAGCAGCTCAGCTCCCTCCTAATCTCTTCGGCCTCCTCTGCCTTCATTACATGTCACCTTGTGACAGCACCCAGGATTCATGGTGGGCATTGAAGTAGCCCAGCATTTTAAAGATGGTGAGTGCAGAAAACGTGTTGCTTATGTTCGCTACTTTTAAAGGGAATTTCAGTTTCCCACCCCTCCCTTCTGCCACTTTCTAAAGGGAGGGGTAGGATTGRATTTCTGAGGCAAGAGAAAAGCAAAACCAAATCTTTATTTCTTTATCTTTTGGTCTGGAGGAACCTYCTTGTTGTAGTTGCCACAGCTGCAGCTTCTTCAGCCTTCAGACGAATGGCAAGACAGCTTTTGCAAAGTGTTTTTTTCTAAACCTTGTTTCTCAGGAGTTAAAAATAAACCTTGTGTCTTCCTGACTTAATGTTCCCTCAGGGCTGCTTGTACAGCAAGGTTATAGCTTTTGTGGAGTCATAACCTACCACCTAACGAGCCTTACGGCACAAGGGAAGGCCTCATCTTCTTGTAATGAAAGACAGGCAAGTGAGAAGAAAGAAACAAAACAAAACCCCTGAATAAAAACCTTCTGTAGTTTCTCTGTTCCTCACAGACAGATGAGTCAGTGACCAAACTTTTCTTTTGCTTTCAACCTTTTGGCTGTTGTRAAAAGAGCATGACAAAGGCAATGTTATAATCATCTTCTAATAAAAAATAAAAAGTTGGAAGACAATTTTATTGCCTGATCCTACCGAAGTGCTGAACCACTTCTCTTCTTCCTTACACCATCAACACTGGGGAAAGAGAAGAGGAGGAAGAGAAGGAAAATGCTGAAGAGGAGAAAGACAGAAAGAACTGCTTCTGACAACCAGTAGCATTTTCATCAGTTACAATCTGTGCAGTTTGATGGGGCACAAGTTAACTTGTATTTTAGAGAAGGTCTCCCAGCCAATGCCAGAGTGTGTTGGAACTACAGCTCTGATTTCTCCTGGCCGTGGTATCAGTCTGAATAACCGACATGGAATGCTCACTGAAACAGGGACTGGTGACTTCCAGGTGAATATCCCAATCAACAGAGCCTTCCTCACCCTCTTGCTTGCTTTCTCCTTGCACATATTTAGTACATTATATAAAATGAAGGAGGTACCACAGAGGGGTGCATTTTGGAATGCCCTCACGCTGATGATTGAGGTGGGATTTTGATTTGACYGTCTAAACTGAAAAAGGGGTTTTCAATTAAAGTCGTCTTCTTTTTAGCCAGACTGTCCTTAGCATTTAGCCAGCAGAGTGTTTCAGAGTTTTGGACAAACAAATTTTTTGAGAAACACTTACTATYAGCACCTTTGAGACCACAAGCAGCCTCAGTGTGGTTGTATGGAACAGACTCATTGTGGACCACAAATTAGAGTAGCTTAATTCTATGTCTGTGTTGAAAGGGACAGGGACAAAATAGGTCCCACCTTCCCCTGCCTCAGTAAGGGCACTGATTCACGTTCAAAGTCACTGAAAAAGTGGAATGAGGAATTAGAGCTGTCTGTAATTAATGTTAATTTTGCTTTTCTTTTTACTTCCTGTTTTCCCTGAGACTGAGCTATTAAATTCCCAAACAATAAGTAGAAATGCATCTGTTAACATTATTAATCTAAGGATTTACTTGCAAACCTCCCTTAGGTATTTAATTTGTACAGCACATTTTTTCCAGCCTTTCCTTGGTAGAACATAAAATACCAGTTGAGCATTTGGCTTTATGGCTTCTGGCAGACTTGGGAAAAGATGGTAAACATTCAGTCCCATCCTCTTTCTCCCAAAATCTAAAAATCCAGTAACAACCAGTTTTATTTTGCTGTGTTATATTCTTGCTGTACTGTGGGAGATTTTGCYGTTAAAACCACAGCACACCTTCTACATTGAATATCTCGGTATTTTATTTTTCCTGTTTTAAAATCAAACTAAAGGTAACAGTACATGTTTACTAGAGGGAAAACTGTTTTTCTAGAGGGAAAAATGATTTTTTAAAGAATTCTTCAACATACACCACTTAWTCTGAGAGAATAAAAGAAGTAAAAATTTCATGAAGTAATCAAAACTTGAAAAGAGCAGGGAAGCATTGTCTGATCGATGGCTTCGAGAGCTGTGTTTGCCAGCACCTTCACTCACTAACCRAGTTTGACACTGACAGCATCAAATTTCTGTTTTTAGGACACCGCCCTGAGGATTTAACCAAGATGTAAGTGTTACAGAAAGACATGTTCTAATGCTTTGTAAAGTAACAAAGTTTGCTTTCATTCTGTAAAATTATAGTACTGTTAGCATTAACTAACTGTTGTGGCGCTGGAGTGGATCCACACGGATCGGAAACCGGGATTATGGCCATGTCCTTTACTGAAACTTTGTATGTCTCCCAGAGCTGTGGTTTGCAGCATGATACACCAATTACCACCAAAGAGATTGGTGATCAGTGCTTATTAACAACAGAAGGCTTTTTGAACACAGAATTGTACAGAGGGAAACATGCCCAGCTGGTGCCCTCTTTGATACTTAATTATAAGAGAATCTGATGGAGAGAGGTGTTTGCAGGACTGGCTCTGGATTACCTATGAGGGGGTTTCTCACAGAAAAGGTTTAAAAGAAAGCAAGTATTAGTGTCAGACAAAGGTTAGGACGCTAGCTCAATTAGAGCTAATTAATGTCCTGTGAGTGCTTTGCTTTTTCAACCACGCTGCATAACGTCAGGTGTGGTATTTCACWGCACAAGAACTTTTTGCTGTGGGGTGGAAGAGCCTGATTCTTAAGTGTCTTAAATCAAATAGCTCCAAGATACTGCTACTGTAAGTCATAGTTTGCAAATGATCTTTGAGGGATTTAGAAGGTGTCAAGCCTATGACTGATGTTAGTTTTCTGGTGTGTGGGTGGACGCTGAAGTGCCATATAGATCTATGAGGTACTGCAGTTAATGGATTGGTTTGGTTGATCCATGGGTGTTTTGGTGAGGTTCAGGATCAGGTGGTGTGCTGTTCCCTCATGAACTAGGTTAGAGGAACTGCAAGTTAAATAGAATATTAAAATACTGTATTCTTTATGTGATTTTGAACACTTGATCATTTGTTGCACGKATCGAAAATTATTTTTGTCCAAAGGCTCTTCAGTTTGTTTTGAAATGGGTCAGTGAACTTGTCATAACTCTTAATGAACCCAGGTGGGATTTTCAAAAGTATGAACATTTGTCTGACTCTTGTCTCAGCGAAGCAAGTGTGTTCATCCCTGACTTCATCTGGGGTAAAGTTCAACCACATCTCAGTGCCTGTTTTTGAGCAGCCTACACTTAGTGCCCAGATCACAGCGATCTCCCTTATGCCTGACATTACCTGGCACTCTTGTTTGCAGAGCGAGTGGGTAGGTCCAGGAATAAAGAGATGCTGGATAACAACCTTGCTTTCTGCTTCTTAATAAAAAGCTGCTTTTAAGGTCATAGCTGGGTCAGGCTGGTGGGCAATGAGCAAATACTTGTAGTGCTGCCTCTAGGCCGTAATTGCTCTGAAGATAACAGACAGGCTTGTCAGTCCAACACAACCAAGATGAAAATGATGGAGGTAGGTTGAGGATATTGTACCAGAGCTTACACATAAAGCTTTCTCAAAGTGAAACTTTGCGAATTATTTTCTCCTTTCAAATAAAAGCTGGGGAAATAGGAGCATCAGTTTGAATAGGTTTTCAAATTGAAGCAGGATGGCTGATGAAAACATGAGAAGTAGCAATGCCAATACATGCTTTCTGACAGTACTGGATTGTGAGAGAAAGGAAACCTGCAGCCTTTTCTCAGCTCCTCCAAATAGTTCAAGTACTTTGGGGCAGGTGTATCCTCACAGTCTCTCTACCATGTTTTCCAMACAGAGGTGCCTCAGACTTGGTTAGAGCATTGAGGTATTACCACACTCTTAATGGAAATGAATTCTTCCCACCCTCTTTTTCTGTCTCCTTATTTTGAAGACCATTTAAGTTATCTTTTGAGGTAGTTGCAAAATCAGTATTTTCACTTGTTGCATGCATTTGACTGGAGCCAGACAATGCACTTTCTTCAACTTCCAAATGATATTTTGATACACGTTTAGTATGTTTCAATTTTTTTCTGTAAATTTTTGCAAGCTTTAACAATCTAAACCTCATTGCTATTATTCCCTGAGTTAGTCACCTAGAAGGATAGAACACAAACACTTGGGCTTGAATTACTGAAATATTTGTGTGTATATGCAGTGGTCTCAAGGCTTGCACATTTTTATGTACGAGGCAAAAAATAAAGCACCTTAAAACAAAGTTTAAGTTATAAGCAAGTCTAGATTTTGGTCAATTAAATCATCACTTAAACATGTAGTGGGTATTTCATTTTCGCTAGAGAAATGTAAGAGGATCTCTGATCCAAAGGTGATTGCTTTGAACTCAAACTGCAAGTTGCAGTTGTTTCACTTGTCACCAGATTTGCTTGTGGTTTTCAGACTACCTTCACTGAACCTATTCTGTTAAAGGTAGAAGTGCACTTGTTTTGAGATAGATATAATTTGTTTTTTCTAATACTTTTTTAAGCAAACAGACTGAGAATTACCGTTGAGAAATCTGCATAACAGTGGGAAACTCTGAAGGATCTTCAACAACAAGGAACACATGAGGAGTTATTGTGCATCTTGCCTGAGAGACAGGATGGACCAGGGACAACCTAGGGAACGATGCTTTTAGCCGCTGCACATACCTCAGAGCCATTTGAGTAGTTTGTAGTGCCAATAGGCTAATACCTCCTGCTGATCCCGTGCCAAGCACAGASCAGTTCACCCCTCCGGACGTCTGCTCATGTGTAAAGGCCAACAGCCTGTTGTTTCGCCTGCATGCGGTCAGGTACACAAAGGTGAGAAGTTGCCCACTGGAGAGTRTGAAAGGTGGAACTTTTTCCTAACCCAGCAGTACGCTCGTACCCAGTGCCCGTTTGGAATGAGCCTTTGTAACTCAGGATGAAAAGCACCAAACAAATGCCATAAATGGGTATCTTGGCAAGCTAGTAAATGGTACTGAAGCTTTCCACATTAGTTTTTTGTTCAAGGAGAAGTCAGTGATGTGAAGCCTAAATTTATGCTCAGGAAATTGCTTTTCATCCTACAGCATGGGTTCTTGAGCAGAGGTGGGCTCAAACTATATGTTGAAAATTATCTTTTCACAGAATTTTGATCAAAGTACAAATGTCCTTGCCTCAGGAAGCGGTTTGCTTTCCCCTGAGAATTGATGCTGGAAAAATCAAAAAGAGCAAAGTCTACTTGCTGGCCAAAATTCACCCATGAATAAACTGCATCACAAAGCTACCAATAACATAACATTTTCAAAGACCACATCATGCTGTTGCTATAGAAAAGTGATTTGTAAGACTCATCATTGTACAGAGACTCTTGCCATAACAATATTATTAGAAACTATTATTGTTCATAATGCAATAGCGTATAGACATCTAATAATATTTGTTGTGATTTAGTGGAATCCAGACCTGAACCAAGTTTTGCCAGTTTCATGGTTTGTCTCTTTTGGAAGTTTCATGTGAAATTATGGTGAGGCCTTTTGTAGGAACATACCTATTTGTAGTCATCTGTTGTTTAGAATAGCAAAAATAAATTGTAATTACTAGCACATGTTTGAATCCTGAAGGATCCAAAGGAACTATACAAATAATGCTAAATGTCCACTGGTGTATCATTTTGCTTATTTTTATTTTGCTTCTTTGTTACAAAGCTGAGATTCAAAGCTTCTTTTTTGCTCTTTAATACAAATTTTTGGAACCCAGGAATCCTCACATGTCAGGAGCCTCTGAATAGRCATAAATAATTGTTTGTGACATGTAATTTTTCTTTTCTCTTAGAATTTCCCTTTTACTGAAAATACCTGCTTCTCAATCTGGTATGGAGTGACACAGTTCTAAATAGAGGAGCTTTGGTGAAAAACAATTCTGACTGTTTACTAGTTCTTTTTTTGTATCCCAGCATTATTTTCATGTGTTTTCACATGCTTTGGTAGACAAAAATTCCTTCTTCCATCCAGACTCTCTCTGTAAAGGGACATCTGCACTGCCAGAAGAGTTTCAGCTCAACTTTCCTTTGTCATCCCCTGAAAAGAAGGGTGCATCTGCAGCTGAGRCTTTTAATGTGTTTGCTTGAAAGACTAAATTCTGTTGGTAATGGTGACTTTATCTCTAACTCCACACCACACTGTAAGGTTGAGTAATACTGTTGAAGGCCTTTCCCCAGTAATTGGCCAATGGAATCCCTAGTGGGTTACTGGTGGGCTTGTTAAAGAAAAACTTTTCAAATGCGTGTTAAGTTTGGCTGCTGGCAGTTTTTGCTGAATGTTTCAAGTTGTAGTGTCTAGCACAGGCTGGACACAGCTGCGGTACATTGTCAGCTTGCATGCACTTTCTTAGCAGGCTTAGCTGAAAGAACATCTAAAAGTGCTGTTCTGGCCACCTGTTGCTTTCATACATTATTCCCACAGAAACCCACCTCTGTGGAATATAAATGATTCAGCTCTAGTTCTCTGCTCTATGCAAGTGAAGAGAGATGAAGAAAACGTGCATAAGAGAACAGCTTAGGAGAAAATTCTGTTACAGCACTCCAAAGGCTCCATCAAGAAACTTTCTTTGGATCAGGGCTAAGTGTAGGTAAATCTGTTCAGATAAGAAAGAATTTAGAAAGGAATCTCAACCTTTATGGGAAACTTGTACAAATATTTGCCCAGTTTGTCATTACCCCACTTAYGGTGGTTGCTGCAACAGAGCGTAACTGCTGATAATCCTAGATCTGGTCAGAAGCAGAGTCATGCCCATTTTCATTATTCTTCAGTCATGACTCTAAAGACTGCAGACCTTCAGTATGCTTCTGGCATTTTTTAGCTGTTTTTAATGCATTAAGTGGAACTAGCCTCTTTGGAGACTAAGTGTTCCATTTATTCAGAGATGTCTTCCTGCAATGCCAGTATGTTTCAACCATAAACTACAGGCATAATTTTTAGCGTCAAGAAAAGGATTTGGTTTTCAGTCTGCACAGACTCCCAGCATGATTTTCGAGAGAACCTTGCCCTGAAATGGGGAAGGAATAGCTAGGGTGAGAATATGAATCTTATGTCTTTGTACTTCATCAGACATACATAAATATGAATACAGCATCCTTGTCTATTGCAGTTAGGTCTGTGTGTGTCACTTGTTCCTATCTCTAAAAGTTTTCCTTCTCTGTGTGTCTCACATGACTTCTTTTGACTGCCACCAGCTGCCCTCGCCCCGTATGGACCTTTCTGTTGACACCTTGACTTTGCTGCTGATGCATAATCCACGTATTGTCATTACCTTTTCTTCAGGATAAGTTTAGAAATGAGGGATTATTGAACTCGAGTGAATTTTGTAGCTCTTTTGCATAAAAACAGTGGTTTTCTTTCATATTTAGCAGGTGTTTTTCAGTAGAATTTAGAGACACAGCTGAAACAGTAGTCCAACATCCAAGTCCAGTTTGTCTTCAGAGGGTGAAAACCTGTATCAGGGTTGGTAATCTAGAGACTTGACAGTTTAAAGAAAAATAAAAAACGAGGGGGGGGGGGGGAAGAAGGCTTTGACCCTGCTGAACTCTTTGAATCTAAAAAGCTGTTAGAAGCAAACAGCTTTTGATCACCATCGCTTTTGGCTGAGTTAAAACATATGACTTAAAGTTAGGAACGTAAGACTGGGAACAATCACTAGGATTGCAAGAGCTGGAGCATTCGTTAGTCTGCACCTTTCTGGTCTCTCCACTGTAATGGAATTGTTTTCTTCCCTCTCTTCAAATGAGCTGAAGTTCACTAGTCTCACCCATTTCTAGACAGATTGCTTATTTCAGGAGGCTATGTCCTATCTTTAATCCGCTGTCTTCACCTTGTCCCCATTCTTTTTTTCTTTTTTTTTTTTTCCTTTCTCATCAGTCCCTGTCTCCATCCCCCCATTTCCCAGAAAATGATAATCTTGAAATTCACTATTAAAATTCCTTTTGGTATAATATTTTTTTCCTCAGGCATTTTTAGATAGGATTTCTGATTCACACCTTTAAGTTTCAGTTATATGCTCTTTCTAATATTAACAGATATTTCTGTGAAGGTTGTAAGTACAGGATTATTCATAAAGATTATCTCAGGAAAAGAACAACAACTGAGGTCTCCTCTGGACTGTAATCTGTGCAGCTCAGTTTTCCACCCTAGAAAGATCACTCTACTTTTTTTCAGTGGCTTTCTTCCTGAAATGTTTCGCAGATTGCCTGGTGCCCTTTAGAGGATGTTAAATAGCACACAGAGTGTTTCTTTGCTCTTGACTCATGGCTGTACCCTGACACCCCAAGGGCTGAAGGAAAGGAAAAACAATACAAGGCTGAGGCAGAAGTTTACATAAAGGGTCAGTCCATGCTGGCCTTCAAGTATTTAAATACACTGCTTTGTTTGTCTTGTGCTGGGCTGTTGTTTTTATCCAGAAGTGTTCAAAGAGCACCTGTTTTCCCATCTCGAGAACCACAAACTACAACCACAGTGAGAATGTGGTGGCAGTCTTGGCTGTCTCTGGGGCATCGTGTCTGAGGCAGATAGTGCTCTTGCATGTATTTTGTCCGTCTTGCTCTTATCCACGTGCTTGTCTGTACTCTGCCTGATTCATTGATTGCCAGTGCTATGGTTCTCCAACTCCCCCTCTGTCCTCCCTGGCTCCTGCTCTTTGACTCACTTGCCARCAGATGAACTTTCTGGCCTGGATATGATCTGCCCATATTCTCCAGTGTCCTGTTTACAAAAACCTGTATACATTTCAGAGTTTTGAATGTTGCCCTTTGCTAGCCCAGAGTAACAAGAAGAAATAATCTTTTCTCCTTTCTTCCTTCCTCCTCTGTTCATAGAGAATAGTGACTGGAAAAACAAAGTACAAGGTAAACCAAGCACAGAGCAGAATGTCTAATGGGGTCTGAAGGGTTTCCCTCCAGGGAAGGGCTGCTTGAGACTTACTAACTTTTGCACATTTAACAGGAAAATGGTTCTTTCACTCTGAAATGAATTTCAGACGGGAGTGAGGTTTAAAACATTTGACAGAAGCTTCATTAATAGCTCTTGATGCTCTTCTAGCCCTTTACATTTTCAAGGCCTACATCAACAGGAGCAAAGCACAAATTACTTCAATAAGCTGATAATAATATGCATTTTCTTATTCATGTATCCTGTTTCAGTGCAAGTTAGGTTCATTTAACTGAAGCTCTGAGTCTATAGCTGAAAAAAAAAAAAATGGAAGATGTGGTTACTATTGAGCCTCCAGTACCATTGATCCGGGAGCACCAGTAATTTAGCATGCTTTGTTAAAGAAAACAACAGTGAAGGCAGAGATCTTCAGTCAGTAGAGCATCTTCTACCTGTGAAGGATCGCAGAATTGTTGAGTCTGAAGGGCACCTCTGGAAATCATCTAGGCCAGCCCCCCTGCTGAAAGCAGAGCCAAAGCAGGGTATTTGTACATATTGACAAGATGCTACCTGAGCCTTCTCTTCTCCAGGCTAAAGAATCCCAACTCTCTCAGCCTCTCCTTGTATGTCAGATGCTCCAGTCCATACTGTCATTATCTAAGCTATTCCTCTTACATCTACTTAATCAAAGTATCTGGAAGCTATTGCTCCTCRTGTGACTGTAGGGTTGAGAAATCTTTCTTCTACTGGCAGAATTCATGTCTGAGCTAACTGAAGTGGGATGTTTATGGAGACAGATTTCAGGGCTTCTAGCAGAAGAGGGCCTGCCCCATCCATCCATCCTAGAAAGAGTGTTGCTGCTCAGGCAGGTTGCCGCATCCACTGCTTTGACCCCAGGCAGCAATTTCTGTGAGCCTTCAGCAGAGTCTTGTGGTGGACTCCTGTGTGTTGCATCTCTGCTTCCCCACTTTCATAACAAGTGGACACCATGAAGCTTTATTTAGTGGTACGTTGAAGACTTCATAGTGCCTTTCCCTGGCACTGCGTGTTCAAGCTCAGGGGATTACTTTATGCTCTAGTGCTCTGTTAAACTACTGACAGGTCTCGTTCCAGAAGTAACTACATTATGCTGGTGTATCAGTATGGTTAGAGGAATAAAACTGACTTTTTGTTTAGTCAGAGTTTAGTAAAACTGAATTTTGTTTCTTTGTCCACTCGATTGTGTGTGATTGAACAGAAATTCCCTCAAGGGAGGAATCTCTSTGTGTGTGTTTGAGCCAGCTCCATTATTTTCTGTATAATCATTGCTGTCTGAGAACTTAGATGTCTGACTAACAAAAATTATAAGGCAAGGTCTTGAATTTACATGTTTCGCATCAGCAGGCATGAAATGTTATGCTTAGATTCACCATTTCTCTTTTTCCAATGGAGTGGTGATTTACACGGGACATTACCTGCTTGGAAATGAACATTTTGCATTCACTAAGCGCCTTAGGAAACAAACTTGTCCCTATGAAAGTAGGAGGGGAGAGGAGAAGGTACCTACATTTTTTTTTTTCATGAAGTAGAAATTGCAAAACATATAAACAGCAGGATAGGAATGCTGGAGTTGCTCATACTTGGCATACTCTGAACGGGGTTTGTTCACATTTGCAAAGCAAAAACAAAAATCTGGAAGGCTGAAACAGAAAATGACCAACTGCAACCAAAGCATTTGCTGCCTGTTTGCTCTGAATGTGCAATTGGCCTTGGTCTTTTAATTATAATCCATAAAGATGGCTCTGTTCCCTACCCGCCCTTAGGCTTCCAGGAGCACTGAGTGCTTAGGGCTTGGGCTGCTAATGCTGTAATTGAAACAGCTGCTCTGCTCTCTAAGTACTTTATTCATCCACCTTCGAAAATGTTGATGGATCTGTGGCATGTTCTGGGCATTTTCTGTAGATGTGAATCTCAAACACAGCCACTTGCTAGGTAGAACTAATGAAGAGAATTTGCTACGGCTTTTAGTGTGTTGTTGTAATCTCAGTTTTTGAAAGGAGAAGAAAAGGGGAGGGGGTGTGGGGAAGGCAGGTCTTAGGCCATAAAGATCTTTAGACTAAATTCACTTTACCTACAAGACCAGACATTCTAATTCTCTGTAATTCTCATTGACTTAAACTACAAGTGCATGTAAAAATATTACTAGGCCAAAAGGTCATTATTTTTACATTCTGCACTGATTTTTAAATTAGCGCAGAGAAGAGCCTAGGGGAATTGTGCTGTAAATGAGCAGAGCGCTGGGAGGGGTCCACACTAATTCATGAAGGCCCCAGGCCAGCAGTTGCTCTGCAGCCCCCCATTTCTCTCTTGCCTTGGGACTGCAGCGAAATTGCTGTTGCAGTCCTTGTTAAAGCCTGAAAACTTCAGGAAGCCAACAGAAACTCAAGTATACCCATAGCCTTTCTCCATATACCTTCCTTTACCCATTGTTTCTTCTTATCCTTGTGTTCAGCCCATTTCTGAATTACTGTCCAGAAAAGAAGAGTTTGTCGTCGTGTCAGATGAATGCATTTAAATCAGCAGAAAGTTGTCCTAGTGTGGGCTAATGGCAAAGCTGGGATACAACTGGCAGTGGCTAACGTCGATGTATTCAGTAGGGCTGTGGCGGAGATGAAATTACTGACTAAAACGCAATCACTTGACCGCTGTGATAGAGTTTTAGCCTAATGGTGTCTTCCTTCCAGCCTGTTGCTCAGCTCAGCATATCCTACAGACTCAGGCAGCTTTAATCTCCTTGTGACTAGAGTTTGATATATCAYAGAATCATAGAATCATTAAGGTTGGAAAAGACCTTTAAGATCATCGAGTCCAACCGTCAACCCAGCACCTATGCCCACTAAACCATGTCCTGAAGCGCCACATCCACATGTTTTTTGAACACCTCCAGTGATGGTGACTCCACCACTTCCCTGGGCAGCCTGTTCCAATGCCTGACTACCCTTTCAGTGAAGAAATCTTTCCCAATATCCAATCTAAATCTACCCTGGCGCAACTTGAGGCCATTTCCTCTCGTCCTATCGTTTATTACGTGGGAGAAGAGACCGACACCCGCCTCGCTACAGCCTCCTTTCAGGTAGTTGTAGAGAGCGATAAGGTCTCCCCTCAGTCTCCTCTTCTCCAGGCTAAACAACCCCAGCTCCCTCAGC